>JAODAL010001133.1:0-247372 GCA_025379985.1 Phyllomedusa bahiana
GGAAAATAAGCTGGGGATACAGGTTTAGATCTACATACTAAAATAAACTCGTCATTTAACAGCCCCCCCTTTTGGGGGATTCCCCCCGGACAGATTATATGCACTATAAGGGTATATTTGGTATGAAAGGGGGGAAAGTCACGTTTTTTTTTGGGGTAATCAGAAAAATTAATTTTTAACGGTTATAATTTTGCAGTGATACTTTTTTAAAATTCTCTTTTGGTAATTGGTTGTTTTTTAATTTTGAACATCCTCTTGAAGCCTTGCAATGGCAAGTACTTTGATCAATTGAAAGGTGTTATCTTATTCTCATGATGTCAAAATGGGAAAACATGATAAGGGATACTGTTTAAATCCCAACTCAAATTTGATCCCCAAAAATTTTATTGGAAATTTCGGGTTCAAACCCCGTTGAAAATTTTTGCATTAAGCTCCTTTGTTTAGAGTAGAATTTGGGAAAAAAAAGAAATTAAACATTGAACAGGGGACATTGCATTCTAAAGTTAATTCTCATTTTTTACTTTAAAAAAAAAATTTTTTTTGAGAAATGTTATGTTTATCCTGAAATTTCAACCAAAAGCCAAATATCCCTGACTTTTTGTGAGTAGTGTAAATGGTAAATAGTAGAATTAAATTAACTTATTACACCTTAGTTAGACTTCTTGGTCCACAGGTAATTAGCAGTTATTTTTGGGTCCTCAGCCAATTAGTCCAGCAAACAACATTAGTAAACAAGAGAAAATAAATACTATTCATATAACTTGTGGCACAGCATTCCTTTTAAAAAAAGCGATACCTATATTGGACGCATGGAGCGAGGGGGGGGGGGTCCCTTCGCAATATACTAGTTATATGTGTAGAAGTATTATTTTGGCAATGACAGCAGTGTAATGTTCTAATAATATACTATACAAAAAAAAAATCACTGGCTGCCAGGCCTGGATGATTCATCTGTTTCTGAATACAGGTTGAAAAGAACCCCTCCCGCACATATGTGATCTTCCATTGGGAGGGGGGGCCACCCCCCTTGTGTACTGAGCTCCGTTTAAAAACCCCGTGTATGCCGCTCTCTCCCGCTTTCTACCAATTGGGGGAAACAGAGGGAAGGTATCCGCGGAATGTTTTACTATAATCATGATGGTTGTGGGCTCGACATTTCTAATAAACAGTCGGGGCATGTAATGGGTTATATCACTCCCTGTCTGCTGTATTATCACATGTGATTATATAACTCACTTCACAGCTGCCCTGTTCGTTCTACAGTGTTTTTTTTTGTTGGCTGGAATGTGGAGATTTGTATGCTAACAGGGGGTATAGGGAAAACCCTTTCACCCTCTCTTCGATTTGCAAACACACTTCGCAACCTCTCCACACTATAGATCAGCCCCCCCTGCTCCGTCCCTACCTTTTGGGAGACAGCAAGAGCTCAACCCCAGTACAGTAGGCGATTCACAGCAACTGGCAGGCAACACAAGGGTTTTAACCCCGGCAGCAAACCCCCTCGCCCTCCCCTGCAGTCCAGGGGAGAGCTTCTGTGTGTAGGGGGGGGGGGGAAGGGGAGAGAAAGGCAGACAAGAAACACCCCTGAAATTTAAAAAACCTTTCTGCCAGAAACCCCTGAGGTAGGCTGAAAGCCTGTAGTGAGACAACTCCTTTAAGTCTAATAATATACTAGTAACATTCTCAGCTCTTTTGATTTTTATCAACAGTTAGAAGCCCAATATAATCACTAGAGCACCATAAACAATGTAAAAGGGAATTTTGACAGGATTGTCCAGAAAATAAAAAATTATTTTTCATTGGGGTTAAGGTGGGTAAAAAAGGGATATTCGTCTGATAGTCGTCTACAGATTCCCAGCCGCTCCAGTGCTCCCCAGTAATGCAATCAGGTTGACTTACCGGTTCTCGTCCTGATACGCAGGAAAGGCTTGTGATCCAATCACTTACAATGAAGAGCAAGCCCCTCCTGTGTGTCAGGACAAGAACCCAAAAGTCAAGAGGAATGGATCCCATGGAGCTCCAGATGTAGGAGCTCCAATAAAATAAAATAAAAAGGTCCCAATAAAAAATATTTTTTACTTGCTAGACAACCCCTTTAATATGAAACAAATGTGTTTGCAAAAAATAGTGCTTTTTGTAACTATATTTTCTTTCACCACAGCGATCTGCGAGGGAGCTGATGCCTGCAAAACTGATGAAATTTGCATAAGACCAGGAGTGTGTCGTTGTAAACCAGGTTTCTTTGGTGCAGATTGCAATTCACGTGAGTACAGCTACACAGACTTCTGTTTAATACTGCTGCAATGGTTTATATCTATGTAAGTGGTGTCAACCTCTGTGATTTCCATGGTGCCTATGAAGCATGGAGTCCTACCTTCCTCTTCCCATGGCAGCATTAGCATATGAGGAAGAGATGAATTGGTCCTATGGTAAAACTTAGGACAATATGCATCATGGCATATTTCTTGCATAAACTGTGTGTATATATGCATACAGTATCTCACAAAAGTGAGTACACCCCTCACATTTTTATAAATATTGTATGATATATTTTCATGGGACAACACTGAAGATATGACACTTTGATACAATGTAAAGTAGTCAGTGTACAGCTTGTATAACAGTGTAAATTTGGTGTGCCCTCAAAATAACTCAACACACAGTCATCAATGTCTAAACTGCAGGCAACATTAAATGAAAATGGACAAATTGTGCAGAATTTGCCATTTGCCCTTCACGGTGTGTTTTGCCAACTATTTTAAGGGGGTCCTGTACGGCTTTAAAGAAGGCAACATCCAATGCTTTATTTACTTTATTATATGAGTAACTCAATGATTACATAAAACTACAAGAAGATAGTGTAATATTGTATATACTTTTGCATAATATAGATTAAAAAGGGCAAGGCACGCATAAAAATTGTTTACAAAAGGCAAAGCATGCATAAAATGGATTACAAAATCACCATCACTTCTATATATGGGTCAAAGCTTCATCAGGCATCTTATAAGCATCATCTATTGGAAACAACTGGTAACATGGACCACGAAGATAGAGAGATATTCCTGAGATCACACCGTGAAACGGGTGCCCCCATATACAGGTTCCAAGCTCCACCAGCATCTTATCACACCCCCCTCTATCTGTAACATCACTGGGAGAAGGGAAACGAGATAGGGAGATCTACCTGGGGGATCCACACTGTGGCGTTGAGGCGTCCCTCTTTAGCCCACAGGTACAGCTACTTCTAAAATTCGCACAAACTTTTCCCAGCTTATATCTTACTTGAAACAATGCCTGCGTAACCAAGTTTTTACGCAAGCTGACAGACCAGTACTTTTCCAGTATAAGGCCTCCCCCTTCGAATGGCCAGTCTTAAGAGGTTAACCGGGACTGGAAAAATCCATGACTTGATGCTGTACACCTGGGTTCCCATGATTTCCCTCTAAAAAATTTCTGGGTAGAATTTTTTACACCAGCACAAGCTATGGGCTTAGGGCTTGTTCACACAGCTTTGGATCCTTTTTACGATCCGTTTTTGCCACTTGAAAAGCGCAACCGGAAAGCGGACCCAAAAACGCAGCAGTTGTTACTTTATTTGAATCCGTTTTAAATGCTTATTTGGTTGCGTTTTAAAGCCCCTCCGCTTTCCGGATGCGTTTTCTGAATGAAGGGGGGTCTCTTCTCCTCTCTCCTCTCCCCTCTCTCTCCCCTCTCTCCCCCACAGACCCCCATTCCTTAAATGCCTGCCACAGGGCCCCCATGCATTAAATGCCTGCCACAGACCCCCATGCATTATATGCCTGCCACAGACCCCCATTCATTATATGCTGCCACAGACCCCCATTCATTATATGCCTGCCCCAGCACCTCCACTGTCACCGCCCGCTCACATCCGCCTCCCGCCACCTCCGCTGCCGACCTGCGCTGCGCGCCGCCGCTCACCTGCGCTGCCGCCGCTGCACGCCTCGGCTCCCGACCTGTGCTGCCGCCGCCGCTCACCCTGCGCTGCGCCGCCGCCCGCTCACCTGCGCTGCCGCCGCACGCCTCCTGCCCCGCTGCCACCTGCCGCCGCCGCCACTCACCTGCGCTGCCGCCGCCACTCACCTGCGCTGCCGCCGCCACTACACCTGCGCTGCCGCCGCAACACCTCTCCAGCGATCCCCGTCCAGTCTCCCAGTGCGCTTTTCGCATCCGCTTTCAGGATGCAAAGCGCAGCTGAATATGTGCCCGGAGTGTGGAGCGCTTTGGGACAAGTGCCAAAAGCGACTCCATTATCTCCTATGGGCTTTCACTTGCGTAAACCGCAATAAGAATTGACATGTCAATTCTTAAAGCGATGCGAAAAGCGCAGTGCAGGAGAGGCTCCTCAAAAGCGCATCGCTGATCTCCCGTGGGAACAGCAATGCGCTTTTGCCATTCAACTCAATGTTAATCACACTAACAATTGTTAGATCCGTTTTGCGGATCCGTAAAACGGATCCGTAAAACGGATCACAAAAACGTCATGTGAACAAGCCCTTACTCAGTACAACTCTCCCACAACAACGAGGCCCTGATAACAACCCTCTGTGTCAATATACTGTTTCTCACAAACATTTACCAAGCGCTAGGAAAATTACAGCTTAAGATCCATTATTCTTAAAGAGATACTGACAATATGGATTCCGGATGGTCAATAAATCTCTTAGCACTACACGGTGCCATGTGACTTGTAAGTGTTACAAGGTCTCAGGTGTGAATGGGGAGCAGGTGGATTAAATTTGGTGTTATTGCTCTCAAACTGGTCACTGAAACTACAACATGGCACCTCATGGCAAAGAACTGTCTGAGGAGCTGAAAAAAAGAATTCTTGTTCTACATAAAGATGGCCTAGGCTATACGAAGATTACCAGCACCCTGAAACTAAGTTGCAGCACAGTGGCCAGGACCATACAGCGGTGTAACAAGACAGGTTTCATTTAGAACAGGGGTTCCCAAACTCCAGTCCTCACGCCCCACCCACAGGTCATGTATTCAGGATATCCCAAAACAACTACAGGTATAACACCTAGAAAAAAGATACATAAAACATAACTTTTAATCAGAATGAATAAGAGTTGGGAAAGAAAACGAAAAAACACCCTCAAATATACCCTATCAAGGACCTGTCTACCTCAAAAATGGGGAAATCGCCCCAATAAGGGCGCCCCCAAAATTGAACCTAAACTAACCCTGTCCCTATCAAAATCTAAATTAAAAAATTTAAAGAAAAAAAAAAAAAAACACACATATACTACAAATGGAGTGCAACAAACAAAAAAAGTGCTGTGATAAATAAACAATACAACAGACAAATATACGTTTGATGTTCAAAAATACTATAATTGATGATGCGTCATAGAAAGATAATCAATAACGCATAAATATTCCAATATTCCAACGCGTTTCCCCCCTAGATACTGGGGTTTTATCAGGAAAAATTGCAGTTGATAACAACAATACGGAACATCTAAGAAAAAATCAACAAGATGTATGCAATAAATATAACTCACGTCCCTTAATGATGGAAAACAGGGCTGGTAAGATAAAGGACGGGGTCCAGGATAAGTCATGTACAGATCCCCGCTATCTGATTACTGAGACAGGTCCAAGCAGTAACTGGTTACTGCTTGGACCTGTCTCAGTAATCAGATAGCGGGGATCTGTACATGACTTATCCTGGACCCCGTCCTTTATTTTACCAGCCCTGTTTTCCATCATTAAGGGGCGTGAGTTATATTTATTGCATACATCTTGTTGATTTTTTCTTAGATGTTCCGTATTGTTGTTATCAACTGCAATTTTTCCCTGATGAACCCCAGTATCTAGGGGGGAAACGCGTTGGAATATTGGAATATTTATGCGTTATTGATTATCTTTCTATGACGCATCATCAATTCATAGTATTTTTGAACATCAAACGTATATTGTCTGTTGTATTGTTATTTATCACAGCACTTTTTTTGTTTGTGCACTCCATTTGTAGTATACGCTTTTTTGGTTTTTTTTTTTTCTTTCTCTTTTTTCATTTAGATGTAGCTAGGGACAGGGTTAGTTTAGGTTCCAGTGTGGGGGCGCCCTTATTGGGGCGATTTCCCCATTTTTGAGGTAGACAGGTCCTTGATAGGGTATATTTGAGGGTGTTTTTTCGTTTTCTTTCCCAACTCTTATTCATTCTGATTAAAAGTTATGTTTTATGTATCTTTTTTCTAGGTGTTATACCTGTAGTTTTTTTGGTTTAAATTGTATTGGTATACCCAGAACTTCATTCCATTATATCAAGGGTTCTCTACACCTATACATCGTGCTTAAGTAGAGTACATGGTAGTGTTTGTATTCAGGATATCCCACAGAATCCACTGACAATAATTAAGTCACCTGTGCAGCATAATTAAATCACTTGTGCACTGCTAAGGAAAGCCAGAGAACATGACCTGTTGGTGGGGCATGAGGACTGAGAACCCCTGACTCAGAACAAGCCTTGCTGTGTCTTTTCAAATTAGACACATGAATGCTGTCAGAATTGCTGCAGAGGTTAAAGGAGCAGAGGGTCGGCCTGTCAGTGCTCAGACCAAACACCACACACAGCATCAAATTGGTCTGCATTGCTTTCGTCCCAGAAGGAGGCCTCTTCTAAAGATGATGCACAAGAAAGCCCACAAACAGTTTGCTAAACTTCAAGCAGACTAAGGACATGGATAACTGAAACCATGTCATGTGGCCTGATAAGACCAAGATAAACTTATTTGGTTCAGATGGTGTCAAGCATATGTGGCAGAAAACAGGGTTTAGAAATACAAAGACAAGTGTGTCTTGCCTACGGTCAAGCATGGTGGTAGGAGTGTCATGGTTTGGGGCTGCATGAGTGCTGTCGGCTGCAGGGAGCTACAGTTCATTGACATACTGAAACAGAGCATAATCCCCTCCCTTTAGAAACTGGGCCGCAGGGCATTATTCCAACATGATAACAACCCCAAACACACCTCCAAGATGACCACTGCCTTGCTAAAAGGATGAGGTTAAAAGTGTTGGACTGGCCAAGCAAGTCTCCAGATCTAAAGCCTGTTGAGAATCTGTGGAGAATCCTTAAACAGAAGGTGGAGGAGTGCAAGGTCTTTAACATCCACCAGCTCTGTGATGTTGTCATGGAGGAGTGGAAGAGGATTCCAGTGGCTGCAACCTGTTAAGCTATAGTGAAATCCATGCCCAAGAGAGTTAAGGTAGTGCTGGAAAATAATGGTGGCCACACAAAATATAGATACTTTGGGCACAATTTGTCATCGTCGGTGTACTCACTTTTCTTTCCAGTGGTTTGGACATTGATAGCTATGTGCTGAGTTACTTTGAGGGCACAAAATAAGTATTGAACACGTCACCAAGTAAATATATTTCTAAAGGTGCTGTGTACATGAAATTCTCATCAGATGTCGGTAACAACCCATCCAATCCGCTCTGGCAAAAAAATCAAGCCATAGATGTCCATAAATGAAGTTGTGTGTAATAATAAGAAATAACACAGGGAAAAAAGCGCTGAACACTTTTGAAATATATTTAAAACTTTATACAAAAGCCTTTGTTATTGACGACAATACGCCTCCTGTATGGAAAAACTAGTCGCCTGCATTGCTGAGGTGCGATGTTGGCCCATTCTTCCACACAAACACTTTTCAAATCCTGAAGCTTCCATGGGCTCCTGCTATGAACTCTGAGCTTTAGTTCCTTCCCTAGATTTTCTGTTGGATTCAGGTCAGCTGATTGGCTGGGCCATTCTAGCAGCTTTATTTTCTTTCTCTGAAATCACTTGAGAGTTTCCTTGGCTGTGTGTGGGGATCATTGTCTTGCTGAAATCTCCACCCTCATTTCATCTCCATCTTCAAGGTAGATGGCAGTTGATTTGTTTCAAGAATGCCTCAGTACATTTGTCCATTCATCCTTCCTTCAATCCTATAAAATTTTCCAGTGATGTTTTCTGAAAAACAGCCCCACAATATGATGTTCCCACCTCCAAACTTCACTGTTGGCATGGTGTTTTAAGGGTGATATGCAATGCCTTTAGGCATCTAAAGAGTTCAATTTTGGTCTCATCTGACCAGACTATATTTTCCCAGTATTTCACAGACTTGTCTAGATGTTGTTGAGCAAACTTTAAATGTGCTTGAACATGCTTTTTGTTCAGCAATGGAGTCTTGCGTGGTCAGCATGCATACAGGCCAGTTGAGTGATTCCAGGTCTTTCTGTAGCTCTCCACAGATGGTCCTTGGCTCTTGGACAACGTTTCTGATATTTTTTTTTCACTACTCTGTCTGGAATCTTGTGAGGAGCACCAGGTTGTGGTCGATTTGTGGCAAAATTATTCTACTTCTGGGTAATGACTAACAGTTTAGAAATTCTTCTGTAACCAATGCCATCAGTATGTCTTGCAACAATAAGGTTGAGACAGCTTGAGACAACTCACTGGTTTTACCCATTATGAGATGTTTCATGTGTGGCACCTTGGCAATGAGAAACCTTTTTATAGGCTATCAGTTGAACTAGTTCATATTATATTTCACTAAGTGGCAGGATTGCTTCCAATTACTGATGGATTTTAGCTGGTGTCATGACTTTCCATGGCTTTTTGCACCTCTATTTCTTCATTTGTTCAATACTTTTTCCCTGTGTCATTATGTCTCATTATTACACATAACTTAATTTCTGGACATCTATGGTTTGATTTATTTGCCTGTGTGGATTAGATGGGTTGTTGACAACACATGGTGAAAATTTTATGTCAAGAGCACCCTTTAGAAATACATTAACTTAGAAAATTGGTGACTTGTTCAATAGTTATTTCACCCGCTGTATATATTACAAAATTAGCTTCACCCATTGTATTGTAAATCTGCTGCACAATCCATTGTGGAATTATAACTTATTTACATGTGGATTTCTGTATGAATTACACAGTGCCTAAAGTTAACCAGAGATAGGTGGGTTTCATGGGTCTTGAAAAAGTTTTAAGGAATATTCTTGTCAGCCCCTTTCCCCTAAAAACACATAAAAGATAACATATAATAAGCTATTGTGCCCTAGGAGTAAAATCTGCCTGGATATAAATTTAACAGGCAGAGGGTTATTTATTATACAGGCTCACGAGCAGGTGAAAGGCATAGCTATAAGGGTTCTGGAGATTACAATTGTATCTGAGCCCTGTTATACATTTTGGGGGACATGTATGAAAACTGTCTTGGTCTAAGACTTTTCTTGTTGCCCATAGCAACCAATCAGAGTTCCTCTTTCACTTCATATAGTGCTCAGAAGAAATGAAAGGGGAACCCTGATTGGATGCTATGGGCAACAAGAAAAGTCTAAGACCAAGACAGTTTTCATACATGACCTTTGTTTTTGGGCCCAGGAGCTTCAGTTTAGGCCTCTGATTTTGAGAATGTGGTAGGAACTTGGGCATAATTATAGTTATAGCAGCATTACCAGATGCCCAAAATAAAACAAACAAAAACAAATACCATTTAGAAGTAAAAATGGAACAGTAGAAGAAAAAAATTGTCTGTATTGCACATCCCTAGTTTGAGTCAATTTTAGAATACTAAAAAATTACCTTCCCATTTTCTGTTCTATAACAGTAACAATGCATGGCTTGTATTATTGCTTGTTTTTGATTCATTGAATAAAATTTTTTTCAATTCCCCTTCGATAGATTCTCACAGTAACATAGTGTCCACAGTGGCTACTACTTTATTCAACATTGTAGGCTCCATTGATTCTCTTGTTTAATTTCAGAATCTAGCGAGACTTAGGCCATGTTCAAACGGCTTAATTGCGGGGCGCAATTAAGCCAAGTGGACGGGGGCAGGGCGGGAGAGGGGGGGCACCTCGCCGGCCCATAGACTATCATTACTAGCGGCGCGCATACGCCATTAGTAAATGACATGTCACTTATCTCCCCCCGCGGCGGATTCGCCGAGCGGGGAGAGGAGACGTAATCCATAGTTCTCTATGAGAACTGTGGATTACCGTAATGACTGGGCCGGATTTCAGCCCGTAATTTGCGCAGTACGCCGCGAATTACGGGCTGAAATGCCCAAATAAGCCGTGTGAACATGGCCTTAGGGTCACATGTATGAAAACTGTCTTTGTCTAAGACTTTCTTTGTTGCCCATAGCAACCAATCAGAGTTCCACTTTCATTTCCTATAGTGCTCTGAAACAATGCAAGGGGCACTCTGATTGGTTGCTATGGGCAATAAAGAAAGTCTTAGATCAAGACAGTTTTCATACATGTCGCCCTTAATTTATTAGAATTCACCAGTGTAAATAAATCCTTTGTGAGCTCTTCATAAATTTCCCTGGTTGACCTATACTTCAGTCTGATTTCTCTCATTTTCTTTCATTCACTGTAACTAAGTTTCAGCTGTATGGGCAGTGAATTATATCTGGGTCATGAACAGTCACTGAAGTCAACTGCACACCATCACTGACTAAGGGGGGAGAGCATAATTAATTTAGGTATATAAATAACCCCTACAAAATGTGGTGAAACCCCCTCAAAAGATTGTGGCGCTTGCGGTCATCCTCTCCATTTACTTCTATGGGAGCTGTTCAAAGTACTCCTGATGGTGGACTCACGAACATTAACATAAGCTAATATGAGAAAGGCACTTAGTTGCTTAGAGGTTACGGCGGGTTCCTTTGTGACTTCACAGACTATTATTCTCCTTGCTCTTGGTGTGATCTTAATCGACCACTCCTGTGGTCTTGAATGTCCTCCATTTATACACAGTCTGACTCACTGTGGATTGATGGACTCCCAATGCTTTAGGTATGCTCATGTAACCTTTTCCAGACTGATGAGCATTAACAGCTCTTCTTCTGAGGTCCTCAGAAATCTCCTTTGTTCGTGCCGTGATACACTGCTGCAAACATGTGGTGTGAAGATCAGACTTTAAGGGTGCTTTCACACGGTGTGTTTTTGGTGTGTTTTTGATGCGTTTTTTCAATGCGTTTTTTTGTGCAGGAAGGCACAGCAATTAATGCTGTACATTGCTGCACAAAAAAGCAAATTCACCGCAATTTTTGCCGTGATTTTTGTGCAGCAATGTACAGCATTAATTGCTGTGCCTTCCTGCACAAAAAAGCATTGAAAAAAATGCATCAAAAACGCACTGTGTGAAAGCACCCTAATAGATCCTTGTTCTTTAAATAAAACAGGTCGCCCACTCACACCTTATTGTCATTCCATTGGTTCAAAACACCTGATTCTAATTTCACCTTCAAATTATCTGCTAGTCCAAAAACATGTCTGCCCCTCACCTTCTGTCTCCTCCACTGTAGATTGCAAGCCCTCGCGGGCAGGGTCCTAAGCCCCCCTGTGCCAGTCATAAGTCAGTCACTATTATCATTGTACTTGTTTGATATATGTATGTATTTGAATGTACAGTGCCCTGGAATCAATGGTGCTATAAATAATAATAATAATAGTCCCAAAGGTTCGCATACTTTGCTGCTCGCAAGTATGTGATACTGAATCATTTTCGTTAACAAATAAATGACCAAGTGTAATATTTTAACTTATTTGTGTGATTTGGTTCGTTTTATCTACTTGTTTGATTTGGTTCGTTTTATCTACTTTTAGGACTTGTGTGAAAACTTTCAAGGACCAATGTACATAAGAGTTCATATTATTTCTTTGCAAATAATCATCTAAGCCTTTTTTGAAGTTTCTGTTGTGAGCAGCTTCTAAACCGGCTATTCCACAGATTCACAGGTCTTACGTTAAAGAAGGCTTGTCGCCTCTAAAGTCTGACCCTTTTTTTTCCAGATGTGAGAAATGCACCATTCAAGCACCATTTTATACTATTTATAACAGGGGAAACAGTAAATTATATTAATTACAAGGACCACAATGTGTTATATTTATTACAGTGTATACAATGTATTCTATAATAGGAAATTTAATTAAGATTTTTCTCTTTTTTCTGTAGCATGTCCTGATCAGTACTGGGGTTCAGATTGCAAACAGAGATGTTCATGTCATCCTTTTGGAAAATGTGATGGGGTGACTGGCAAATGTACCTGCTATCCCAAGCAATGGGGACCGACGTGTCAGAATTCCTGCCACTGTGGCCTACATGGCACCTGCGACCAACTGACTGGATTGTGTAAGTGTGAGCCAGGCTGGTGGGCTCAGCACTGCAATAAACAATGTATTTGCAACCTAGAAACTTCACACTGCAACCAGACGAATGGACAGTGTATATGTAACAGCGGTTGGTGGGGACATCGATGCAGTATAAAATGTAGATGCAACGAATCTCCCTGTCTACAAACAAACGGATATTGCATGTGTAGAGAAGGCTGGTATGGTCAGGGATGTGAATACCAGTGTTACTGTGTGAACGGTAAATGCAACTCTAAAAGTGGTGAATGTGAATGTTCCACCGGATACCAAGGAAAAAAATGTACAGATCTCTGTCCTGCTGGATATTATGGACCCAAATGTGGAAAAAAGTAAGTAAGTAGGGGGGCTAGCTAGAGATCTACATTAACAACACTCACACCATTTGTACCATGTAAGAAAGTGCATTTGATTTGTTTGACTCAGCCCTCTCAGAAATGTCACAAATGTACTGCAGGACAATTTTGTTGAAATGCATTAGCTCCTATCAGCAGGAGCTCTGCTATATATTATAGGGTTTCATTGCATGAGGGGATTAATATGCACTATTAACAGTACCTGGTGGGTGGCCTATCATCATATGACTGGTATTTAATTATATAAATGGAAGAAAAAATATAGAATACCACTTCTAACAATAATTTTTTCACTTTCCCTTTATAACAATTATTTCATTTTTGGCCTTTATACATATAAAGACTAAGCTATAATAATATTAATAGAAATCTGTTAACAGTGGGATTATATACTTTCTAAGCCAACACCTAGGGAGAGACTACATAATACTGTAGAAGTATACATATTAGTCACTTGACTCCAGATATGGTGCTGTAAACAGATAAGCTATAAACTGCAGCATTAGCATATTGTGCACTGCGAATACATTTAATACACGTTTGTTTAGTATTGGAGGTATAGACATTAACTAGTACTGAGGGAATTCCTTTAGGATCCAATACATAGAAAAGCAAAGGTCAAGTTATTATCAATTTATTCATGTGGTGCTGGTACTTACAACTGGGAGAGTGGCAGAGAGAGCTGCTTAATTCATTGACAAGGCATCAAAGTGTATAGAAACAAAATACATTCCATGACATACTATAACTGATTAAAAAAAAAACTACCTACACTTAATATATAGTTACTATATTTTCCATTAATGCCTCCCAAAATGTATTTGCTTGAAAGTTTATTATAATGTATATTTCAGTTGACCTGCTGTGTTTAATTTTGCAGCTGTGGAAAATGCAAACTGGGCCAAACATGCTCCCCTTTCAATGGCTCCTGTGTGTCCTGCGAGCCTGGCTGGATGGGAACACACTGTGATTTGCCTTGTTCAACTGGATATTATGGAGAAAACTGTTCACAGAAATGTCCAAAGTGTCTTGGGGAAGAAGAATGTAGTCGAGAGAGTGGGACCTGTCTAAACTGTGATCCCGGGAAGATGGGACCCAGGTACAGCATTAACATAATTAAATCGAAAGTTGAACAATGCAATTTGCTGGTATGTACTGCCAATTTTATCATCTGGTAGAGATTCTTCATAAAGGGATGATGTCTCAGACAGTACAGGTAATGTCCCTCTCGCTAAATCTGCATCAACTACATTTTCATGATCAGAGTTTGAGTACTTGCCTTTGAGTTGGTGAAGAAGAGTCTTCACATAGGTCTTTTTCAGTTTATTCTTTTCAGTAAAAGGAGCAACGAAATTCACTTCTTTAGATTCGGGCTGTTTGTTGGAGGCAACAGCTGATCTCCAAAACAGAGGCATTAGGGGCCACATGTATGAAAACGGTTTAGGTCTAAAACTCACTTTGTTGCCCATTGCTGATTCTTTACTTCCTTTGCTTAATGTTGGGCTTCTTGGAGGGGAAGAACCCTTAGGCTAGGTTCACACGGCTTAACTACGGGGCGTACTTTGGCCCCGCCATTACGCCGTGTGGGCGGGGTGGGAGCGGGGGTGTGTGCGGGGGCCCGGCACTTCGCCGGCCCATAGACAATCACTGCTAGCGGCGCGTATACGCCGCTAGAAAGCGGCATGTCAATTATCTCCCCGCCCGGCGAAGCCGCCGGGCGGGGAGAGGAGACGTAATCCATAGTTCTCTATGAGAATTGTGAATTACAGTAATGAATGGGCCGTTTTCGGCCCGTAATTGGCGCACTTCGGCGCGTAATTACGGACCGAAATACGGCCCATTTTAAGCCGTGTGAACCTAGCCTTATCCAGAGAATGCGAGGCAGGGGCATTGCTAGGGTCCTAAAACATCCGGGGCCTGGCCCCTTTGTGTTATGTTTTGCTCAGTCGGGCTGGGTTCACACAGCATATTAAATGCCACATTGTGAACTGAAGCATGTATTTTTACAGAGAAAAAAAGCATGTTCCCATCACTAATTTTACGCGTATTCCACATAGATCCTGTCCATCACCTCAGCAGACACTGTGCAATGAAAATCAGCGCTGACAAATTTGCTTTTTCAAAAGCGCTCACCTACGTATGACAGTGTAATACCCCTAAATAACAGTTACCAAAAATACACCTATACATGAAGCAAATATACCATTCAAATCATTGTTACTAAAAAAAAAATACCAATAACCAAAACAATTATTAAGGATCAAATAATACTGTCAGACGCGACCACCACATGTGACTATCAGTTGTACACAGGCGCTCTACAGACATATATTATCACCATACAGTCACCATATAGTGGTAGATAACCAGTGTACACAGGCTCTGCAGACATATATCACCGCCATACAGTGACTGTATAGTGGTAGAATTTTTATGTAGGTGCTCTGCAGAAATATAAGTGATTACACTAAAGTTACATTTAGTGACTCACAGGAGACATAATTTCTGATCACTTTCCCTTCTCCATCCGGCCCAGACCGCCATGATGACTTCTCCCAGCCGCGACTCATCTCTGCAGAATTTACCACACAAACATTTTAGAATCCTCACTTTTCCAGCACATTTATATAACTCCATTCCTCATAGGGATTTATACAGGAAAGCATTGTGATGCCCTATCCCCATAGCAACCTGCTTTCTATGATAAGAAAGTCAGGTGTCTGCTGTGGGGGATGGGAGGTCACCCATCGTTCCAATAGGTAGCTTTATAGACCCCCTTCCAGTAGATAGGTATATAGGTCTCCTCAGTAGGTAGGTATATAGGTTATATGTCCTCCAGTAGGTAGATATAAAGGTTATATGTTCCCCTTAGGTAGATCTATAGGTAATAGGGTCCCCCAGTAGGTATATAGATATAGGGTCCCCCGGTTTGTAGATAAGTAATAGGGCCTCCAGTCCGTAGATCGGTAAAAGGGGCCCCCAGTACGTATATAGAAAACAGGGTCCCCCAGTCTGTTGATAGGTTATAGGGCCCCCAGTATATATAGACAATAATAGGGCCCCAGTATATATAGATAGGTAATAGGGCCTCCAGTATATATAGATAGCTATTAAGGCCCCCAGTATATATAGGTAGGTAATAGGGCCCCCAGTATATATAGATAGGTAGTAGGGCCCCCAGTATCAGTAAAGATATAGGTAAATAATATGGCGCCAGTATAGATATAGGTAGGTAATAGGCCCCCAGTATAGATTTAGGTAGGTAATAGTTCCCCCAGAATAGATATAGGTAGGTAATAGGCCATCAGTATAGATATAGGTAGGTAATAGGGCCCCCAGTATAGAAATAAGTAGGTAATAGGCCCCCAGAATAGATATAGGTAGGTAATAGGGACCCCCGAATAGATATAGGTAGGTAATAGGGCCCCCATTATAGATATAGGTAAGTAGTAGGGCCCCCAGCATAGATATAGATAGGTAATAGGGTCCCCAGTATAGCTACAGGTAGGTAATAGGCCCCCCGTATAGATATAGGTAGGTAATAGGGCCCCTGGTATAGAAATAGGTAGATAATAGGCCCCCAGAATAGATATAGGTAGGTAGTAGGGCCCCTAGTATAGATATAGGTAGGTAATAGTGCTCCCAGTATAGATATAGGTAGGTAATAGTGCTCCCAGTATAGATATAGGTAGGTAATATGCCCCCAGAATAGATATAGGTAGGCAATAGGGCCCCCAGTATAGATATAGGTAGGTAATACGGTAGGTAATAGGCCCTCAGTATAGATATAGGTAGGTAATAGGTCCCCAGTATAGATATAGGTAGGTAATAGGGCCCCCAGTATAGATATAGGTAGGTAATAGGGCCACCAGTATAGAAATAGGTAGGTAGTAGGGTCCCCAGTATAGATATAGGAAGTAATAGGGCCCCAGTATAGATATAGGTAGTTAGTAGGGCCCCAATTATAGATATAGGTAGGTAATAGGGTTCCCAGTATAAATATAGGCAGGTAATAGGCCCACAGTATAGATATAGGTAGGTAATAGGGCCCCCACTATAGATATAGGTAGGTAAATGGGCCCCCAGTATAGATTTAGATAGGTAATAGGGCCTCCAGAATAGATATGGGTAGGTAATAGGCCTCCAGCATAGATATAGGTAGGTAATAGGGCATATTTAAAAAAATAACAGTACCCCCCCCCCCCCCCCAAAAAAAAAAAAAAAAGAGCTCCTTTATCATATTTGAGGAAGATATGGAAGAGGCAAGGAAACCGGAGCCTACACCTCCACTGTCAAACCCAGACAGGATGTGGCTTCAGAGACTGAAACCAAAGCCAAGTTCTCTTCTTTATCTGTCTCTGGAACTTCTTTTCTTGCTGCTGCTTTCTATGGTGGGCAGGGCATCCCTGAGGCAGAATCGCATGATCTAAGTAACTTCTCTCAGAACACATACGGTACACCTCTCATTCTCTTGATAATGAGAAGCCCCACATTGAGGTGATGGACGGGATCTATGTGGAATATGCGTAAGATTAGTGACAGGAACATACGTTTTTTCTCTGTAAAAATACATGCCGCAGTTCACAATGTGGTGTGAAATATTCTGTGAGAACGCAGCCCTACTGAGCAAAACACAACACAAAAGGCCCATGTCCCAGATGTTTTAGGAACCTAGCAACGCTCCTGCCTCTCATTCTTTTGATAAGGGTTGTTCCCCTCTGAGAAGCCCAACATTATGCGAAGGAAATAAAGAATCAACTGCTGAGCCCGAAAAGCCTTTAATGCCTCTGTTTTGGAGATCAGGTGTTGCCTCCAACAAACAGCCCAAATCTAAAGAAGTGAATGTCGTTGCTCCTTTCACTGAAGAGAATACACCGAAAAAGACCTATGTGAAGACTCTTCTGGACCAACTCAAAGGCAAGTCCTCAAACACTGATCATGAAAATGTAGTTGATGCAAATTTAGTGAGAGGGATATTAATTGTACTCAGGCATTATCCCTTTATGACTACCAGATGGTAAATCTACATCAGGGGTTAATGACTTTGGAAGAAATCAAGAAGATGAGGAATTTACTTCACCCCTTGATGGTAAAGACTTTTTAGTGGTATCTAGTGAAACAAGAGACCAATCCAATGACTATGTAGTGCCAATAAAATAGTATTTGGTTGACATGAACAGCTGTTTTATCAGCTTAGCCTGATATGAGTGTTAATTTTTGTACTTATTTCCAAAGGTGTGAATTCTTTTGTCCAACTGGAAGTTATGGGTACAGATGCAAACACTTATGCCCACTCTGCATCCATGGGAAGTGTGACCCAGTAACAGGGGAATGTATTTGTGACTTTGGATACTGGAAACAGAGGTACGACATTCATAGATGTATCAACCAAAAGCAAATGTCCAAAATTTCTCCTCAGGCTAGGCCTAATAATTTTCAGGCCTCCTTTCACACTGAGACCCCTCTCTTAAAGCACACTATATTTAACCAAAAGAAAATCGAGAGTGTAGGGTAAAAACATTCTATTTTATTATTATATCTTAAAAAAGTTTTTTATATAAATACATATACAAAATACGTGATGATGGTGAGATAACCAAAAGAATACAAAAAAGAACCAAAAAAAGGACAAGAAAGTGGTCAAAATGTAATTATAGTGCAATATACAGGGTTTGTAAAAAAGTAATTTTAAATCCAAATAGATTTAAATGCAAATGCTCATTCTAAGCAGCAATATTATATCGTACAACACCCAAGTACAAAGAGATGTCAATCAAAAGGTACGTTATGGATACAAAGTATAACCAAATAGTACATATGTAATTTTAAGCCTAATGAACCATGACCTTACCAATATAATAGCAGATGACCACACTTGTCACCGCTGGTTATACTTTGTATCCATGACGTACCTTTTGATTGACATCTCTTTGTACCTGGGTGTTGTATGATATAATATTGCTGCTTAGAATGAGCATTTGCATTTAAATCTATTTGGATTTAAAATTACTTTTTTACAAACCCTGTATATTGCACTATAATTACATTTTGACCACTTTCTTGTCCTTTTTTTGGTTCTTTTTTGTATTCCTTTGTTTATCTCAAACTAAAACCACTATTGTGACAGGTACACTAGTCACAGTCCCTCCACACTCAAATCGCTAAACCAGAACTGGGGACAAAATATTTAAAATATAACTTTTAATATTGCAATTTAAAATGATAGCACCGCTAGAAAAAAGAGATATATACTGACTTATAGCAAATGACAACACATATAGGTCGGGCAACCTCAACAATGACCCTAGGCAACTAAATAGACACCTACAAATAGTCAGGATAATCGTCCCGAAAAGGACGGTCCTGTGTGGGACCTATCCCTAACTGAATAACCCTATACACTCCCTTGAGTGCAAAAATTCCGTAAATGCATATAAAGAACTCCCAACATGTTTCGATCCTCCTGGATATAAGGATCTCTTCAGGGGACAAATGCGGGGACAAATAGCAAAATACACAGAATATATGAGCCACCACTTTGATGACACTAAGTAGATTATTAACTTTCTCCACTTATAAACCACTACTAAAGTAACATCAGTGTAGTATTACATATGGTTTACTTTCAGTTAGACTAGTGGATCCTGGCACATGTAGGGAATAATACACTTTCTCACCTACATGAGTTCACAGAATGGGTCCATACAGCCAGTGAATGGCACAGAGCTGTGATAATAAAACAATTTACACCAGTCAGTTACAAATTTTACATATACTTATGGCGACACAGTCAAGAGTACACAAATATCTAGTTACCTGTATGCCAAAAGATCTTAAGAACGAGCCGCTGTCACTGCCAACAATAACCTCCGTGTATGACGGAGTGTGGCATCCGGGCGATGCTGCGCCGGAGACGCCGAGAAACGGGCCGCGCGTTCATTTAAGCCGGATATGACGTATCGCGATCCCCGTAACACAGTAAGTCACTGAGCCCGGCGTCCATAGTAACCAGACTGCCGCGGACAAGAACAGCTGATACTATTAAAGGGCCCCACAGATACAAGAGGCCAGGTAACAAACATTACAAGAACATGACTTATTAGGAAAAAAGGGGGAAGATATTGAAGCCCCTATTTTTGTCACAAGGTTGATAATGAAAAAGTTCAGATATATAAAATATCTAAACAAAAGAGGATTACATAATACATGCCACCAGAAAGCCAGTTGGGTCTCAAATAAAACACCCAAAATCCATTTGTTCATTTAGACCACGAGGGGTCACAGTTCTCAAAGTAAATGTCCAGAATGTTTCCCTCTGTAGTAATATTTTATCAAAATTCCCTTTACGGGTTGACAGTATGATTTTATCGATGCCTGTCCATTTAAGGCATTTTGCATCTCCACCATGATGGTTCCGAACATGCCGTGATACAGCCGTATCACGCTCATGTCGTATGTCTCCAAGATGCTCGCAGATACGACGGCGGAATTGACGCGTCGTTTTCCCCACATACTTCTGACCACATGAACAGGTGATCAGATACACCACAAATGACGTTTTATAATTGATAAAGTGGCGTATAGAGAAGGTCTTCTTTATCTCACTCCCTGTAAAACAAGTTGTTTTTTCCACATAAGAACATGCAATGCAGTCTCCACATCTAAAGGATCCATTAGGTCTAGATAACCATGACTCGGGGCGAGGCATTGAGAAGTGACTATGAACCACATGATCTCTAAGACTTCTGCCTCGTCTATATGTAATAGATGGAAATTCTGCCAAATGATCTTTAATGTCTGGATCCATCTTTAGGATGTGCCAGTAGCGTTGAATGATTTGTTTAACAAATGGTGCCGCGTTATCATAGGTCCCTATGATACGCGTATGTTGGGAAGATCCATGATTTGCCCTTGGAGTCAAAAGACTAGAGCGATCCGCTTTTAATGCATTATGAAATGCATGTCTTAATACAAAATCAGGATAACCACGTGCCAGAAATCGCTCACGAAGGTCAGTAGCTTGTGTTCGAAACTCCGCCTCAGAGGAGCAATTTCTCCTAAGGCGCAAGTACTGACCTCGGGGAATCCCCTTTTTTAAGGGAGTTGGATGGTGACTCTCCCACCGTAATAAAGAGTTAGTGGCAGTTGGCTTCCTGAATATTGTAGTAGAAAGTTCACCCGATGGTGTCTTGGTGATAAGTACATCAAGGAACGGTAGGCAGTCTGTTTTGATTTCATATGTGAATTTTAATCCCAAGTTATTAATGTTCCGGGCCTCCACCAACATATGAAACTCTACTGCACTACCGTTCCAAATGATGAAAACATCATCGATAAACCTGGCCCATAGGGCTATCTTGTCGGCATGTATGGGAGGAGCATCACCAAAAACAACAGAGGATTCCCACCAGCCGAGGTACAGATTAGCGTAGGAAGGCGCACAGGCACTTCCCATGGCCGTACCCCGTAACTGGTGGTAAATCCTGTTATCAAATAGAAAATAATTTCTGGTGAGTGTGAACTCAAGAAGAGCAGCCACAAATCTATTATGAGCCTCAAATTGAATACCCCGTGTGCTGAGAAAGGACTTAACCGCCTCGATACCTAGATGATGTGGTATGCTTGTATACAGAGACTCAACGTCTATGCTCGCCAGCATTGTGTTTTGATCCACAAATATGCCTTCCAACCGTTTTAAAAGGTCGGTGGTATCTCTAGTGTACGAGGGTAATGTTTGTACAAAGGAGAAAATTATCTTATCAACATAGACACCACAATTCTGTGATAGAGCCCCGATCCCGGAGACTATTGGACGACCTTTTAAAGGGGATGTCCCTAGCGTGGGCTCACGGTCAAACTCTAGATCTAGAGGGAACAAAAATAGACGGGGAAACCGTGATGCACAGAATACACGGAATTTTTTTGATCCAAAAAACTTGCATCAGATGAGAACAAGATCAAATTCAATAACAAACCAGACTCAAACCACAAACAGGTAGAATTAGATACTCAGATTGTGAATTTATCCAAACGGGTTTTGACTGATAGTGAAATTGAAGTACTACGGAAAGGACTTTCCTTTGTACCTACTAGCAGGTTTAACCTATTTGGGTGGACACGGGATTTGCATCTCTTTGTGAGAAAATTACATTGGCACAAATTTTTCTCACTGAAAGATAAAAAGGAATCCAGAGAATTGGGTATTCCTATGGATATGTTGCAAGACGTTCGTCTTCTATATGGTCTCTCCACAGTGCCAGCCACTGATTTAGGGAAAGGTCCCTTTACTGATTTAAAAATAAAAAGTCACAGGATGCCGCCGAAAAACGATACCTCATATATTGATGTATTTCTAGATCTGACTCTTAAAGACCTGGAAAAAATTAAAAGAATTCCGGATAAGAACTGCTCAGAGTCTGAACTACACGCATTATGTGCTCTAGAAAATGATGCCACTATTTGTATTAAACCCTCTGATAAGGGGGGAAACATAGTGGTTCTGGATCGCATTCAATATAGGGATATGTGTTACAGGCTACTGTCTGATACATCCTGTTACAGAGTTTTACCTAATGATCCTACTGCAGTGTTTAGCGCAGAATTAAAGTCTGTATTACAGGATGCACTCTCTCTTCAATTGATTAATGAAGCAGAGATGGAGTTTATGCTTCCTCGCCATCCACGTATTGTGACTTTTTACAGCCTACCCAAAATCCACAAGGGGACATCCCCTTTAAAAGGTCGTCCAATAGTCTCCGGGATCGGGGCTCTATCACAGAATTGTGGTGTCTATTTTGATAAGATAATTTTCTCCTTTGTACAAACATTACCCTCGTACACTAGAGATACCACCGACCTTTTAAAACGGCTGGAAGGCATATTTGTGGATCAAAACACAATGCTGGCGAGCATAGACGTTGAGTCTCTGTATACAAGCATACCACATCATCTAGGTATCGAGGCGGTTAAGTCCTTCCTCAGCACACGGGGTATTCAATTTGAGGCTCATAATAGATTTGTGGCTGCTCTTCTTGAGTTCACACTCACCAGAAGTTATTTTTTTATTTGACAACAGGATTTACCACCAGTTACGGGGTACGGCCATGGGAAGTGCCTGTGCGCCTTCCTACGCTAATCTGTACCTCGGCTGGTGGGAATCCTCTGTTGTTTTTGGTGATGCTCCTCCCATACATGCCGACAAGATAGCCCTATGGGCCAGGTTTATCGATGATGTTTTCATCATTTGGAACGGTAGTGCAGCAGAGTTTCATATGTTTGTGGAGGCCCTGAATATTAATAACTTGGGATTAAAATTCACATATGAGATCGAAACAGACTGCCTACCGTTCCTTGATGTACTTATCACCAAGACACCATCGGGTGAACTTTCTACTACAATATTCAGGAAGCCAACTGCCACTAACTCTTTACTACGTTGGGAGAGTCACCATCCAACTCCCTTAAAAAAGGGGATCCCCCGAGGTCAGTACCTGCGCCTTAGGAGAAATTGCTCCTCTGAGGCGGAGTTTCGTACACAAGCTACTGACCTTCGTGAGCGATTTCTGGCACATGGTTATCCTGATTTTGTATTAAGACATGCATTTCATAATGCATTAAAAGCGGATCGCTCTAGTCTTTTGACTCCAAGGGCAAATCATGGATCTCCCCAATATACGCGTATCATAGGGACCTATGATAACGCGGCACCATTTGTTAAACAAATCATTCAACGCTACTGGCACATTCTAAAGATGGATCCAGACATTAAAGATCATCTGGCAGAATTTCCATCTATTACATATAGACGAGGCAGAAGTCTCAGAGATCATGTGGTTCATAGTCTCTTCTCAATGCCTCGCCCCGAGTCATGGTTATCTAGACCTAATGGATCCTTTAGATGTGGAGATTGTATTGCATGTTCTTATGTGGAAAAAGCAACCTGTTTTACAGGGAGTGAGATGAAGAAGACCTTCTCCATACGCCACTTTATCAACTGTAAAACGTCATTTGTGGTGTATCTGATCACCTGTTCATGTGGTCAGAAGTATGTGGGGAAAACGACGCGTCAACTCCGCCGTCGTATTTGCGAGCATCTTGGAGACATACGACATGAGCGTGATACGGCTGTATCACGGCATGTCCGGAACCATCATGGTGGCGATGCAAAATGCCTAAAATGGACAGGCATAGATAAAATCATACTGTCTACCCGTAAAGAGAATTTTTATAAAATATTACTACAGAGGGAAACATTCTGGACATTTACTTTGAGAACGGTGACCCCTCGTGGTCTAAATGAAAAAATGGATTTTGGGTGTTTTATTTGAGACCCAACCGGCTTTCTGGTGGCATGTATCATGTAATCCTCTTTTGTTTAGATATTTTATATATCTGAACTTTTTCATTATCAACCTTGTGACAAAAATAGGGGCTTTAATATCTCCCCCCTTTTTCCTAATAAGTCATGTTCTTGTAAAGTTTGTTACCTGGCCTCGTGTATCTGTGGGGCCCTTTAATAGTATCAGCTGTTCTTGTCCGTGGCAGTCCGGTTACTATGGACGCCGGGCACAGTGATTTACTGTGTGACGGGGATCGCGATACGTCACATCCGGCGCGCGAGTGCACGCTTAAATGAACGCGCGGCCCGTCGCTCGGCGTCTCCGGCGCAGCATCGCCCGGATGCCACACTCCGTCATACACGGAGGTTATTGTTGGCAGTGACAGCGGCTCGTTCTTAAGATTCTTTGGCATACAGGTAACTAGATATCTGTGTACTCTTGACTGTGTTGCCATAAGTATATGTAAAATTTGTAACTGACTGGTGTAAATTGCTTTATTATCACAGCTCTGTGCCATTCACTGGCTGTATGGACCCATTCTGTGAACTCATGTAGGTAAGAAAGTGTATTATTCCCTACATGTGCCAGGATCCACTCCTCTAACTGAAAGTAAATCGTATGTAATACTACACTGATGTTACTTTAGTAGTGGTTTATAAGTGGAGAAAGTTAATAACCTACTTAGTGTCATCAAAGTGGTGGCTCATATATTCTGTGTATTTTGCTATTTGTCCCCGCATTTGTCCCCTGAAGAGATCCTTATATCCGGGAGGATCGAAACATGTGGGAGTTCTTTATATGCATTTACGGAATTTTTGCACTCAAGGGAGTGTATAGGGTTATTCAGTTAGGGATAGGTCCCACACAGGACCGTCCTTTTCGGGACGATTATCCTGACTATTTGTAGGTGTCTATTTAGTTGCCTAGGGTCATTGTTGAGGTTGTCCGACCTATGTGTTGTCATTTGCTATAAGTCAGTATATATCTCTTTTTTCTAGCGGTGCTATCATTTTAAATTGCAATATTAAAAGTTATATTTTAAATATTTTGTCCCCAGTTCTGGTTTAGCGTTTTGTTTATCTCACCATCATCACGTATTTTGTATATGTATTTATATAAAAAACTTTTTTAAGATATAATAATAAAATAGAATGTTTTTACCCTACACTCTCGATTTTCTTTTGGTTAAATATATTCATAGATGGATGTAGTAGAGAGGCTGTGAGGTCCAATCCACTTCTTTATGCCTCTCAAGTGCCCCCTTCAGCATCCCACCGAATTCTGAAGGTCCCAACATCTGGGAGGACCTTCAGACTGGACGCTAACATTTTACTCAGTATCCTGCAGCATTACTTCCATGACTATTGTAAGAGAGTTCAGTCAAGGTTGGAGAGGAAGCACTAACTGCACTAAATGAATGATTGTTAATCTGGGCACCCTCTGAGCATAGGTTTGCAGTATTTAGGTACTGTTTGGGTCAATGTCATTTGTCATCACATGGTCACAGCTTAGCATTGTATGAATGCTTTTTGGCTCTGTGTAGGGAAAATATCTGAACAATGGCACTCAAAGACACCAAAAGGGAACCTGTCAGGTTTATGCTCCCCTATCTGAGGACATTACATAACGTTGTAGAACCTGAGCTCTGTGATATATAGGTTTAAATCATATGATGATGAATTTCTGATTAAAAGCAGAGGAAATCTGTGAAAGTAAAATTAAAAGGCCTGCTGAACGCACCCACATACAGTGATTGAGAGTTAGCCGGGTATACGTACTGATGTCAATCACTGCATGTGGGCGGGGTAAGAAGGACTACTGTGACTAAGGTCACTTAAGGAGTTCGGTCAGAATTTATTTTGCTTTTTACTCAGAAATCCAAATCATATAAACCTAAATTTCACTCAGCTTTTCCCCTGCTAGTGCATCCTGCTCTCAGGGCAACATTAACCACCTGACAGGTTCCCTTTAATAGACATTCTGAGTCACATGTATGAAAACTGTCTAGGTCTAAAACTCACTTTGTTGCTCATAGCAACCAGTCAGAGCACCCCTCTCATTTTTCCAGAGCACTATATGAAAGGAATGGGGTGCTCTGATTGGTTGCTAAGGTCAGCAAAATGAATTTTCGACCTTGACAGTTTTCATACATGTGGCCCTCTATGTGCATTTACAAGCAAGAACCAAGAACTATTTCCATTAGGAGGCAATATAAGCCCCAATACTACATGGGAAAAATTTAACAGGTGCAACCCACTGATGAACAATAAATCACACACCCATACACTAAGGGGGCAACTGCCTAGTTAAAAAAAAAAAACCTGCACATTGGATAAGTAGCAGTTCACACTCGTACCATACCTAGCCAGTATGGTGTACCACACCTAACTGTATAATTGGCACCCTTTATCAACGTTTTCTATACACAATTGTAATACTAGCTATCATCATGGACAGTAGGCTTGTGAGTGGTTGTTTATTAGTATTTTTGCATTTGTGCAATCTCCTCTGTATGGTACTGAGGTTTTTCTGCATACTGGTGTGAACTGGTTCTTATTCAATGTGCAGTTTTTTATCAGGCAGTTGCCCCCTAGTGGATGGGTGTGTGAGCAACTGCTTATCAGTGATCTGCACCTTCTTAATTTTCACCCATGTAGTACTGGGGCTTATATTGCCTCCTAATGGGAATTGTTCAATGTTCAGCCATTGAGCTGTAAGTTTGGCCTTGTGTCTATGTTTTTTAAGTAAATAATGTCCTATTTTTTTTTTTTATATTTATGCAGGGCCACTTAATATTTATTTGGGTGGTACTGATATGGAAGCACTGTAAGGGTTTGTTCACACAGCGTTTTTGGATCCGATTTTGGATCCGTGTTGGATCTGAAAATCGCATCAGAATACGCAGTGGCGATCAGATTCTAACCGGATCCAACACACAGCTGCATGTTTGGATGCATGTTGGGTGCAGCAGGATCGCATCCTATACTTTATAATAGGGCTCCTGCTGCGTCTTTTGGACCAAGAATTGACATGTCAATTCTTGGAATGGATCCAAAAGACCCAATGAGACACGCATCAGAGATCACTCGTCTGAACGTTTTTCATATAAAAATCAATGTAAATCACATTGCTATTTGTTAGCTATGTGTTTGGGTCCATCTAGGGTCCGACAAACGGATCTAAAAGCGTATATTTACATGGACCCAACACGCCGTGTGAACACACCCTAAAGGGCACTGATTGGGAACAGCAATTGTGTCAGTTTTTGAATAGTTATATGTACAGTATGTCTATGTGTATTCATCTTTGTCTATGTAACCATGCTTTGACAAAATCCTGCATATGTCTCAATATCATCATTATTTACCAAATGAACATATCATTTCAGACAATTAATACTTTTTTGGAATATACTGTTTTCTACAGTTGCAATGAAACATGTCCTCATGGATATTTTGGATCCAACTGTTCTAGAATCTGTGATTGTAGTGGTGGCCAGTGTACCCCTAAGCATGGAACCTGCCAACTGAGTAAGCAACTACTGTATTCATACTCACATTTTCCTGCTCCCCTCATGTGCATCTTTACTATACTTTTTCTTACATGTTTCCTTTATTATCTTCAACACCTTCACAAATTACAACATTTTTGACCACTTTTTCAGTTTAAAAATACAATAAAATCAGTATTGCCAAATAAGCTAGTTGTACCTAAAGACATTTTCAGGCCAAAGCTATGCTTACTTACATGGATGCAATAACGGTTAAGTTATAAATGCAGCCTAGTAACACTTTGATTTAAGAATGATCTCTATACCTTTTTTATGGTCCCTAAGTGAATACTAGATTCTAACATCCTACAGACTGTTGTATAAAGCCTTTGATCACATATGCATTGGAGGTTCAGTTTGGACCCTCTGTTGCATGGTCTGTCAGGGATGATGGAAAAAACAATGCAGCAAGCTGGGCTATTTCTTCTATATAAACAGACACCATGGCAGAAGCCCGATAGACCCATCCATAGGGCTATAGCACTATGTCCGTTGTGAACCAGATCCTTTTATGTCTGTATTCACTTCTGCAACGTTGGTTCAGAACGGAAGCTCTAATGCAAATGTAAACCAAGCCTAACCCCACAGACATCTAAATAAGAGAACAGAATTACACATCCTCCTACAGACCACCATGTAGCCATTACAATTAATGTGGTTTTAGATGGCAATGATTATTAGTTATGATACAAAAAGTGTATGATCCTAAATGATAGTTGTTGTGTCTAGAACAATCAAAAATAAAAAAAATTCTATTGATAACTGAAACCTTTATCTACCATTTACTTTTCCATCATTCGAGAGAAAATACTTCTGCAGCAATATAATGCACATTATTTCCCATAATGTAAATCATTTTCCATTTGTTGATAGGGTAGAACATGTATTTAGGTGTGCGCCTTTTAAGACAAGAGTGCAGAAAACCTAAAAACCTGCAATGTGCATTAGTTCAGTACACACCTTAACCCCCTCCCCCCCCCCAAAAAAAAGTAATGCACCCAGGTGGAAATGTTGGATTGCTGCATAATGATTACTGTTGTAAAAAGGCTCTCAGAGGCTACTTTGGAGTAGTGTACCTTTTGGAGAGATATCATTGACTGCTAGACATGCCTCTATGGAGCACTCAAAGACATTTTATCCAACTGACAAACTATAAGAAGGGGTCTATTATTGGACTGAGAGAAGCAGGTTGATTGTGTTGACAAATCTCCAATGTCCCTTTAACAAGGACAGCTAGGAATAGCAGAGCTGGAATGTCAATCTGCTGTAGAACCATCCACAGCCTAAACAGGAAGTGTGAGCCTGAAGCTGGCTGTGAAGAGTAAGTTCTGTGAAACAGCATGGCTAGAACACCCCTTTAAAATTAAGTCTTGGGTACAATAATAAACCTTAAATTCTGGAGGGGCATATATTTCCTTGCAATAATTCTGCTAGCGGCCTACACAATGCACACCTCCCAAGTGTCTCTATTTTGGAGGGACAGTCCCTATTTTTAACTCAGGTCCATCTGTCCCTCTTAGCTCTGTAAATGTCCCTCTTTTTCATTTAGGAAACAGATTTGCGTCATTAAACTGACTATCTGGCTTTAAAAAGTATCTGATTGCTTCCTTGCTGTATATTACATAGCAATTTACTTAATATTTCATCATTTGATACAATGCAATCCTGAAAATGTGTCCCTTTTTGGCTATCTAAAAAGTTGGCGTGTGTATGTTTGGGTGTGGTTAGAGGTGTGTCCTGGCGTGATGTCATGTGTTTGGGCGTGTTTAGAGGCGTGGCCTGATATGTCCCTCTTTGCAATCTCTAAAAGTTGGGAGGTATGACAATGTATCTCTTTCACTTTGTACATATTAAGGAACAACAGTAAGGTAATATAGTTAGAGGTGGTGCATTTTTGTTCTGGCTCAACTGGAGAAGCTCCTAAGAATTAGCAATGTATTCCAGACAAAAGAAGAGAAAAACTATTTGAAGAGTAATAAAACTGAAATAACTAGAAATTTGAAGTACCTATGTCATACATTATATCTATCTATCTATCTATCTATCTATCTATCTATATATTTTATATATATATATATATCGATAGATGGGTAGATAGATAACCTGCTGCATGTCCTGTAATTTTTCTATGTGGGTTCTGTTCACAGCATCTGGTCAAAAAGGAGCCATAATTGCTGGGACTCTCGTTCCAATATGCCTGCTTTTGCTCCTCTGCTGCTGTTGCTGTTGCTGTGGGAATAGTGAACCTGAAGGTAAAGAGAGGTAAGTGATATATGTTTAAAATAGTAATAACAACAAAACAATAGATTTAAACTCAACTACCCTGTTTCCCCGAAAATAAGACAGCGTCTTGTATTAATTTTTGCTCCTAAAGATGCGCTATGTCCTATTTTCAGGGGATGTCTTATTTTTCCATGAATAAATTATAGCATGCTATACTAGTGTGTGTGTGTATATATATATATATATATATATATATATATATATATATAATCTTAATGGCAAATGTGACATGCTGGGACTTGTAGAACTAGGAGTCCCAGCATACCCCATCAGCCATCCTGTGAGATGTGTGTGTGTCAGTATCATTGCTCTGTTCTCCCTCTTCCTCTTCCTGTTACTTACATGTACTTTCTGTCTACTCTCCTTTGGATGTTCGGGACCTGTGGTGACATCACAGTCACATGACCTTCCTTCACAGGTCCTTCAACCCTCTTATGATTTCTGCTATGTCTTATTTTCGGGGGGTGCCTTATATTAGGGAATTAAACAAAATCTCTGCTATGTCTTACTTTCGGGGGTGTCTTATTTTTGGGGAAACATGGTAAGTAATGTACTTGGAAAGGAAACTCATTGGGCCTTATTTATCAAAACTGTCTACTGTGGCGTATTGAAGTGCAAGTACGGACCGAGAATACGTCATGTGAACATACCCTAATACTAAAATGGTCTGTTGCCCATGGCAACCAGTCAGAGGTCAGCTTTCTTTTTCTCAGGGAGTAGCATAAGAAATTAAAGCTGTGCTCTGATTGGTTGGTTAATTGAATGAACTTTACATATTTTACAGTTTGATTTAAAGGAGTTTTTCCACCAACACTATTACAGTATCAATTATTCGCAGGATAGGTGATAGATGTTTAATTACGTAACCAGTTCCTATCGTGCACCATATCAGTGGGCAGCTTGACAGGAATATGGCCAGTATTACTCTAAAGGCAGCCCTGACTAGGAGAATCAGGGGTAGGGCTGCCTTTAGTGTAATACTGGCCATGCTTCTGTCAAGCTGCCCACTGATATGGTGCAAGATAGGAACTGGTTATGGGTGGAGGCCCAGATGCTTTGACTGTAAAGGGCCTTAAAATTACTTCTTGTATTCCAGCTCCCAGCACTCATTACAATGGGGATGCTGAGTCCCTTTTCCCCTGTTATTTCCAGAAAGAGGAGTTTGGATGGATTGGCAGACTAGCATCTAAGCTGCTGCTTCACTTAAACCTCTATAAGGGTACATCCACACAACACATGTTAAATACGGGATAGTTTTACAGGCCATTTGTGATGGATTTGAAAATCCAAATCTGCGTCCAAAACCAACTGGAAATGCTGGTCGTGCAGACAGACCCTAAGCGTGGATGCACGCGCATTTTAGTAGTGTTTTTGCACAAGTTTTTTCAAGCATTTTTTTAAACTGCAGTAAATATGACATGCACTACACTGCTTTTTTTTCCGTTATATCATTTTTTTTCAGTTTGGCTGCATTTTTTGGGTCCGTTGCAGTTATTTTTTAAACACAGCATGCTGTTGGTGTGACATTTTATACATCTGTTTTGTCTTTTTGTGCGGTTTTGGAGCATTTTTCCATAAAGTAATCAAGTCAAGAATCACAATTATTAATGGAAAAAATGCAGTAGACAGTAATGCAATAAAATACATGACCAATACACACTTTTTTTCAAAAACTGCCTGAAACACTGCATGAAACAAAACAAAAAAACAAGAAACGTACAGCTTATCAGTTTATGAATTAACACATAACATTGCTTGAAAAAAAACACCTTTGTAAAGCCAGAAAAATGAAGTGCTTAAAACCACTATGAAGTTCTAAAAAACCTTGTAAAAACCTACAGCTCTGGAAAAAATTAAAAGACCACTGCAAAATTTTCAGTTTCTCAGATTTTTCTCTTCAATGGTAAATTTTTGGAGGAAAATGTACATTGTTATTTTATTATATAAACTACTGACAACGTCTCCGAAATTCAAAGCAAAAAAAATTGCATTTATTTGCAGTAAATGAGAAATCTTCAAAATAATAAAAGAGAAGCAGTGCTGTTAGACCTCAAATAATGCAAAGAAAACAAGTTAATATTTCTTTAGAAACAATACGACTAATGTTTTAAGTCAGGAAGAGTTCAGAAATCAATATTTGGTGGAATAACCATGATTTTTTCATTCAAATTCCTTTTGACCTATTCCTGGCACTTGTTTTGCCATCCAGCCTGTCCTATTGCAAGAGGATTGTGAAGACCACAGCAGTGTTTTTATACTTTCCTTCATTAAATAAGATTTGGTTCAGGTTATCACCTAATCAGAAGCACATTAAGTAGAATGAGGTGGACTTTGGTTGGAATTCAACTGGCACTGGAATGGCTGTCAGACATGTAGAGATGCAGATTTTTAGAAAATTTTGCAGTGGTCTCTTAATATACTCAGAGCTGTATACTGTTGAAGACACCAGAGCTACCAGAATGAAGTGGGTTTTGTTAAGGCTACATTTACCAGAACACAAGACACCAAAACCAGATAGGAGGTAGGAGCACTCAATAAGTATCAGTACAAAGTAAGAAAAGTAGTGTATTTACAATGCTTCTTTCTGTACATATAGTAAACTGGTGTTAAAAGAAGAACATGTGCTTTGAAAATGATAGTAATGCATTTATTTTTTAGGTTTTGCATGTTATTTTTATTAAGTTCATATTACAGCTTTAGTTGGTTTTACTGCTAAATTTAAATAAGCAAGAGAAATGAAAACATGGAACTTGACAATGTTGTCAGCAGAAACAAAAAAACTAATACTACTCTCACATATTGACACCAGTCTGCCACCTTGTGGTGACTTAATGCCTAGAATCATACTTAAAAGTGGCGTAAAGGTTTAAAGGGGTTGTCCAGGTAATATTTTATTTTTTTTAAATAGATTACTGCTGCCCTATGAAAATAAAAGAAACCTTATGCTCACCACTCCTATCAGCAGCAATGCGCTATCCTCACCCTCCACCGGTCTTCTGTTATCCCCAGTTTTCTGTCGAATGGGGCATAGCGGCTGCAGCAGTCACATACTGACATCAGCCAATGGCACGTATGACTGCTTCAGCCAATCAGTGGCTGCATCAATGATGTCCCCTTCGAAAGAAGAGTGGCCGACAGCCGAAGATCAGTGGAGAGTGAGGATGGCAGATCGCTGGATCCAAGGTGAGAGGAGAGGTGGGCATCATTTTTTTTTTTTATTCTTATGGGGTAGAAGGATCCTATTTAAAAAATAAAATTATTACCTGGACAACCCCTTTAATTTGTGGCTTTATAGAGGAGTTTCTCCCAACTGCAATGTTAGTGTAAAGGAGACATTGGACAAAATGTCCACTCCACCGCAGCGACAAGCTTATTATACGAGTGGTGTATTTGTGAACAAGAATGTAGTTTATTCATATAGCACACATACACACACATACTTTTTAGCCACATTAATGTCAGTACCACTATAACTAGACATTAAAGTCTAGTAATACTGCTCATTTACCACAGTGAGCCATAGCGTCCTTATAACCAGGGCAAGTTTTACAGAATGTTAAGTGACGCTGAGCAGAATGTAAAATGTGGTCTTTTGCTTGCTACTTTTATATTCCAAAAGCTGTACATACAGCTTAGGAGCTTCCTAATATAATAGGGCCGGCCTGGGGCAACTGCCTGCTTACCCCTCCTTTAGTTACTTATGATCAGAAGAAATGTGTGACAACCAATGAGCTAATGCTACACCAACTTTTGATGACACAATCTCAGAATTTAAGATATGTTCCAATGATTAGGTTTTTAGAAGTAGTTTTTCTTTTATCATAAACCAAGAATGGATTAACAAAGAGAAGAAGACTCTTTCGATTATATGCATCCATCACTAATACTTATTCCAGTTTTGGCTTCAAAAACTTCATCAAAAACACAATCATGGTAACCCAACCCTTAGGGATATTCTCAGTACATTGATTAGCTTTAAACATGTAGGCAAAAGTTAGTTAACATTATTATCAAATATATTGCTGTTATGATTTTTCTTCATTTCAAAGACAGGGCAGTTCTTATCTCCTGCTTGTTAACAGAAGATTTCCTAGGCTACTGACAATTTGTCTCTTCTTCAGCAATGGCTGGGCTGGTAAACTTTCTCCCTGCCATGTTTTCTCAGCTGGACTGGAGCTATCTAATCTGCAGACATTATAAAGAAGGAAGAGCTCAGCAGATTAACATATAGGGGGACGTGTATGAAAACTGTCTTGGTCTAAGACTTTCTTTGTTGCCCATAGAAACCAATCGGAGCTCTCCATTTATTTTCTCAGATCACTTTATGAAATGAAAGGAGAACTCTGGTTGGTTGCTATGGGCAACAAGGAAAGTCTTAGACCTAGACAGTTTTTATACATAATGCCCATAGTTTTGTGGGGAAAGATTCATTGGAACTTGGGGCGACATGTATGATTCTCGCCACGTCGGGGCGCATGTTTCCGCCAGTTTTCCGGTGAAATTTGCACCTGATTTATGTCGGTGCTGAGGTGCGCTCATACATACCATGTAAAGACCGCCGCGCCTCGCCAGTGTGTGAGGCGCAGTGCGGGGACTTGGGCGCAGTGCGGGACTGCGCCTAATAATCGCCGTCCGAGGAGGAGCGCTCATACATGCAGGGAAAAGTTCACCACACCTCGCCAGAGTGTGGGAAGCAGTGCGGGACTTAGGCGCAGTGCGGGACTGCGCCTCACATGTATTCCGATCCGAGACAGGCTGGAAAACAGCGAGAAATCATTAAAGATGTCCGTGCAGAGTATGAATCAAAAAATCGCCTTTATAAAGGCGTAAAACATTCTCTGAAAAAGAGCTCAAACCTACTAAACAAATACATAACTAAACTCACTTTCCAAAAATCTTGAACGGCGCTACATCGGGAATTTGGATATTGAAAATTGCCGGGAAATACAGTAATTCTAATTCTGTAAACTCTTCTCATTGGTCGGCAGAAACCAGCCAATCAGAATAGGAGCGACAGTGACCCAGTGTATCCTATGGTGAAGCATTGACCAATCAAAATCAAAGGCGGGACAGTTCAAAATACAGTAAAAATGCAGAAAAGAGCTGATTGGTTAAGCTAGCGGGGGCTTGGCAATCCTGGCCAATCAGAAGAGGAGCGACAGGGACCCATTATAACCTATGGAGAAATATTGACCAATCAAATTCAACGGCGGGACAGTTCAAAATACAGTAAAAATGCAGAAAAGAGCTGATTGGCTGAGCTAGCGGGGGCTTGGCTATCCCAGCCAATCAGAGCGCGAGCTACTTATCCCATTGTAGTCAATGGAGAGATCGGGGCAATGAAATCTCAGCTCTCAGCGTCGTGCGGCATGGACCATGATTAAAAAAATCATTTTTATTAGGTGTAAAAAATTATATGAAAAAGAGCTGAAACCTTCTAAAAACATGAATCATTCAAATCCCTAACAACACGTTTGTCGCCGAGACCGGCACTGCATCAGGAATTGCGATATAGAGAATTGCCGGGAAATACAGTAATTCAAATTGTTTAAGCTCTTCTCATTGGTCGGCAGAAACCAACCAATCAGAATCGGAGCGACACGGAACCATTATAAGCTATGGAGAAGTATGGACCAATCAAATGAAAAGGCAGACAGTTCAAAATACAGTAAAAAAGGCAGAAAAGAGCTGATTGGTTGAGCCCAGGCGGCAGATATGAATCCACCAATCAGATGTAGTGCGTCTATTTTGAATGGAGAAAGAAGGGCGCGATAGAAGGGCGCCCTAAAAGTTATTACTGTCTATGGGAAATATTCTAGTACTGTGATTGGTTGGTGGGAAGAGGGGCTCGTCCTGCTTAGCCAATCAGCGGCTGAGCTACCTTCTCATAGAGTTCTATGGGGAAAAGAAATGCAGAGCGAGCTCTGTTTGTGATTGGCTAAGTTAAAAGAGGCGCGGTTATTTGGACCAATGGGAGAGCGAGCGACGCTCTTATGGGTTTTCTAATGCAATCTGTAATAAAACTGTACGTGCCCGAAATAAAATGATAAGACTCCCGAAGTTGTACCGATGTGTATATAAAATGATCAATAATATGGGGGTAACGGAAAAAAAAAATAATTCAATAAATTCATTTTTATTTCTTTATTTTCGTTAGCCAATGATCAATCACACCAACCAATCACAGTACTAGCATATTTCCCATAGACAGTAATAACTTTTAGGGCGCCCTTCTATCGCGCCCTTCTTTCTCCATTTAAAATAGACGCACTACAGCTGATTGGTGGATTCTTATCTGCTGCCTGGGCTCAACCAATCAGCTCTTTTCTGCCTTTTTTACTGTATTTTGAACTGTCCGCCTTTTCATTTGATTGGTACATAAAACTGCATAGCTTATAATGGTTCCCTGTCGCTCCTATTCTGATTGGCTGGTTTCTGCCGACCAATGAGAAGCGCTTAAACAATTTGAATTACTGTATTTCCCGGCAATTCTCTATATTGCAATTCCTGATATAGCGCCGGTCTCGGCGACAAACGCATTGTTAGGGATTTGATTGATTTATGTTTAAAGAAGGTTTCAGCTCTTTTATAGAGAATATTTTACACTTAATAAAAATGATTTTTTTATTCATACTCAATGCCGCACGGCGCTGAGAGCCGAGATTTCATTCATTGCCTCCATCTCTCCATAGACTACAATGGGACAAGTAGCTCGCGCTCTGATTGGCCGAGATAGCCAAGCCCCCGCTAGCTCAACCAATCAGCTCTTTTATGCATTTTTACCGTAATTTGCACCGTCCCGACTTTGAATTTGATTGGTCAATACTACTCCATAGGTTATAATGGGTCCCTGTCGCTCCTATTCTGATTGGCTGGTTTCTGCCGACCAATGAGAAGCGCTTACAGAATTTGAATTACTGTATTTCCCGGCAATTTCCACGATCCTAATTCCTGATGTTGCGCCGGTCTAGATTTTTGGAAAGCGTTTTTTTTATTTATTTTTTATTAAATAAGGTTTGAGCTCTTTTTCTGATAATGTTTTCCGCCTTTATAAAGGCGATTTTTTGGGAATCATACTCCATGCCGCACGGTGCTGAGAGCCGAGATTTCTCTTACGATCTTCTATATGTTTCCTCTCATGTTCCGTTCTCGCTTAACGTCGCCTCCGCCGGATCATTTAGACCAGAATCAACCAGGTCTGCCTGTCGGAGCTGGCGAGCGCTGCAATGCGCCGCACTTTGCCGAGCCGCGATCGTACATGCCTCGGAGTATTCTAATGGGCCGCGTCCCGCCCCGGAACGCCCACACCGCGCCCACAACGCGCCCAGTACACGCCCCTTCATGCGAGGCGCAGCAGAATGTGGTGAAGGCTGCGCCTAACATCGCATCCCTGCGTCCGACAGCTGATTCGGGCCGGTGAGGCGCAGGATACGCCAGAAAACAGGCGTAAAGCCCGTTCATACATGTCGCCCTTGGAGTTTATTTATTTGTCTTACTACTTATTCTGGGTCAAGGAGTCCAACAGGTGGGTTTATCAATGATTGACAGTCTTCCTTTTATGAGTGTGCATACAGTGATATCTATCACTCACTTATTATACCACCCACTGGACTCCTTAACCCAGAATAAGTAAGTTAAATGAATAAAATACAAACTCTACCAAATTTTTTCCTACAAAACTATGTATCAATCTGTTCAGCTCTTCCAGCCCGACAGTATATCATGCTGTCTGCAGATTAGATAACATGTTCAATGTGATAGGTGTCTTATAAGGAGACTAACTTTAATCCTTTAAAGTTACCAGGAGAATTTAGTAGTCTTGTGCCCTGCTGTCAGGTTTGCAGTGACCCTGTTGTCTTTGCATGAAAATATACAGATAACAGTTTGTCTTGGCAGCATGACACAGTTCTGTTAGCCCACATTTATTGCAGATCTCCTGCTTGGACAGTCATTTTTCTACAACCCCCTACTTCATCAATGCCCCTCTAACTGAGCTAGGAATAGGAGCCAGAAGAAATAAAATGTCATTCAATGCTGTAGAACTCCCCACAGCCTGCACAGGTAGTAGGAGTCTGAAGTGGGGAAAGACCAGAGTCTTAAATCCCTTTAAAGGGGCTTTATCACTACAAAGATCATGTCTCAGATTATGGGGACAGCAAAAATAAGCACTTTTGTAATTGGGTTGCATTACCTCTGTCACTTGGTTTAGCAGATATGAGCTTTTCTGTAAATCTGTATACTATTTCTGCTGCTGCTGGACGGGACACGCCGGCTGGCCGGATGCTGCCCCCCACGCCCCCTGCACTGTGATTGGCTGGCTGACATTTCAGTCAGCCTGTTGGGATATGCCCCCAGACAGGAGACGCCCCGGCCACAACCCCTGTGCTGTGATTGGCTGCCTGCACACTCTGTGTTTACTCCCCTCTGAGCTGTTAAAATTGATAGTAAAACCAAGGGCTGCTAGCTGTAAACTCTTGCCCCAGCTCTAGGATGAATGATCTGGGCAATGACTGCCTGTTTAAGTCACAGATCCCCTCATATAACACAGTGTTATAGAATCTCCTGCCTGTTAACAGGGGGAGAGAAGGGTAGGAGGGCATATAACCCAGTCTGCTGCCTGGTAAAGAGGGGGAGGGGGGCAGTGTACATTCCTCGCATGTCTCATCAGTTCAGGCTGTGTGTATAACTGCATATACCACAATAATACAGTCTCCTGTCTGGTAATAGAAGGGGAGGAGGGAGGGGGCGGTGTACACTCCTCACATGTCTCATCAGTTCAGTCTGTGTGTATAACTTCATATACCACATTCATACATTCTCCTGTCTGGTAATAGAAGGGGAGGAGGGAGGTGGCGGTGTACACTCCTCACAAGTCTCATCAGTTCAGGCTGTGTATATAACTGCATATACCACAGTCATACAATCTCCTGTCTGGTAATAGAAGGGGAGGAGGGAGGGGGCGGTGTAGACTCCTCGCATGTCTCATCAGTTCAGGCTGTGTGTATAACTGCATATACCACAGTCATACACTCTCCTGTCTGGTAAAAGAAGGGGAGGAGGGGGCAGTGTACACTCCTCACAAGTCTCATCTGTGTGTATAACTGCAAATAGCACAGCAAGGAGCTTGTGGAGCCTAGAGGCTGCAGACATAAGAAGCATGCAGGAGGCTACAGAGCTGTTCTATCCAGACAACCTTCTGCATCCCCTGCTTCATACAAAATGATGATGTCACAGGTCTTCAGTGAGGGGAGACACACCTCCTGGGAGGGGAGACACACCTGCTGAAAGGAGAGACACGCCTGCTGACAGGAGAGACATGCCTCCTGGGAGGAGAGACACGCCTGCTGAGAGAAGAGACTCGCCCCTGTATTTCAAATTCAATCTCAGAGAATTAGCTGAACAGCACAAGCAGCTCAAACGATAAAACCCCTTAAAGCTGATATTCAATCAACTGATTTAGTAAGATTTTATAGTAACATTTTGGCAACAAATGTGAAGGTATTTGATAACCTGTAAATATAGAGTACACTTTCCCAATGCTTTGGACTAATTTGGGCCTAAGTATTACTAACATTATATGTAATGACCTAGAATTATTCTGTGGTAGAATACCTGCACTTCCACACATTAGACCACTTACAGAGGTATACATGTTTACTGCTATGATCTACATTAACATGTATGTAATTTGTTTTGGCAGAGCATCTAATGGTGAGAGAGGTTGTTTATCAAGGATGAAGCACAATTTTCAAGGTGCCCTTGTTAACATAGGCTCCTTCTTGCCATGCTGTTCTATTGGAAGTGATAAAGTTTCTTGGGTTACTGGTAAGTGGGGCTTCTACTCATCCTAAACTGCTGATCTGGTGATGTATATGTAATGTTTATGCATTACTTATATGATTCTTTGAATAGTACTATCACCATTATTATGTATGTATTTATTTCTCAGTACGTTAGTTTGGTATTGTATCTAAGTTGGGTGTGTGGTTGTCATTGATATTTGTATTTTATTTAATAGTATATCTTTGTTGTATTAGGATTCAATTAAGTATATATTTTTTTACATTTGTGGTGTTGGATACATATTTTCGGTGCTGTAGTTTAGTTTAGTATCCACCTTCTGTGTATATTTACCCTTATATTTATAGGTTTACTAATGTTTTATGTAGATAAAGTAGAGCTAAAAGGTTAGCATTCAGTTTGAAGTAGTTTAGGACCCTAAAGTTGCCTATACACATTAGATTTATATAAGTGGATAACAAGGATTAAAGTAGGAGTTGACAACACTCTAAAATTGGTCATAATTATTGGTCAAACTGCTTATTTATGTGTATGATGGACTCCTGACTTGCCCTCGACAAATAATGTTGGGAAAGATAAGAATTATGTGCCACTCATTTACATCCCCGTTCGGAAGTGAACAGCTATGAACGATGATATAAGTAGAGGCATGTGACTGGAGCAGCCAACCAGCGGCTGCAGCGTTGATCTGCTCATTCGGAGGTAGAAGAAAGAAAACGGAAAACAGTAGTAATACAGTGCTAGAATCAGGGACTGGAGTAAGGGAAGTGTCATTTTTTTATTGAGACTCCAGGAGCATAGTGTTTTTTTCTTGTTATGAACTTGACAACACCTTTAAAATCTCCAATTATGTTTCAAACCTCTTTAATAGGTCATTAGTGAATGTAAGGGATGCTACTTCCAGTAGGTGGCTCCAGAGATTGAGCTAGTTATGTTTCAAAGCTCTTTAATAGGTCATACGTGACTGTAAAGGATGCTACTTCCAGTAGGTGGCTCCAGAGACTGAGCTAGTTATGTTTCAAAGCTCTTTAGTAGGTCATAAGTGACTGTAAAGGATGCTACTTCCAGTAGGTGGCTCCAGAGACCAAGCTTGCTTCCCTAAAACCTACTTTCATGTCTCACACAAGGTTGATATGTATTTGTTTTCACTGTTACTGGACTGGAACTAAACAGATTCAATAATTTTTTGCTTTACCACATTCCCAAGTGTCACCTAAACAAATAAGCGGCACCACAAATATGCAGCCAACATATCTCTAATAGTCTCTTTGGTTTTCATCTTTAATATAGCTGTAATTGGTTAAAATATTATATATATAGTTCACCATATAATGTTTGGAAACTATATTTACTTCAGTACTTAACTGTTCTGAATGACTAGTAAAAATTCTGTACTTGAATGCATAGTAGTCATTGATGATAGCAGATATCTAGATAAGAAGATCTATTAGCAATACGTGTGTCATAAAGTACATTTGACGTTTTCTCTTAATGACCCTTTATCTTTCAGTTTCTCATCATGACACAGAACTGCCCTTCAACCACAGCTTCATTGAATCCCCCTCCACAGGCTGGCTATCTGAAAACTCCTTTTCTTCATTTGAATCAGATGAAGAAGGACCTGTTTACTGCGTTCCTCCAAGAGAAGGTGACAGCCGTTGTTTCATCTCACTTGCATGTAGACCATAATACAAGGCAATATGCCTAAGTAGTATAACGTAGCTGTGGGCTTCTCAGCCCCTTTCCCATAATGCCTTGTGATAAGTAGTATAAAGACAATTTGCAGCATAGGCAAGGAGAGTGCTTCCAGAATGCCACAGATGCCACTTATATTGTTACATGCACAAGCTTCCATTTGAACCCTAGGCTCTCCTCTGTAATGCCAGCCACACATGTCCTCACACTAGCCAGTGTCTCCATGCCAGTCACATTGCCCAAGAGGCTTAACTTTAAGCTCTTGGGCCCTAGTGCAAAAAGTGAAATAGGGACCTCCAGCTACCATGTGCCATTTACAATACTGGTTTCTTCTTATGTGGCAGAAGGGCTTTTGGGCCCCCTCAGGCTGCAGGGCCTGGTACCGACTGCTACCGCTGCACCCCCTATAGCTATGCCCCTGAATTGTCACCTATTGTAGCTTTAGGTATCTCAGAGAGCTTACCCTGCTCCTTGGCTTCTTCTGGCCAACAACGTTTATAACGCCACAATCAGGTGACTCCTAACCCTCCGCTTCAGCAGAAATCTTTTCATTGGTTGTGACTATGGTCGTAATGGTGCTTCTGATCCTCTGATGACTAGGCAGAAGCCATTTCTTGAATTATGAAAACATTAGTTTTATGTGCCTGGGAAGTGGGCTCTCCTTAGTAGAGTCAGAGGAAGTGTTTTTGCAAGTTTTCTCGGTGACCAGTCCTGACCAGAGGATCAGTGTTTCACCTAGTCAGAATGAGTTTTAGTTAAAATGATTACCCTTTATTTTTCAGGTAATAGTAACACTGAAAATAAATATGATTTCCAGTTGCATATCTATTAGTCTCAGTCTAGGAAGCCTACACATGCACAAATCCAAAATGGGGAAATGTTCCTCATTAGGGAGAGGGACCATGTAGATGTGTGGAGACTTGTACAGCATTAGTTGCTTCACTTACATTTAAATATATTCCAAAGGGCTCATGGGAAATGAGGTAGGACTCTTGTAGCACCACCTATTGGATGTAGTGTTCCTCAATTTATATCAAACTCATATGTAAATGGAATACAAGCCAACCAGATATTCATCTGCATACAACTGTTCCACGGTGTTGCCTCTCATCAAAGCAGAATACAATACTGGTTGGGTAGGTGAGAGGCTCTAGGTAATTGAGGAACACTACATCAAATAGGTGACGCTGTAAAAGTCATAATCCATAAGGTCTTTAGAATATATTTAGATCTGAATGAAGCGACTAGTGGTGTATAAGGGTATGTTCAAACATTGGACGGAAAATAACGTCATGGTTTCCTTGGCAGAAATCCAAGGCAACACCTCGGATCTCTGCCTAGGATCTTCACATACAGAGGCATGTTTTAACTCTGATTCTGACACAGGTTAGCTCCATTGCAATGGAGCTAGCTGTGTCCCTCCCGTGGTGTGGAAAATTCACTCTGTAGTTCACTGTGTGAACTACAACGCAGACTGGCCATTCAAATGAATGGCCTTCGGATTTGCATGTGCATTTTGATGAGGAAATCAACGCGTAATCTGCGTTGAAATCCTCATCAAAATCCGGTGTGTGAATGGACCCTAAGTCTTCATGCACCTAAATGGTCCCTCTCCCTAATGAGGAACGTTATCCCTGTTGAGCTATCACTACACCTCATCTAGCTAACCAGTATTCTACTCTGCACTAAGACGGGGCAACACTTCGAAACAGCTGTTTGCAGATGAATATCTGTTTGGCTCTAATCCCTTTTATACTGTCAGGCTCAGTAAAACGGATGTGAATTGAGGAACACTACATTCAATAATTGCCACTATGAGCCCTAGCTCATTTCCTATTAGCCCTTTAGAATATACATAAATCCACACAATGGATGCAATTTTATAGAAATCTAGTCATCTAGGCATAAATAAATATGTCAAGGGTTCACCACTTTGGCTTTTGAAATACATGTTTTAAAGAGAAGCTGAACTGTACAATGAAATAGTGCAATAATTATTAATATGTAAGTCTGAAAAAAAAATTATGTTATTATTTACTATGCAATTTTATTGAAATCTAGTCATCTAGGCATACAATAAATATGTCAAGGGTTCACCACTTTGGCAATTCATTTTTTAAAGAGAAGCTGAACTGTACAGTGAAATAGTGCGATAATTATTAATATTGACTTTAAGTCTGAAAAAAAAAATATGTTATTATTTACTATAATATTCTATCTTTATGTTTTGTAGGAATATCTGTTGCTGACTTGGATGGATTTCAAGAAATAAGTTCAAAATGCAATGTATTCCCGGATGCCATGGCTTTAAACACAGACGATGCATCCCTTCCATTTTCTATCCCTAGAACATCTAGCATTGCAAAAGCCAAAAGACCATCTGTATCATTTGCTGAAGGAACCAGGTTTGAGAGTAGAAGATCATCTACAACTGAAACACCCAATCTTGTTTGGAAACCAAAACTTGCTATCAGTCTCCCAAAATTGCCTTCTATACAGTCACAGACCGTGAATGGAGACGAGTCACAAAAAGATGAGCCTAGTAGTGAGCACTATGACACAATAAACTGTAACCCAGAACCAGAGGATCATCCCAAGCTCCAGAGGAGTGGTCCAGTTGGCCGCCGGAGAACAATGTCTAATGCTCAAAAGGCATCTTGTAAGGCAGACACTACAGAGACTGGCTTAAAAGAGAACTCTGAAATGAAAAGGAAGGTTCACAATATTTCCACTCTTTATGTGACTGTTGGTCCCCCAAGAAAGCCTTATAAACCTCGTAGAAAGTCAGAAGGCAATGTGGATGGAGCAGTACAGGCAGTGTTAAGACGTTTGGGCAGTTTTCAGAAAGGAATCCCAAAACCTTCAAGAAGAAGTTTATTACTGTATTCAAATTCAAAAGTTACTCATCCCAAGCCTACTAATCCTGAAGATGTCAAAAGTACGATCAGAAACTCTTCAAATGACAAAGTACAAGACAGTCAAACAAAAAAACTAGTTCTTCCAAGTTCTTCTATCCTTAAAAAACACTCGTCTGCAGATGGCTTAGAGAAAGCAGACAATCCTGATAAACCAGAGAATATGTATTCCAATGTGCATGATCCAGTAATGCTGGAGCAAGCCCAAAATTTTGATCATGTTTACCAAAGCACAGATGATAGGGAAGACTCAGAACCAAAGTATGAAAACATTAGTATAGCAAACAGTTTTGTGAACAATGAACTGGAGCCATCTTCCTTATATGAAGATGCTGAAATGAACTGTGAGAATCCCAATTCTTGAAACTTTATGCACATAACAAACATAAAGAAAAACATATTGTAAATTCCAAAGACTTTTAATCAGTACTATGTTACTTGAGCCACCCAATAGGCTGTTTTATATTCATTTGATAATAAAACATTCATAACAATGTTCTGATTGATTCTTGTGGCAGTCAGTGTTCATCATTTAAATGAGCTGATACCTCTATTAAAGGGACACTGCACGAAAAAGGAATATTTCTATTTAAAAAAAACAATATTACTGGAAAACTTTTTTTTTTTGAATTATTGGCAGTATTTTTTCTTTATTTTTGCAGTCCTATTCAACTTAAAATTACAATACTCACAAAAAGTTAGTGGATCAATTTGAATTAGGATTTAAACAGTCCTCCTTATCTTGCTGTTCACATTTTGACATCATGAGACCAATACAACACCTTACAATTGCAAGGCTTCAAGCAGGATACTCTCATACAGAAGTGTCCACTGAGCTTAGAGTATCACAAAGTGTCATCAGCAGGTTGCAACGAAGACACAGAGACACTGGAAAAGTCACAGAAAAGACAAAGAAGTTGACGTCCTCTGGCTACATCACGCACTGGTGACTGCTTTATTGTAAACAATGCCCTGCAGAACTGGATGGTGAATGCAACACAACTCCAGGCACATTTAAAGAAGGTGAGAGGCAACCAAGGGCCACATATATGAAAAATATTTAGGTCTAAAATTCACTTTGTTGCCCATAGCAACCAATCAGAGCGCCCCTTTCATTTCATAAATTGCTCTGGAAAAATGAAAGGGACGCTCTGGTTGCTATGGGCAACAAAGTGAATTTTAGACCTAGACAGTTTTCATACATGTTGCTCCAAGTGTCATGTCAGATCATTCATAACCATTTACATTAGTGTGGTCTGCGTGCTAGATGACCAGCAAGGGAACCTGACCACACCACCAGGCACAGGCATCATCGCCTTGCATAGGTCAGGGAGCATCTACGCCGAACGGGTGACCAGTGATAATCAGTGCTGTTCAGTGTTGAAAGTTTTTTTCTTTTTTTTAACATAATGTTTTATATATTCGGTTTCAAGGACTTACACAGTAAGTTGTTTTACAAAATTAAGAGCAAATACTTTGATGACATAGGTAAACATAACAAGTATTCGTAGCAATACCAACGTTGTTGGATGCGAGCTGTATGCCTTCAGAGTAAAGGTCGCACGCCTTTAAAATGGGCGATCGACAGTCCAAACAGACAGTCCAAACTAGAACAAATTTCAATTGTAAACATTGATGAGTATACGAACCCTCCTACAAGAAGAACAAACTATCCATCACACGCGACTCCAGCAAGTAAGAAGGGGGAGGGGGGGGGGAGAAGGATGAGAGAGGGAAAAAAAAAAAAAAAAAAAAAACGTGGGTGAGGGGGTGAGGAGGCGAAATGGGGAAGGTTCAACAGCCCCACAGGGACAGGGGGCCCGGTAGCAGCCTGGAGTGGTGTCTATTTCAATTTATCTCAGAAACCAGTTTGTACCCTACCGAGGAGACACAGGTAGACCCCTCCAAGAACTGTGAACACGTTAATCAAGTTACACATAACATAGAGATTCACGCGTAAGCTGAGGCAGGTGTATGACGTCCCCATGGAGTTTCCGCCAAGGCTCCTTCAAGATACCATTTGGAAAATTCTAAAAGGGAAGACCAAAGACTTAATGTCTTCTGTATACATGAAGGCTTCTATGATAGGGCTTCCAAGTGTGAAAAATATTTCATGTTAGATTTAATTTTAGCTGTTTTCCACTTCCATTCTTTCGAGGTCAAGGTACGAGTTCTTGGTCAGTCAATCGCAGAACCTCACCTACTCCTGTTATGGAGTCTCCAACCCAGTTGTTTAGGATGGCCGAACGTTTCGCACCGCGAGGAGAAGAATAATGTATAATCGTGTCTGGTATTATGCTTCGAACCATTATAGTGTCATGAAAGAAGGCAGAAGGCAGGAGAATAACGAGGATGTCTAAACCCCATTTTTAGAGTGTAGGTGTCTCTCAGTTCTCCCTAGAATTTCTCTGTTAGTGGAACATAACCATATCCCATGGAACAGACTGTCTTCTCGTTGTGAGCATTTGGGGCAGCTAGCTTTCGGTCGTGGATCTCAGGGGGATGTGGCGGGATAATGTAAAAACCATAGATTGCTCGATGCATGTAAGCGGAAATACGAGTTTCCCTCCTTTCTCACTGATGCACGAAAGCCCTGTTTGGTTTATTCCCAGCCTTCTAAGGCTACCTGTGGAATGTTCAGGCCCGGGAAATCTCTTCCCAGTCTTGGCGTCTCAGTGGATATTGGAGACTTTTTCAGTGGATTAGTGTGCTCTCTCAGTCTTTGAGTATAGCAGAGAGAGGGTATGTCGGCAAGGTCTGGGGCCGCACTAATCGTCAAATTCGTCGAGGGGAATTCTATAGTAAGAGTTTAACTACTCAGGACCTTCTAAAAAACTATACCTGAGCGAAAACGTGATAAAATGGGATGGGATGGGATGATGTTACAAGACTATATTGACAGTTCGGGTTAGTGAGTAGTAGCTGCATTTTTGAAATTTGAACAACGTGGCCCACTGATGGCTATGCATTTTACTCCTTCCAGGCGCGGATATGAGATCGTTGCTCATAGCTCTGTGAAAGCCTGTGTGACAAGAAGATTAGTGGCATGTGCTTTGGCTGAGAATGAGCAGGGCGAGTTTAAAAACAATTTTATGGCTGATCTTCCAGGTGGCGATTTGTGTCACGCATTAGGAGGCATGAACCTAATGGTTGTTTGAGGGATTTTTGCAATTATGTGTGTAAGAGAAGCTGAGGAGATCCCATGGAGGGAGGCTGGTGCGACTTGACTCCTGTATTGGAGTATATGAGGAATTTTTTACCCATTCCAGGCCGTGGTCGGAGGTTAACATGCTAACTTTTGTGCAGTCGCAACATCAGGAAGTTTTTATGCTCCCAAATCTAGGGAGCATAAGTATTCGTGATTGCTATTCTCGGTTTCTTTTGTCCTGCCCAAAATGAATCGTGAAAATCCCCCCTGTAATGGAATTTTACGTCCGAATGTTATAAGCAGTAAAGGGATGGTTTCGAAGGGGTAACAAAAAATTTTCGGGAATCTCATCATGCGGACAGAGGTGGCATCAGACTAAGAGGAAAGTGGTTAGTTTCGCGCCAATCTGTCCCAGCTCTAAAAAAATTTTCAATATCGAGAAGGGGGGAAGTTGCGAGGGAGTATATCAGTTTCCGGTGACTTCCCTATAGAGATTCCGAGGTAATTTAATGGATTATTGGTGATATTTTATTGGGGTATCTAGATGGTCCAGTTGGATGGGCTTCATGGGGTTAGGGGGCGAGTCTTAACACTCTGTCTTGTTTCGTTTAATTTAAAGCCTGAGAAAAGTCCTACAACAATCTAGTTATGAAATAGATGTGGGAGATCTCTCTCCCGGTGTTTTAAGGAAAAATATGAATGCTCGGATGATTTTAACAGAGATTCACCTCAAAGATGGAGAGGCGATGAGAAACCTGAGCGAAAGGTTCGAAATCGCCAGATTGAAGAGGTAAGGGGAAAGAGGGCAGCCCTGCCTAGCTGCCAACATGCAGGGAGAAAGAGGGTTAACAAGAAAACCTAGGGGAGGCTTATCTGTGGCGGCCGGGTAACTAGACACAGGTAGACAAGAAACTAAACGGTATGGTCCCCGTCAGCTCCAATTTATGTCCAGCACTAGGATCCAGCCATACCCAGTCCGAGCCGAAATCAAAGGCCATCTCAGTGTCAATTTTTGAATCAGGGCTTGAGTGAGGGTGGATCTACCAGTTGGATTCTCATTGACCACGTCCAATACAAGTAAGAACTTTGTCTACATATTTTGTATATCAACCGACCTCCCCTGACAAAATCCTACTTGTGGGAGCCAATTAGTTTTGTCATTAGTGGGCCCATTCGAGTACCCAATGGATTTTGGAGAGCCATTCAAGCTTGATTAGATAAGGGACATCGGGCGGTAATGAGGAGCGCTAAGGTCGGCTTTTTCTGATTTTGGGAATAATCTTGATGCGAAAGCTGTGTTCATTGGGGTATGAAAAGGTGATCCAAGACAGGTATAGAATTGAACAGAGTAGAAGTGTAGGAGTAATTATGAGTTTGTCAAAGCCCTTGTACAATTCCCGCAGTAAACCCGTTCCTGGTGCCTGGCTCTTTGTTTTGCTTATTCAGCTTTCCCGATAGCCGACTCTATTTGAGTTCAGAAACTGGAGACCCTAATAGGTGAAGCTTCTTCAGCTGTGAGATCAGGAAGTTGACATATTGGTAACCCTTCACGGAGAGATTCTTTTTATCTAAAGCTCGTCAGACATAGAGTGACTGTACAAGGAACGGAGGGAATGTTTGATCTCCTCTCTAACTTCTGTTACCAAAATTACCATCCCGGTCTCGTAGCAATTAAGAGATGGAGGGATGGTGACCCTTGTGGGCGAATTTTCGCCATACATCTACCCGGTTTTGCTGCCAAAACAAAATAGTTTTTGGCTTCCAACTTAGAATTTGGAAAACAAAGTTCCCTTTTTTCCCACCAATGTCAATACCCTCCACACATTGAATCTGCCAAGTAGTTTTGTTCCCAAGGGGAGGGGGAAACCAAGAAGCATCATAGGCGCCTCACGCAGAGCTGGCTCGAAGCGGTTTGATTTATTGTCTAAGATTCTTTCATTCTAGACTAGATACGTATTCGATCAAACCGTCCCCTCAGATGAATCCGGCCTTGGCAGTGTCCCAATAAAGCTGAAGGGTTTCTTGTGTTATTGCATTGTAGATGATATTCCGTCCACCAGCCTTGAGGGATCAATTGAAACTCCTCATCTATCTTTATACTAGAGAGGAGGGAAAGCGCCAATAAAATCTGTGCCCCTGAGAAGCGATCCGCAACAGAGAGGGAGACTGGGGAATGGTCGGAATATATAAATCGCCTATCATGGGCTCTTCGCACAATCGCGGACAGGAGGCCCCTTGAGATAAATAAGTAATCATCCGTGACCAGGGCATTATGGGGGTGTGGAAATAAGAAGAGAGTACACACGTCCCTTTTGATCCCCCACACATGGTTACGGGTACGCCAGCGCATCACAGACGTCCAGACAATCTGGGACAAAGGGCCAGGTGGGATTTGCTCAGGAGTGTATGGAGAGGTCTCGGGGCCCTGAGTTCCCGCCCCTATCCATCCTGAGGGTGCATGGTTAGACGTTGAAGTTCACCACCACAGGATTTTGTTGTCAGCAGTGTCGCTCAAAATAACGGCATTCTAGACCCTATGTGTAGAAGGTTTAACCTCTGGTATTTGGTCCAAAGATGTTTATAAAGTGGACCAAGATTCTTCTGCCAGTCGCAAATGTAATGTTGCTCCATCTTGCCTTCACACTATCATGTCTTGAGGTCAATGATCTGGGCGCTAGATGTGTTTTCCTATAAGCGTAATCACACCTGCTGTTTGTTCTCAACCGCGAGGGTAATCACGAATACCTGACCCACCCATAGCCGATTCACATTCGTTCAAAGTCCTGACCCGGTAATGCATGTCTCCTGAGAAACGCTACATCAACTTTCAGAACGTTTAAAGGTGTTTCAAGACCATCAAAAACGTTATTATATGTGGAACGTAAAAAAAGCCCCTTTATATTCCAGGAACGTATCTTCATGTTTCCAACTCAGGAGAGGAGTACCATCTGTAGCTACCTGTAGGAGGGGGAGGGGCGAGAGGAGGGGGAAGGAGATGAGAGGAGAAAAAAAGAACACAAAAAAAAAAACAAATAAAAAACACATCGCACAGACTACGACAAGACAGAGGGCTATATCAAAGCCCGCACGCCGACGGAGAGAAACAACTTCATACGACAACAATTTCACCTCAGGAAATGTGCAGAAAACAGTGGACTTCACTTTTTTCAGCAAAAACTGGGTAGCGTAGTATTTAGCAAAAAACAGAAATAATTGGCCCTGAAAGGGTTGACCCTAGGATCATTGGGGACTATCTGACGGTGGCCTCGGGGGCCTGGTCATTGAGCTGGCCACAAGGATCAGCTCACATCCCGTTTTATGTACTAATAGCAACAAGACGAGTGGTAACGCGAGAGAGATCTAAATCGGTGGGAAAGGGAGAAAGAGTCAAGGCGATTCTAAGGCAACAGTGGTTTCTGAATGCGACAGTCCCCAGGGGAGGCACAAAAAATCATGATCTAGCAGCCTCATCATTTATTCAGGTAGGAGCCTGGACCGTTTCCTTCTGTTCTTTGTGGCTCGCGGTGCGGGAAGGAGTGGGAATGCTATGATCATCCTCCTACATGCTCGGATTGAGTCGCTTGTGGAAAATGGAGTGATGTTAGGAGTTCGATGGAGGATATTATGGCGGGGTTTGGAAGGAGAGGATGATCTGGAACTGTCCCCCCCTCCTACTTTCCCTGTCGGATGAACTTTTGCGCTTCTTCAGGGGAGTAGATGTATGAAATGTATTTTCATTTCTATGAAAAACTATTTAAGGCTTCCGCGCGTAGAGGAGGGCAAATTTTATATGCTTTATGAAATAAAGCAGAGCAGATATGAGAAATCCTGCGCTTGCCGGACTACTCACGCAGAAAAGTCTTCAAAGACTAGTATCTTCCTGCCCCTGAAAATAAGATCAGATTTATGGAGTCCTCGGCAGGCTCGTAGAATTGCTGCTATAGTCCTGTAAAGTCCAGAAATTTCTGCTATGATCTGTGCTGGGCAATCAGATGGGTTGCGCAGGGGGTGTCAGGACGTGTTGTGATGTGGTTTGGCACCATTTCAACTAGGTCAGGAACGACCGATCCGATAGCGCTACATCTCCCCTCAGACTTTACAGGACCCCACACTCCAGCTCTCAGACTTCTGGAAAGACTCCCTCTCGCATAAGTTTAAGTCACAGCTCAGTAGCAACGGATTGCTCAGAGATCCCTAAGATTCGCAAATTGTTTCTTCTCGAACTGTTATCAAGTCCTCCAATCTTTCGTTTAATCGCCCTGTTGTCTTGGCCAAGTCATACATGGTCGGATGCTGACTTGATCCTGTCGCTGGTGAGGTTCTTAGGAGTTGCAGGTCACTGGGATTCTTCTAGCGTGCGCGTATGGAGTTTTAAAACGTCTGCTTTCACTTGGGCTACCATTCGTGCTACCGAGGCGTCAAGAGGCTTGAAGGACATCGAGAGATCTGTTTCACTACCGCTCCGCAACTACAATGCAAATTGAGAGCTTGGAGGGGTCATCAGTGATGAGTCATGAGTCCAGGATGGGGTTCTAGGTCAAGTAGACAGAGCTGAAGCGTGGCAGGGTCGTTTGTGGTGTATCCCTTTATGTGGAATGAAGGCCCTTTTCCTTTTGGGGGTTGTTATTGATGGCACCCAGACAGGTATGCTTAGGGGAGGGCTCTGGCGGATCTGATCTTATGGTTGTCTTTCCCCATTTGTTTAACACCCTTAATTGCTCCCCATTAAGACAGAACAAACTTTTCCATAAGCTGTTGAGTTCTAGAAGCCGTCCAGAGCTTGTGGGTGGCGTTAGGGTTTGTCGGGCCCGAGTGCCACGTGAGATTAAGGGGACAAATCTTAGCATTGAGATTGACCGTTTGGAACATGAAGGGCTATATTTCAGTGTCACTGTGAAGCCCCGTAGTTAGCTGTCCAGGCGTGTTAGATGATGCTCCACAGCTATGTGCACTCTCAGGGTGGTTATGGCCCCTGGTTATAGGCAAGGTGGAAGCTGTCAGTAGAGTTATCTCAGTCTGTAGGGGGCTGAGAGGGGTCTAAGACCTGATGATCCCCCTTCATACCATGGGATGGCTGCCGAGGCCACTCTCTGTTCCGTCGTCTGCCAAGGTGATCCCTGACGCTGTGAGTGCGTGACTGGCTATCTGCCCCGGTATCCGCAGTGCTATGTGCGCATTGCACGGGCCGCTTGCGTAGGAGCTGCATAGCTTCTCCGCTGGCGGGCCGCACGGTTCGGCGCTCCTGTGCCTTCCTGTCGGCTGGTGGCAGGCTGCTTGGGCAGTGCGCCCTTGCGCTAGCTGGGATCGCGGGCTTTTCAGGATTCACCGCCGTCCCGGGTCCTGTGATGTCGCGCGGCTGGCCCAGACACCTCCGGTGAGTCTCCAGGTGTTCCGCAGACAGAACGGGCTGCAGGCGGGCTAATTTGCCGGGTGTGACTGTCGGATTAGCCCAGAGATCCAGGAGCCCACGCTTCAAGCTCCTAGCATGGCGGCGCCAGAACCGGAAGTCCAGTGATGAAAGTTGATTCACTGTGAGCAGAAATAATGGCCACCAGCGATGCCACAGACATCAAAGAGCGCCGGTCATCTAACACGCAGACCACGCTGATGTAAATGGTTACAAATGGTCTGATGTGACACTTAGGGCCACATGTATGAAAACTGTCTCGGTTTGAAACTCTCTTTGTTGCCCATAGCAACCAATCAGTGCGCCCCGTTCAGTTCAGATAGTGCTCTAAAAAAATTAGGGGAGGGGGGGGGGGGGCGGTCGGTTTGGTTGCTATGGGCAACAAAGTTATTTTTAGACCTAGACAGTTTTCATACTTGTGACCCATAGTTGCTTCTCACCTACCTTAAACGTGCCTGAAGTTGTGTGGCATTCATCATCCAGTTACGCAGGGAATTGTTTAAAACAAAGTGGTCATTAGTCTGTGATGTAGCCAAAGGACGTCACTGTGACACTCTACGCTCAATGGCCACTTCCGTCTAAGAGCATCCTGCTTGAATTTAATACAGAGAAAGCCCAAATGTAAGGTCAGGCTGCTACCCTGATATCAAGACTAAAATTTAACCTTTATTTAGTCATATGATAAAACAAAATATAGCCTCAATCACAAAAAAGACCAAAAGCACCAAAACAGACAGACAACTAACCCTAATAAGCCCTATTAAGATAGACATAACCCTAGGCTAATAAAATACGGGATATTCGCCCCAAAAAGGGCGATTCCCTTCCAGAACCTAACCCTCCTTGAAGAGGCAGCCTGCTACACTCCATCAGTCATTCTCAGGGGATTCAGTGAGGGACGATATCCATATCACAGAGATGCATCATCGCTTTCTGTGAAAATGTTAAAGTGGTTTGGTACTCCCACTTTTCTGTCTTTGGCACCTAGACTTGAGGTAGGGACTGTTTGTTATTGATACAGTCACACAGAGAATTTTAAAGTCTATGGGGTAAGAGATATCATTCTCACTGTGCCATTTATTAATGGATATTTTCTGAATCCCTATGCTTGCTGACTGTTTTTATGGTATGTTTGTCTTTTTTCATCATGTTGTATATACACCTGTGATTTATCATTTAGTGTTGGTGTATTATTTGCACTTGTTATTCATCTAGCCCAGACTTTTGATCTGCACTCTCCCATGTTTTGAGTGTATATTTACCCTCTTTATGCTTATTAAGTAATGTGTCTATTTTTATATACCCTCTCTCCCTCTTTAAATAGTCCCCTGGGGAGATCCTAGTGTTATTCGGGGAGGATTGAAACATATTGGGACGTCATTTGTGAGGGTTTATTAGGGTTGCTGTTAGGAGGGTTAGGTTCCGGCGGGAATGCCCTTTTTGAGGCGAATATCCCGTATTTTATTAGGCTAGGGTTATTTCTAGCTTAATAGGGCTTATTAGGGTTAGTTGTCTGTTTATAACTGTCTGTGTTGGTGCTTTTGGTCTTTTTTGTGATTGAGGCTATATTTTGTTTTATCATATGTCTAAATAAAGGTTAATTTTAAGTCTTACCCTATCTGTTCTGAACATCCTGCGAGAAGCCTCGCACTGGCGAGGTACTGGTGTGTTGTCTTATCTTGCTCTTATGATATCAAAATGATGAGGAGGACTGTTTAAAACCCAGTTCAGCTTGATCCCCTAAATTTAGTTATGCCACTAAACGCCTTGCAAGTTGTGCAGAAAGTACTGCAACACTGAACAGCTGGATATGTGCTTTCTAAAGTTAAAAGATGGTCTCATTTAGTTTATTTTAAAATTGTATGTTCATTCTGAAATTTCTACCAAAAGCCAAATATCCCTAACTTTTTGTAAGAAGTGTATATATAAGTTATTTGCCCTCTTCTAGCTGTGAGGGAGAACTTTTGTTTGGCAAGGCCGACTAATCTCACTTTACTTCGGCTGCTACTTATCTCTGTACAGTCTCATTACAAATATTCTGTGACTTCAGCCAGCACCAAGGAAATGACAAGTTTCCTTAAAATCGCATCTTTATAAAGATGTGATTTTAAGGAAACTTGTCATTTCCTTGGTGCCGGCTGCAATCAAAGAATTTATGGATTGAGCGATACTACGTGCCCTGTGGGTCCTGGGAAATGCAGACTGTGCACCTGCTAATATTCATCAGCTGTGAGAGTTGAGCAGTGAACCTTGTATTATTGATCTAATTACAAATAGTAGATAATGACATAATGATTTATCTATTGTTCTATCCACAGGGATAGATAAGATTGTAGTAGTCCATGAGCAATTCATGAAAGGAAAATAGGGTCATCTTTTTCTGCACTGAATGGGGAAGGGGTTCTTCACACTTATTAGGTGATTGCTGATAAATTTACACTTCTCAGACCATAGCCCATTAGAAAGAAAGACTATCAAGCAAACCTCTCACTGCTGTGCTATCAGAGCTTACTGAGGGAGACAGTGCCAAGATAGGAAGTTATGTACAGTAGTTCACAAAAGTGGGTACACCCCTCACATGTTTGTAAATATTGTATTATATCTTTTCATAGGACAACACCTAAGATATGACACTTTGACACCAAGTAGTCAGTGAATGTCTAAACCGCTGGCAACAAAAGTGAGTACACCCCTAAGTGAAAATGGACAAATTGTGTCCAAACAGTCAATATTTTGTGCAGCCACCATATTTTCCAGCACGGCCTTAAAGGGGTTGTCTCACTACATCGATTCGTCTCACCTCAGTCCTGTTTTGTCAGTTCGATTTTTGAATTCAGGGGTGTGTTTACTGGCTTCTATTGGCCTGCAGTGATGAGCGGCTGAAGACACCAGGCCTGTAGCTATAGCGACCAGCGCTGGCAGCCTATTCAGGAGAGACAGAACAGGTCTGTAGCTATAGCAACCAGTGCTGGCAGCCTATCAGGAGAGACAGAACAGGTCTGTAGCTATAGCAACCAGCGCTGGCAGCCTATCAGGAGAAATCTAAAAGGTCTGTAGCTATAGTGAACAGTGCTGACAGCCTATAAGGAGAGATCGAACAGGTTTGTAGATATAGCGACCAGTGCTGGCAGCTTATCAGAAGATACAGAATGGGTCTGTAGCCATAGTGACCTGAGGAGCTGATGCAGCCCATACAAGAGGGGATATCTAGGAATAGGTAGGACACTGCTAAAATTACTTGTTTTTGCAAGATCTTCAACATAAAAGGCAATCCTTGTAGTGAGACAGCCCCTTTAACTCTCTTGGGCATGGAGTCCACTAGAGTTTCACAGATTGTCAATGGAATTCTCTTCCACTCCTCAATGAAAAGTGTTTGTTTTGCAGAAATGCACAGCATTAGTTGCAAGAAAAAAACGCACCAAAACACGCACTGTGTGAAAGCACCCTGAGGGGCCGTTCACACGGCTTATTTTGGGCACGGATTACAGCCGTATTGCGCTTCGTACTGCGCTGCAGTACGGCTGGAATCCGTGCCAGCCATTACGGTAATCCATCGTTCTCATAGAGAATTATGGATTCCGTCTCTTCTCCACGCTCGGCAAATACGCCGGGCGGGGAGAAAGTGACATGTTCATTATCCCGGCAGGATACGCGCCATGGATAATGAAAGTCTATGGGCCGGCGAGCAGCCACCCCAGCCCCGCCCCTTACTCAAGCCGTAATTGCGGGCGAAATCCGTCCCGCAATTACGGCTTGAATAAGCTGTGTGAACCCCCCCTGAAATGAAATAAATTGTAGCTCTTTACATCCTTCCTGCTGAGACAGAGAAATAGCTAAATGGCAAACTGCAAGTTGTCTGTAAAGTTATGTGATCACAGCAGCAACTGCACTGAATGGAGCACGCAGTCTCTGAAGGGGGAGAGGGATAAGAGAATAGAAAGAATTGGCAAGTATAATGTGAGTGTGAAGGCTTGTGGAAACACTTTTCTTTTGAATTAGGTAATATGAGAGACCTGCAGTACAAACAAATGAGTTTTACAGGGAAAGGCTCTACAAAGGTCTCATACATGAGGTTTAAAGAGCAATGGAATTCTTACCTGTCATTGGAGGTATGCTTTAATCTGACATTGACACCCTGAGCTTGTGTATTGTTCTCTGTGATGGTGGGAGAACCACGCAAGTTCTCATTTAAGTTCAACCTTTTTCTTTTTTTTTTTTTGGTTGCTTTCTGCTTGTGCGACATTAAATAGTAGCATCAAACAATAGAATGGAAACTGAAGATGTGCATGTGGATAAAAATCATCCGCTGAAATCTTTAAGAGATAAGTTGATGTTTTGTCCTAATTCTAACTAATAATAACTACCTAGTCAATGTGATCATTGTGAGGTCCAAAAAGGCAGGAGAGTTAGGAAGGTAAATGACACCTTATTGCTTTTTGAAATATTTGTATACAGCATGACTCTCGGAATAAATTACATAATTCAAATGACACATCACGGGGGGTGCGGTGAGCCCTAACTGGAACCCAGCCCACTGTCTCTGCCTACTTGACGTGCTGCTCTAAGTGGCAGATCTCAACTGGGCATCGGTCCCTACGCTACTAATGTGCCATCAGGTGGTAAGAATAGCCAGTCATGGAGTGGTAAGGAAAGGCCACAAATCAGAAGGAAAAAGAGAAACACGCCAGGGGTCAGAAACACTGTCAGGAGCGAGGTACAAGATCTGAATGAGCCGAGGTCAGTAACACAAGGCGAAATAGCATAGAACAAACTGTCATTTAGTAGAATTTCCTTAATTTATTGGACTTAACACTTTGCTTTTTGAATTAAAAAAAGATCCGCCATCTGTGTCCCATTTCAAGAAAAATTTTAAAAATCTAGATAAATAGGAATATTTCTAAATTTAAAGCGAATGATCATGTTTAATTTTTAATAACATTTTAAATTTTTGAAGACATCACTGTTGTCTACAATGAAACCTCCACCAGAATAATGTAAAGAAAAAAGTATGGTGAAGGCATGGTACAGCTCATGATCCAAAGCAGGCTCGGACTGGGCCGCCGGGGGAACGGGGAATTCCCCGGTGGGCCCCCCTGAGCCACTGTGGGCCCCGGAGGCAGTGCCGTCGCTCCCCGGGGCCCGTCCACGCATCCGGTCCCTGTGCGCCCGGGACCTGCGTCCCGAGCGCCCAGAGACCGGCCTGGGAGTTGGGGACTAATGTCCCGCGACTCCCGGGGCTGCGCGGTGTCAGCAGAGCACAGCGCCACTAGCGCTGCGCTCCGCTGATACTCCCCGGCAGGCTGAACGCATTAGGCCTTCAGCCTGCCGGGGCGCCGGCCCCTACTGCTGACGTAGGCGGCGCGGTGACGTCACTTCACCGCGCCGCCTATGCAGGGCGGCAGTACGGAGCCTCGGAGCGGCCGGAGCAAGAGCCCGAGCCAGGTAAGTGGCTGTTTGTTGTTTTTTGTTTTGTTTTTTTAACTGGCTACAAAGGGGGTGTCCCTGGCTACAAGGGGGGGCCCTGACTACAGTGGGGGGTCCCTGACTACAAGGGGTCCCTGGCTACAGGGGGGGTCCTGACTACAGGGGGTCCCTGGCTACAGAGGGGGGTCCCTGACTACAGAGAGGGGTCCCTGACCACAAGGGGGGGCTCTGACTACCGGGGGTCCCTGGCTACAAGGGGGGTCCCTGGCTACAAGGCGGGGCCCTGACTACAAGGGGTCCCTGGCTACCTACGGGGGGCCCTGACTACAAGGGGTCCCTGGCTACCTAAAAGGGGTCCCTGGCTACAAAGGGGGTCCCTGGCTACAAAAGGGGCCCGACTGCAAAAGGGGCCCTGACTGCAAAAGGGGCCCTGACTACAAGGGGTCCCTGGCTACAAGGGGGGGCCTTGGCTATAAGGGGGGGCCCTGACTACCTACAGGGGGGCCTTGACTACCTAAAGGGACGCCTTGACTACCTACAGGGGGGCCCTGACTACAAAGGGGGCCCTGGCTACCTAAATACTAAAGGGGGGGGGCATGACTTCCTGCACACTAGCTAAAGGAGGCCCCTAACTACCTGTATACTACCTAAAGGGAGACCCCTAACTGCCTGCAACTACCTAAGGAGGCCTTAAAATGCCTGTATACTTTCTTCAAAGGGAAGCCCTAACTGCCTGTATACTACCTAAAGGGGGTCCCTAACTGCTTGCAGCCTATATTAAAGGGGCCCTAACTACCTCCAGCTTACCTAACTGGGAGAAACCACCTACCTACAGACTGGGGCCTGCCTATTTGCCTACCTACCTAGGGTCTTGTCTACCTACCTGGTAATATAATTGAGAGGGCAGCAGCCCATAGTTGTTTGCATAATCTTCAGGGGGTTAGTCCTTTCCCCACCCTCCAAACCCTTAGGATACTAGGCCTCTAAGTTTTGGCTTGTACCCGCTCTCCCACCCTGGGAAGGTTTGTACAGAGGTGGGAATAGATAAAGAGGTGCTGGAAAATTAAGGATTCTAAGATATTTGTGTGTAATTTCTGCAGGGATGAGCTGTGTCCGGGACAAGTCATCATGATGGTGCGGAACTGATGCAGAAGAAAAGGGAATAAGAACAGATCATAAGAGAAGAGAACAACTCATCAGATATGACATCTCCGGTGAGTCCCTGATTTCAGGGGTTATTTTCTATTTTCTATATTGTATTAGTGCTGTATTCACTGTAATGTGATGTGACCTGAGCTGGTGTCTGACCTCTATGTGGTCTCTATATGGTGGTGCTGTAGGTTATACCTGAGCTGGTGTCTGACCTCAGACACCAGCTCTTTAGTCTTAGTCTTTAGTGTGCCACTGATATTTGTGTTAGATGTATATATTGCCTTTTCAGTGTGCACCTATGCTTGCGTTTTTTAGAATATATTTTAGATGTGCACAGCCTAATTATGTTTTGTAGTTCATTTGAGATTGGCAATCTCATTTGCTTGCTGCACTCAGCTGCCTCTTTTAAACCAGTGCAGGATAATCCAATTGGGTAGTTCCTACCATACCCTGAAGTTGCAGTCTGGATTGACGCCTAGTGAGGTAACATGTTTAGTGTAGGGACTCACCTGCTCTGGGATCCCCTTGACGTTTTGGGAGGTGAGCTTAATACAATCTTTGATCAAATACTGTAAACTAAGAGTCCCAGGTTTTTCATATTTTCCTTAGCTTTAATGAATTACCAATATTACTATATACCTTGAGGTTTTACTTAGTCTTTAGTGTGCCACTTATATTGTGTTAGATGTATATATTGCCTTTTTAGTGTGCACCTATGCTTGCGTTTTTCAGAATATATTTTAGATGTGCACAGCCTAATTATTGTTTTGTAGTTCATTTGAGATTAGCAATTCATTGGCTTGCTGCACTCAGCTGCCTCTTTTAAACAGTACAGGATATTCCCAATTGCTAGTTCCTAAACCCTACCCTGAAGTTGCAGTCTGGATTGACGCTAGTGAGGTACATATTTAGTGTTGGGACTCACCTGCTCTGGGATCCCCTTGACGTTTTGGGAGGTGAGCTTAATACCAATCTTTGATCAAATACGTAAACTAAGAGTCCCAGGTTTTTCATTATTTTCCTTAGCAGTAATGCATTTCCAATATTCCTATATACCTTGAGGTTTTACTTAGTCTTTGGTGTGCCACTGATATTTGTGTTGGATGTATATATTGCCTTTTCAGTGTGCACCTATGCTTGCGTTTTTCAGAATATATTTTAGATGTGCACAGCCTAATTATGTTTTGTAGTTCATTTGAGATTGGCAATCTCATTGGCTTGCTGCACTCAGCTGCCTCTTTTAAACCAGTGCAGGATAATCCAATTGCTAGTTCCTACCATACCCTGAAGTTGCAGTCTGGATTGACGCCTAGTGAGGTAACATGTTTAGTGTAGGGACTCACCTGCTCTGGGATCCCCTTGACGTTTTGGGAGGTGAGCTTAATACAATCTTTGATCAAATACTGTAAACTAAGAGTCCCAGGTTTTTCATATTTTCCTTAGCAGTAATGCATTTCCAATATTCCTATATACCTTGAGGTTTTACTTAGTCTTTGGTGTGCCACTGATATTTGTGTTGGATGTATATATTGCCTTTTCAGTGTGCACCTATGCTTGCGTTTTTCAGAATATATTTTAGATGTGCACAGCCTAATTATGTTTTGTAGTTCATTTGAGATTGGCAATCTCATTGGCTTGCTGCACTCAGTTGCCTCTTTTAAACCAGTACAGGATAATCCAATTGCTAGTTCCTACCATACCCTGAAGTTGCAGTCTGGATTGACGCCTAGTGAGGTAACATGTTTAGTGTAGGGACTCACCTGCTCTGAGATCCCCTTGACGTTTTGGGAGGTGAGCTTAATACAATCTTTGATAAAATAATGTAAAATAAGAGTACAAGTTTTTTAATATTTTCCATAGCATTAATGAATTTCCAATATTCATATATAGATTGAGGTTTTACTTAGTCTTTAGTGTGCCACTTATATTTGTGTTAGATGTATATATTGCCTTTTCAGTGTGCACCTATGCTTGCGTTTTTCAGAATATATTTTAGATGTGCACAGCCTAATTATGTTTTGTAGTTCATTTGAGATTGGCAATCTCATTGGCTTGCTGCACTCAGCTGCCTCTTTTAAACCAGTGCAGGATAATCCAATTGCTAGTTCCTACCATACCCTGAAGTTGCAGTCTGGATTGACGCCTAGTGAGGTAACATGTTTAGTGTAGGGACTCACCTGCTCTGGGATCCCCTTGACGTTTTGGGAGGTGAGCTTAATACAATCTTTGATCAAATACTGTAAACTAAGAGTCCAGGTTTTTCATATTTTCCTTAGTAGTAATGCATTTCCCAAAATTCCTATATACCTTGAGGTTTTACTTAGTCTTTAGTGTGCCTTTGATAAATTTGTGTTAGATGGTATATATTGCCTTTTCAGTGTGCACCTATGCTTGCGTTTTTCAGAATATATTTTTAGATGTGCACAGCCTAATTATGTTTTGTAGTTCATTTTGAGATTGCCAATCTCATTGTCTTGCTGCACTCAGCTGCCTCTTTTAAACCAGTGCAGGATAATCCAATTGCTAGTTCCTACCATACCCTGAAGTTGCAGTCTGGATTGACGCCTAGTGAGGTAACATGTTTAGTGTAGGGACTCACCTGCTTGGGATCCCTTGACGTTTTGGGAGGTGAGCTTAATACATCTTTGATCAAATACTGTAAACTAAGAGTCCCAGGTTTTTCATATTTTCCTTAGCAGTAATGCATTTCCAATATTCCTATATTCCTTGAGGTTGTACTTAGTCTTTAGTGTGCCACTGATATTTGTGTTAGATGTATATATTGCCTTTTCAGTGTGCACCTATGCTTGCGTTTTTCAGAATATATTTTAGATGTGCACAGCCTAATTATGTTTTGTAGTTCATTTGAGATTGGCAATCTCATTGGCTTGCTGCTCTCAGCTGCCTCTTTTAAACCAGTACAGGATAATCCAATTGCTAGTTCCTACCATACCCTGAAGTTGCAGTCTGGATTGACGCTTAGTGAGGTAACATGTTTAGTGTAGGGACTCACCTGCTCTGGGATCCCCTTGACGTTTTGGGAGGTGAGCTTAATACAATCTTTGATCAAATACTGTAAACTAAGAGTCCCAGGTTTTCATATTTTCCTTAGCAGTAATGCATTTCCAATATTCCTATATACCTTGAGGTTTTACTTAGTCTTTGGTGTGCCACTTTATATTTGTGTTAGATGTATATATTGCCTTTTCAGTGTGCACCTATGCTTGCGTTTTTCAGAATAATATTTTAGATGTGCACAGCCTAATTATGTTTTGTAGTTCATTTGAGATTGGCAATCTCATTGGCTTGCTGCACTCAGCTGCCTCTTTTAAACCAGTGCGGGATAATCCAATTGCTAGTTCCTACCATACCCTGAAGTTGCAGTCTGGATTGACGCCTAGTGAGGTAACATGTTTAGTGTAGAGACTCACCTGCTCTGGGATTCCCCTTGACGTTTTGGGAGGTGAGCTTAATACAATCTTTGATCAAATACTGTAAACTAAGAGTCCCAGGTTTTTCATATTTTCCTTAGCAGTAATGCATTTCCAATATTCCTATATACCTTGAGGTTTTACTTAGTCTTTAGTGTGCCACTGATATTTGTGTTAGATGTAATATTCTTGAATGACCAAGTCAGTCACCTGATCTCAACCCAATTGAGCATATATTTCACTTGTTAAAGACTAAACCTCATACAGAAAGGCCACAAACAGCAACGGAAAACCACTGCAGTAAAGGCATGGCAGAGCAATAAAAAAGAGGAAACACTGCAGGTGATCTTTGGTGATGTCCATTAGTTCAAGACTTCAGGTAGTCATTGCCAACAAAGGGTTTTCAACCAAGTATTAGAAATTAACATTTCATTTACAATTATTTAATTTGCCCAATCACTTTTGGTCCCTTTAAAACAGGGTGGCACATGTTAAGGAACTGAAAATCCTAAACCCTTAATCCAATTTTAATGTGAATTCCCTCAAATGAAAGCTGAAAGTCTGGATTTTATATCCATTATATAACTATAACTTGAATATGTTTTAGTAAATAGGTACAAAAAATTTTTGCGTCAGTGTCAAAATATATATGGACTTAACTGTAGATGTTCTGTGTGTCAACAGGATCAGCATCAGGTTAGTACTGGCAGTACTGTTGTTAGCGGCCCAGCTCAAAATTAAAAAGGGCCCCCTGTCGCCCCAACAGAAATCCTACAGTTTCATTCATTTGCTCAGTGGGGGGTGATAATTTTAGGGGGCATGATATTGTACAAAACAGAAACTGGCAATAGGTGGAGGTATCCAAATGCTTCGGCTCTGTGGGGCCCTGAAACTACCATATGGAACTCATGTGTGTTTATATCAAAATTACTTCAGGCAAATCTGCTGATTCAGCATGTAAGTATGTGGATATTGATTATATGGTGTACAGTTTCATCAATGAATGTAGCCACTGTCAATGCACAGTTGTCTAAATATGATTTTGGTGAACAGGGGAACTATGCAGGGGTGGAAGTAAGGCAATAAGATGTCACAATGGTCGGATCTCTAGAACCCTAATGCACAAAGCCCACTCATTTCAAAGAGTGGTTTTCTCCAAATCTGTTGGATCATCTGTCATACACAGAGTATAGGCTTTATCCCACACACTCTTAATATTAGATAACCAACGGATGTGACTGGATGGATACAGAAGTGGAGGCTTGCCAGGGTAAAGCTACTGGTGAAAATGCCAAAAAGACTTGCTCGATTGTAACCCACTGATTTTCATTTTCGCATCATCACCAGTCTACCGTTGCCTGCAAAGTGTGATTTTCTGGAATAGATGGGAAAATCTGAACCTTTTCCATTATTTGGAATGAAAAATATGCTACATAATATACAAAAGTCTATCATTCCATATTAAATGTCAATATGGAAGTGATTTTGAAAAAGAAAGACTCTGGAAAGTTGATTAACAAAGTTTACATTTAATACAAGACATTAACTAGGACTTTCATTTAAGAATAAGACAAAAACCAAACCACGTGGACGTACTCTTAGTTGATATACAGCTGCACACTGCTTTTTTTGACTGGACAGAGTAATATGGCAACACTCCAGCTGATCACTACAGTGGCAACAAGCCAGTGGAAGCCAGCCTGTGGTGAGGAGAACATGTTGACCTCCAGCTTAAGGGCCACATCGCATCTGCAACCCCTATAGCCATGCCTGGACTGCCCATAGGGCAAACCAGGCATTTGCCCGGTGGGCCGCTGGGGTCCGGGCTGCAGCGCCGACTCGGAGAACCCGCCGAGGGGGCCGGTTTTTTCCCCCCGGCGGGCCCGAGTGCCAGCGCAGGCCCCTCTCGCCACATGGCTGCATGGCCGGGTCACAGACCCAGCCATGCAGCCATCACGGCCGCCGCCTGTACCGCGAGACAGAACAGCCGTGATCTTCTCATCACGCATTGCATTGTCTTGTTGGGAGATCCCTTCCGCCCCAAGGAAAACAATCAGCATGTATGGGTGTATAGTTGAAACCAGAAGTTCACATACGCTATATAAAAAAACACATATGCATGTTTCTCACTATCTGACGTGAAATCAGAATAAACCTTACCGGTTTTAGGTCAATTAGGATTTACCAAAATTATTTATATTTGCCAAATGCCAACATAATGAGACAGAGAGAATTTTTAAGGCATTTTTATTACTTTCTGCAGTCACAAGTTTAGATACACTAGGATTACTATGCCTTTAAACATTTGGGGACAGCCCATATGATTATGTCATTTCTTTTGAAGCTTCTGATAGGTTTATTGGCAACATCTGAGTTAATTAGAGACACACGTGTGGATGTATTTTAGGGTACACCAGAAATACACTACTTCTGTGTATAACATCATGGGAAAGTCTAAAGAAATCAACCAAGATATCAGGAAGAGAATTGTGGACTTTCACAAGTCTGGTTTATCCTTGGGTGCTGTGTCTCAGAGATAAATGTCCTTTGGTCTGACATGTGCATATCAACCCAAGAACAAAAGCAAAAGACCTTTTGAAGATGCTGGCGGAAGCTCGTAAGATTGTGTCATTTTCTACAGTGAAACGAGTACTGTATCAACATGGGCTGAAAGGCCATTTTGACAGGAAAAAGGCATTACTCCTAAAGAAACATATAAAAGCCAGATTAATGTTTGCAAATGCACACAGGAACAAACACCTACGTTTTGAAGCTATGTCCTGTAGTCTGGCAAAACTAAAATTGAGCTGTTTGGCCATAATGACCATCGTTACGTTTGGCGGAAAAGAGATAAGTTTGGAAGCCTAAGAACACCATCCCAACTCTGAATCACAGGGGTGGCAGCATCATGTTGTGGGGTTGTTTTGCTGCAGGAGGGACTGGTGCACTTCACAAAATAGATGGCATCATGAGGAAAGAAGATTATGTGGCAATACTGAAGCAACATCTCAAGACATGAGTTAGGAAGTTAAAGCGTGGGCGTTAATCGGTCTTCCAAATGGACAATGACCCGAAGTATACTGCCAACTGGTTACAGAGTCGTTTAAGGACAATCAAGTCAATGTTTTGGAGTGGCCATCACAAAGCCCTGATCTCAATCCTATTGAAAATTTATGGGCAAAGCTGAAAAGGCAGGTGCAAGCAAGGTGACCTACAAACATGGCTCAGTTACACCAGTTCTGTCAGGAGGAATGGGCCAAAATTCCTACCAACTATTGTGAGAAGCTTGTGGAAGGATATTCAAAACGTTTGACCCAAGTCATACAGTTTAAGGGCAATGCTACCAAATACTAATGAAATGTATGTAAACTTTTGACTTTGCAGAAAGTAATAAAAATGCCTTAAGAAATTTTCTCTCATTATTCTGGCATTTGGCAAATATAAATAATTTTGGTTCCTAATTGACCTAAAACGGGTAAGGTTTATTATGATTTCATGTCAGATGGTGAGAAAAACCTTCATATGTGTCTTTTTTATATAGTGCATGTAAACTTCTGGATTCAACTGTGTGTGATCTGCAAGGATGGATTCATACCCAAATGGGTTAGGAGTTCCTTTCACATGGATGAGTGGGCCCAAAGAATAACATGAAAACATCCCCCAGATCAAAGCCACCACCAGCAATGGTTGCAGAGTGTTTATTCTCTGATGTTTTTCTCCATACATCTGTTCCAAGAATCAAAAAAGTGGCTCATTAGAGAAACCAATCCTTTTCTTACTAGTGAAGGTCCAATTCTGGTACTGCTGTGTAAAGTGAAGCCTTTTCTGCCAATAAAGCTAACTTACCTCCCTTGGAGCTCCATATGCAGTAAGAATTGTTCAACTGTTGTTTTAGACACTTATCTTGTACCCCACTGATTCTTTTTGGCAGTGAACTGGTCCACTGTGGTGTCAGTCTGCACCTTTGTAACTGACATTTACCTCTCACATCAAGTGGCATGTGGTGCTCTGCAGTTTCTACATTGCTTATGTGCAATGGAGCCATTTGTCCACTCACAATATGCTTTAATCACAGCAGCACACAAACAGACTACACAGTTTCAGATATACTGTCACCCCTATCACCCATTTTACCCATGACAGCAGTGAGGTATATGTGAGTAGACAGCAGGGCCATCTTTTCCATTGGGCACACTAGGCAGTTGCCCGGGGGGCCCACAAGTATAGGGGCCCTTTAGTGGTGAATGTATGTCACTGACTGCCTGCAAGATGTCAGCAAGGTGCCCCAACATAGACTGCGTGATGATTTTGGGATGCTTAGGGGTTCATTTAGAGACATGGCCTCATGGGGTGTCACATTTGAACATTGCTATAAGCATAATGTCATGTATTTCGGATGGCACCATTGCATGGCTTTGCCCAGGGCCCATAATGTGGTTAATGGGGATTTATCGCTTCATCAGTTCGTCTGTTTCATTGTACTTTCAGTTTCTAAGTTCTACAAATCCAGGGGCGTTTCTTCCCCTCCCAGCTGGGTGCTTCTTAACTGAAGGGGGATGACATCATCCCCCCCCCCTTCACCGTTCATGCTCACTCCCAAGTCAGTGTTTGTTTGAGATCAGTGGGGGGGGGGGGATAGCACATCCCTGCTCCCCCCCCCCGCGGTCTGAGGCCACATGTCACGGTGTTGTTCGGCTCCCGATGCAGTGTTATTTTGTCTAGACAGTCTTCTAAGAACTCAGAGCACTGATATCTTCTCCTCTCACAGCTGGAGGTTTGTTACAGTTGAATCCAGTCTTCTATGAACTCATCCAGAGCAGCAAAGATCTGTCTCCTTTATATGTTTACACGCAGCAGCATTAGGCACCAAGCACAATTCTGCTGTTTTCTGATTGTAGAAGCAGCTGCAGTTTTACTGTGCAGCTGCTGGCTGTGCAGAGTGAAATGTTGCCGGCCCCTTATTCTGAGTGAGAGAGGCAGGAATGCACGCTCCCGTGAATACGCCCGGGGGCCAGACAGAATGTAAATTAGTAGAGCTGTCAGCCAATGAAATAAAAGGAGATGAAATCCGATCAGCACTGGGGAACACTGTTTACAGAAAACAAAGATAAGGGAGACAGTGAAAACAAGACAGCTTTGCAAATGACATCCAATTGCAAAGTTGCTTGTTTTCACTGTCCCCTTATTCTGAAGACCATTTAATGTGATGATAAAACCCCTTTAAGACGGCCTTGGTAGACAGCCTATCCCATACGTTATATAGCCACCATGCCAGCTCATGACACGGGACCTCCTTCATGAGCCACATGCTGCTGACGTTAAAAGTAGGAAGTAGTCATAATAAAGTGTATGTCCATAATTGTTCCCTTGTACCCAATTTATCTAAAAATAAGAGATTAAGGGAGAGAGAGGGTAGCCATGATGTGTACTACTTAAAATGTCAAATGTAGAAGATAATCCTAGATAGCAGGATTTGGAGGAATAGTAGAGAATGTCCCTCTGACCCTTTTACTCAAGACTGCATGCACATAACAGATGATTTAATTATTGCTTATACTGTGCCAACATACTCAACAGAGCTGTAAATATATTGCCATTACTCTCAGACGCACACAAGATCCATATTCATAAGAAGCCACTTAGTGCTTTAGGGTATGTAAATAGGACGTGCCATAAAACACTGATTGCTGGAAACCCCCTGCATGGAATATAAAAATGAAGCAACTTTAATAATCTCCCTCAATAAACATATCCTCTGCAGATTTAGGATTTACCAGTCTGATGCAGTTGCTGCTATATGGCTAAAAATAACAGACAAGCTCAGCTTCTGTTTTGATCCAATAGTCACATATTAACATTCAAAAGGAATACCTTCTAAGTGCCAAACCTCACATGCTCATAGGTGGGCATGCAGGGCTGCCATCAGTCATCTATTAACCGTTTCAGGGCCCCATACAGCTAAATCAAATGGGGTCCCCACCCATTACTAGTTCCTATTTTTTTATAATATCAGTGGGCCCCTTTTTGATTAAGGCCCCTGACAGGAGTACTGCTTGTACTGCCCTTTTGACACCCCTGTGGGCACGTAGGTATGGAAATTAAAGAAGCCATAAAGCATTCGGTCAACACACTAGTACAACTTGGACCTCTTCATTCATACCTTAGATTTTTTTTTCCATAACAGATGTGCAGATGAGCTTTCATATAATGCAGCGCTCTGTGTTCAGCAAGTCAGAAACAATGTGAAAAATGGGAACAAAAACAACCTGCATTTTTAGGGAAGACCACCAGGTGGCAGTGCAGAATCACAGACTATTTACCTTGTAATTGTAATATGTAATGCAAATCTCCTAAGCCTTCTATGAACACTAAATTGTCTCATAAATACCTATAATTATTGAGATGTATATAGTGGTAACATGAAAAAGCTATATTTTACCTGGACCGGCACCGCAGCTCAGACATCATTCATAACTAGGATATCAAGCAGCTCATGCATCAGAAGGAGCATGACATTTCAATATAATTTTTTCCTCTGCACTCCATGTGCTGCTGTAAAGTACGTTTAGCTACATACTAAATACATGTTATAGAGATATAGTCATCCATCAGATTCATATCAAATTCTAAATGTACAAGTGTTGTACTATGTCCCTATAACTGCAATGGTTGCACTTGTGTGCATGTATCTTAGTGACATTTAATATCCTGTGAAAGAGAATCATTTCAGATTACATCAATCATCCAAAACATTAAAACCTAATATTCTGTGGGTTTCAAATATTCTGCAAAAATAGCTCTGATCTATCAAGGCAAGACCTCTAAGGCTATGTTCACACAGCTTATATCGGGGCGAATCTACGGACGTAATTACGTCCGTAAATACGCCCCGAAATAAGCCGTGTGAACATAGCCTAAAGGTGCCCTGTGGTGTCTGGAACCAAGACATAAGCAGCAAATCCTTTAAAAGGGTATCCCCATCTCACTTATTTAGCTTTCAACATGAGGGCAAGGGTAAGTAAACATTATTACCAAATAAATATTTTTTCTTATCTCGCTTCATTTCATGGATACAGCAGGTTATCCATCCTGCTTGTTTACAGATGGTTTCTTATGTTACTGGTTATCTCTGTACTCTAGCATCCCAGCCCCCTTTTGCTGATAAGACCTAGATGCTAAAGCACAGAGGTGGTAACCTAGAAAACCATCTGTAAATACCTCATAGACAGGTGAAAATCAGACACCACAGGTCAACATCTAAGGGTATGTTCACACGGCTTATTTTGGGGCGCATTTCGCTGTGTATTTTGCGGCGTACTGTGCCTAATACGCAGGGAAATGCCCCCCATGATTACAGTAATCTGTAGCTCTCATAGAGAACTATGAATTACGCCTCCTCTCCCCGCACGAGGACATAAGTGACATGTCAATTACTTGCGGCGAATACGCGCCGCTATTAATGAATGTCTATGGGGCCAGTGGGCAGCCGGCCCGTATGTGCATATTAGCGCAAGCTCCTGAAGCACACAATGTACTGTGGCGCATATTGTCCACGCCGCAGTACATCGTGTGAACATACCCTAACTCTGCACGGACATTCTGTAATACTAATTGATCAGCTGCGCGAGTGCAGAGCTTGCAGTCAGCATTAGTAAGGGTGCTTTCACACAGTGCGGTTTTGGTGCGTTTTTGATGCGTTTTTTTTGGATGCGTTTTTTGTGCAACAATGCCTTCCTGCACAAAAAACGCATCCAAAAAAACGCATAAAAAATGCACCAAAACCGCACCGTGTGAAAACACCCTTAGCTCGCCACTGAGTTTATTACCGTCCCTGCCTTCTCCATTGCTGCATATACAAAATAGGAGAAAGCCCCCTGCCTCCTGCTCCCGGGGCTGGTGGTCACATGACCTCTGAGGCTCATTAACAGCTCTGCAGCTGATCTATACAAGGGAAATCAGCAACAAAAAAAGTTAGGTAAAAATGCCCCTCAGAGATCTTTTCTGATCTTATGGGGGACATAATATGTAATATCAAATAATAATTAAAAAAAAACATATAGGAAATAAAATTGTACTAAAGAAAAACTTGCAAATGCGAACAAACAAGAAGGAAGTCCAGCGTGCAACCTCGTATCTCCATTGAAAACGTTCCAAACCTTTATTCAGCACAAAAGTTAAAATCCAAACATGATTCTCAATACAGGTAGCATCACAGCCCACGCGTTTCGGAGATAACCTCCTTATGCATGGCTTGATCTAAGAATGCCATAGTTTCCACATATATATATACAAACAACGTGCATGTGACTAGGTCATGTGACTATTTAAAGAATTACCACCTAATTTAAAAACTCACAAAATAGTACTAAAATTTAAAAACAAATAAACCTGTTGAGAACATTAATATTGGCGTATCAAATTATGTCTTTTGTTAAGGCCATAAGGATATCTAGTACCTAATCTGAAGATCCACCACGCTTCTCTTGCAAGGAGTTTCCTCCTATGATCCCCGACTCTCTCCGTCCTTTTAGGGGCCGTTCACATGGCTGATTTGGGCACTGATTTCAGCCGTAGTGCGCGCCGTATTTGCGCTGCAGTACGGCTGAAATCTGTCCCTGTCATTACGGTAATTCCGTCTCCTCTCTGCGTCTCCGTATTCGCCGAGCGGGGAGAAAGTGACATGCACATTATTTACGGCGATTACGCGCCGTGAATAATGCATGTCTATGGGGCTGGCGAGCTGCCGGCCCCCCACCCTGCCCCCACTGCACGGCAGCCGGCGTAATTGCGGGGCGAAATCTGTCCCCGCAATTACGCCGGCAATCAGCCGTGTGAACTGTGCCTTAAGCCGTTCAATACTTTGGAATCTAAAATGCACCACCAGTTGCGTAATCGCAGGCATTTATATGATGCCCAAAGATCACTAGGTGTAGGGTTTTCTATGGCCTCTAAACACTCTTTAGATATACATGCAGGAGACGCTATGCGTTTTAGATTCCATGATTGCAGGTAAACAAAGTTACTATCAATACAGTGTACCTAAAAGCAATTTATAAAGAACTAAAGGGAAAAAAAAAAACTGGAGAGGTCCTATAATAGGAGGCCACTGCCATTAGGGACTACCATTGCCATGTAGGAATGTACTTGGTCTGCAACAATGTTTAGGTCAGTGGTCCACAAATTACGGCCCATGCGGCCCGCCGAGGATTTTTATCCAGCCCGCCGCTGCCACCTGCGGCACCGGCGGTGGCTGAGCCGCAGTCCTCTGAGTCACTGGTGCGATCTCTATAAGCTGGCCCCTGCTGTCGCGCTGCCTCACATCACTTGTCACCGGCCACAGCACCTCCTATATGATGGAGGTGCCGTGGCGGTGACGGTAATATGAAAGCCATTACGAGCAGCGCAACACCAGGGCCACTTCGGGGGCGGACACTCTGCAGCGCAAGGAGGTGCCTGAGGGTGGACACTTACAATATATGGGAGGTGCCTGTGAGTGGCAGAGGGCGGACACTGTGCAATGTATACGCAGAATGTCCGCCCTCTGCCCTCACAGACACCTCCCATATATTGTAAGTGTCCGCCCTCAGGCACGTCCCGTCCGCTGAAGAGTGACCCCCACCCACAGTCGTCCCCTCCGATTCCGATCGTTAGGGAACTAAGTCAATACCGAAGGTACCGGCTTAGGACCTTAGCGATCGGTGATGGCAGCGGCGCCGGGACTAACTGTATGTGTGTCCGCCGGACGCACATACAGATAGATGCTTCTGCGGAGAGCAGGGGCTCTCCGCTCTGCAGAGTACTCTGGTGAGGTGCAGGAAGGATGCGCCTCACCAGAGTCCACAGCGCGGGCGGCGTCAGCGTCATCACGCTGCGGCACGCCCTGGTGACGTCACGCCGCCCAAAGAAGAAGCCCGGGAGCAGCGACAACGGCGGGGAGCCAGGTAAGCTGAGTGATGTCACTTTTTTATTTTTAATTATCTCTACACCTGCTGGGGGACCTAATTCTACCTACACCTGCTGGGGGGCCTAATTCTACCTACACCTGCTGGGGGACCTAAATCTACCTACAGACCTGCTGGGGACCTAAATCTACCTACAGACCTGCTGGGGCCTAATTCTACCTACACCTGCTGGGGGCCTAATTCTACCTACACCTGCTGGGACCTAATTCTACCTACACCTGCTGGGGCCCTATTCTACCTACACCTCTGGGGGCCCTAATTCTACCTACGCCTGCTGGGGGCCTAATTCTACCTACACCTGCTGGGGGCCTAATTCTACCTGCACCTGCTGGGGGCCTAATTCTACCTACACCTGCTGGGGGGGCCTAATTCTACCTACACCTGCTGGGGGCCCTAATTCTACCTACGCCTGCTGGGGGCCCTAATTCTACCTACACCTGCTGGGGCCTAATTCTACCTACACCTGCTGGGGGCCTAATTCTACCTACACCTGCTGGGGGCCTAATTCTACCTACACCTGCTGGGGGGCCTAATCTACCTACACCTCTGGGGGGCCTTATTCTACCTACACCTGCTGGGGGCCTAATTCTACCTACACCTGCTGGGGGGCCTTATTCTTCTACACCTGCTGGGGGTCCTTATTCTACCTACACCTGCTGGGGGTCCTTATTCTACGTACACCTGCTGGGGGACCTAATTCTACCTACACCTGCTGGGGGCCTAATTCTACCTACACCTGCTGGGGGCCTAATTCTACCTACGTCTGCTGGGGGCCTAATTCTACCTACGTCAGCTGGGGGGCCCTAATTCTACCTACACCTGCTGGGGGCCTAATTCTACCTACGTCTGCTGGGGGCCTAATTCTACCTACACCTGCTGGGGGCCCTAATTCTACCTACACCTGCTGAGGGCCCTAATTCTACCTACACCTGCTGAGGGCCCTAAATCTACCTACAGACCTGCTGGGGGCCCTAATTCTACCTACAGCTGCTGGGGGCCTAATTCTACCTACACCTGCTGGGGAGCCTAATTCTACCTACACCTGCTGGGGGCCTAATTCTACCTACACCTGCTGAAGGGTCTAATTCTACCTATGTCTGCTGGGGGACCTAATTCTACCTACGTCTGCTGGGTGACCTAAATCTACCTACGTCTGCTGGGGGACCTAAATTCACCTACACTTGCTGGGCCACTTAAATTCACCTATACCTGCTGGGCCAATAATAAATTGGGTACCACTGTAATTATATCGACCCACAAAGTAAAACTTTTTTTAAAAACTATATTCCGGCCCTCCAATGGTCTGAGGGACTGTGAACTGGCCCCCGGTCTAAAAAGTTTGAGGACCCCTGGTTTAGGTAGATGGTACATGTCAAAGTAATCTCTACATGAATGTGAGGACCCAATGTATCCCTGCAGAACATTGCCTAGAGCATTACACTAACTCCACTGGCTTCTCATAGTGCATCTTGGGGCCATCTCTTCCCCAGTAATACTACATACACCCAGCCATTCACATGATTATTCAGATTAGAACACTTTTTCTTTTACTCTGTGGTCAGGTTCTGATGCTCACTTGAATATTGTAGTCACTTTCAGGCACTTTACAGCCCCATACACCAGGAGCTGTAATACACTTTGTATTCTGACAATCAGCAGTAACTTTTCGGCAAATAAGTAGCTCTTCTGTGGACTTAGCCCTGATGACTAGCCTTTACTCCTTGTATTTAACAATGAGCCTTGGGAACCCATAATTATGTCACTGGTTCACCAGTTACTGACCACCACATAGTGAGAACCAGGAGCGTAACTATGTGGCCCTGTAGCAAAATAAGATGGGCCCCACAACATAATGATAGAAAATTGAAACAATAGCGTAAGCAGCAATAAGTAAAGGCATAAATAAAAGCGCCATATATCAGGAAACTCACATAGTAGTGCTAGATAGCAGAAAGCCAACAATTTGTTATTCCCTAAAAAAGTACAATGATCTTGTACCTGAGTGGGCACCTCTCACCCTCTGGGCCCCATAGCAGCTGCTACGGCTATAGCTATGCCCATAGTGGAAATACCCCACAAGACCTCCTGTTTTGTAGATGTTCTGGCCTAGCTGACAAGCATTCACAATTTGCCCCTTATCAGAGTACCTTAGATCTTTACACCTCTCCATTTTAGCTGCTACAGACTCAGGTAAACTGTCACATTGCACATACTATCTGATCTGCAGGCAGTATGTTATAGAGCAGGACAAGCTGAGCAAATTTATATTTTGTTCTATAGGGAAAGATTCAACAGAACTTGTAATTTATTCATTTAATACCTGTTTACTCTAGGTTAAGGAGTCCAGTGGGCGGTCTTATCAGTAATTGACAGCCTTTCCGCTTTGATGTACATAGAGTCAATCACTGATAACACCACCTGTTTACTCTGGGTAAAGGAGTCCAGTGGGCGGTCTTATCAGTGATTGACAGCCTTTCCGATTTCATGTGCATAGAGTCAATCACTGATAACCCCCACCTATGGGACTCTTTAACCCAGAATAAACAGTAAATAAATAAACTTCTCTAATGTTTCCAAATAAAAGTAAATAATTTTCCCAGCTGCTCCTGCTTTACCTACAGACCAGAAAGTAACAGGTTCCCTTTAAGAACTAACTGTCTACCTGCTGCCTAATGTATCCCACCCTATAACAGGAAGCATTGTCATAAAATAATCAACATTGTTCACTTGCCTAATGTTAATATTATGGCTCATTGGCACATATGGTAAGACTATGTCAGTATTGTAAGCTTATGACTATCCACACAATATATTTCAGATAATAAAAAAATTGCTACAAATAGTTTAGAATTTTTATAAGGATAATCACAATCCTAGTTAAAGAGGTGTTTCCACAAGTGCACTTCTGAGCTGCCTCTCAGGTCATTCTTGCGGGTGTTTTCCGCATTCATTTCCATGGGAGTTCTGAGTATAGCTGTGAACACTTAGGGTATGTTCACACGGGGCAATTTTGACACGAATTCCGCCGGGTATTTGCGGTCTAATACGGGCGAGATAGGCGCCGAAATTACAGTAATCCATAGTTTTCATGGAGAACTATGGATTACGCCTCCTCTCCCCGCTCGTACAGTAAGATTGTATTATACGCGCGGGGAGGTAAGTGACATGTCACTTATTCGCGGCGCTTTTGCGCCACGAGTAATGCATGTCTATGATAAGCGCGAGCTCCCGAGACACACGATGTACTGCGGCGCGTATTGTACACGCCACAATACATGGTATGAACATAGCCTTAGGGCCACATGTATGAAAACTGTCTAGGTCTAAAATTCACTTTGTTGCCCATAGAAACCAATCAGAGCGCCCCTCTCATTCCGAATAGTGCTCAGGAAAAATGAGAGGGGCGCTTTAATTGGTCGCTATGGGAAAAAAAAGTGAGTTTTAGACCTAGACAGTTTTCATACATGTGGCCCTTAATTTTCTTTTTTTTCACTCTAAACAGGTGAAATGTTGCACTTATTTAGCAAAATCCAACAGATGGCGCTATATGGCTTTGCAGACCAACTGGAAATCATGTTCTACAGCTTTTAAAAAGAGTCATGTTAATCTCAGATCTTTCAAGGAGATTTGTAAAGAACAAAACTACAGCTGGCTTTTTTTAACAAATAGTCGGGGATTTAAAATTCTTCTCAAGTCCTGTAATTCGTAGACTTCCTATTTTCCTAACCCAGATAAAGCAATAATCTGTTATTTTGGAGAACATCTGCAGAAAAACAAATCTAGTAAATGCACTCCACACAAAGACAAGGCTTTCAGGGCAGCTCTTTTTAGTACTGGTCATCAGGAATCAGGTTTACTGGGGGGACTTTGCTGACATGTCCATATTCCACCACAGAACGCTCAAGAAAATGTGGTTGCACCTAGTTCTCCAGGGTGAGAGTTCCTCTTTCTTAGTAGCTCTAGGCTATAGCTACTATAAGGGCACAAAACAAGCAGGAGACCCTTTTTTGATGTCCTTTTAAGGAATATAGACGTAAGCAATGTGCATACAATTTTTAAACTTTTTATACTAGTTACCTATTTATATGGTGAGATGCATGTGCATGCCTTTGTCCTCCATAGTAATCTTATGACATTCCCACCATTGACATAACCCCTTAACCCCGCCAAAAAGCCATAACATTTTTTTTTTCTACCTACATAGACAAATGAGGGCTTTCATTTTGCGGGACAAGATGTGCGTTCTTATGGTGTCATTCACCGTACCATAAAATATACTGGGAAACCGCAAAAAATTCTAAGTGGGGCAAAATGTGAAATAAACGCACTTGCGCCATGTTTGCGGGTGTTTTGCTTTTAAGGTGTTCAATCTTCAATAAAAATTATGTGTTATCTGTATTTTACTTGTTTGGTTTTACCAGATTCATATCAACAATAACGGTTTATGTTATGTTTTGGTACCATAAAAAAATTCCAAACATTTTCTATATGCGCCATGGTGCCTTTTTCTGTGACCAATAACTTGTTTGTACTAACACCTACAGACCTGAGTGAGGGGGCACTTTTTGCAGGCTGAAGTGTACTTTTTATTGGTACCAGTTTGGAATACATGGAACTTTTTTGACTAAATTTATTCCAATTTTTAAGGGACATGAAATGATCAAAAAACCGCAATTTTGACGTTTGGAATTTTTTTTCTTCTACGGTGTTCAGCGTACAGGATAAATTAAGTTATATTTTAATAGATCAGACTTTTTCAGATGCGGTAATACCAAATATGTGTAACATTTTATTTTTTATTTGTAAAGTGGCAAAAAGGAGGATGATTTGAACTTTTAGTATTTTTTAAATTTTTTTACATATTAAAACTTTTTTTCATTTTTACTTTAACTTTGAGTCCCCCTAGGGTACTTCATCACTAGGGGGCTCGATCATTTATAAAGCCTAATGCATTGTATAGACAATACATTAGGGTGTACCAATATGGCGGTTTTACTACTTTGTCTCTGGGGCCGGAAGTAGTAAGACAGAAAACATGGCAGCGATGGAAGCCTTCACAAGGCTTTCAGCTGCCATGTTCACTGATCGGGATTCCCCGAAATTTCACAGCGGGCAGATCGATTAACGGTCTGCCCGCTGTGAACATTCCGATGAGAAACGTTGTGCGGCACCGTTTCTCACTCATTTAGACGCCACGGCCATGTTGGCCGCGGCGTATTAAGGGTTAAACAGCGCGGGATGGCGGCGGCTCCATCCTGCGATGTAACCGCCAAGTGTTAGCTGCAATTAGGAGCTAACAACCGGTGCTTTAATCCCGCTACACAGCTACTTCATGCCACTAGGACGTACCGATACGTCCAGATGGGTTAAGGTGTTAATGGCATATTGATAAGATATGCCATCAAAGTCTGATAGGTGTGGGTACCAGAGGTAGGACTGGCATCTATCTCGGGGATGGCAAGCTGGTCGCGCTCGAGGACGAGACTCTATTCTGTTGTATGGGAGTTCCGAGTACAATTGAAGACACCCCTCATCTGTACTCGGAACTCCCATTAAAGTGCATGGTGGGAATACCCCTTTAAAGTATGTCACCGTATAAAAAAAGTACCAATAGCAAGCCAAAGTTCCAGTTATACGGGTGAGTAACAAAACAAAATCATTTTGCAATTTGAAGTGTTTTTACACATCACTCAGCAGTTTTCTCAGATGTTGTCCTCAAAAACCCTTGCATTGTACAAGATTTACTTTTGGCTGGGTGTTGGTGAAACTATAATATTAAAAAGATATTATAGAGACTATAAATCATTTCTTACACGACCTGGCAATGCATCTATAGAATAGCTCTGTATCTATTGATTATAGATCATTTGTGGTTATTCTTTATTAAAGGGGTTGTCTCGCTACACGGATTGTTTTTTATGTTAAAGATCTTGCAAAAACAAGTCACTTTGCAATATATGTCCATTAAGAGTGTCCTACCTATTCCTAGATATCCCCTCTTGTATGGGCTTCATCAGCTGCTCAGGTCGCTATAGCTACAGACGATCTCTCGACGTTCGATCTCTCCTGCTAGCGCTAGTTACTATAGCTACAGACCTGGTGTCCTTAGCAGCTCATCGCTGCAGGCCATTAGTAGCCAGAAGAAGGCAGTAAAGCCACTAAACATACCCTTAAATAAAAAAATTAAACTGAGAAAACAAGACTGAGGTAAGATGTATTAATGTAGTCAGGCAACCCATTTAAAAAAAGAGACAATAAAGTATATCTCCAAGCAAAAAATAAAAATCATAATATGTTTGTATATGTGGGCTTCATTTATGAACACTGTCAAAGCGTAAAACACTCCTTGTTGCTATGGGCAACAAGGACAGTCTTACTGCTAGAGAGTACTCATAAATGAGGCTCTGTATATGTGCCCAGACTGTACACTGTAAAAGCTACCTGGTAAAGAGGTAGTCTCACTACATCGATTCATCTTACCTCAGTCCTGTTTTCTCAGTTTCATTTTTTAATTTAGGGGCGTGTTTATTGGCTTTACTGGCTTCTACGGGCCTGCAGTGACGAGCTGCTGAGGATACCACATCTGCAGTCAGGCGGGGGGCTGGTGATTCTACCAGGATTCCCGAGTCCCGACCTGAGGCGCAGTTTCAGGGGCCGCAGCAGTGGCGTACGCAACCAGACCCCTGAGCCAAGCAGGCTCCCCTCGCCATATGTCTGCATGGCTGGGTCTATATGTGACCCAGCCATGCAGAGATCACAGCAGTCGCTTGCGCGGTGCAGGCAGCGGCTGAAGCAGAACAGCCAGGATCTTCTGATCCTGACCGTTCATCCGCCTGGAGGCTGCGACGTAGCCGGCACGATGTGATGATGTCATCGCGCCGCTTACTCTGCAGCCTGTGTCCTGGAGCGGGCGGGAGATGAGAAGAGGAAGGAGGGGTGACAGGTGAGTAACCCCTTATATGGGCTCTCTAACATACTATATGAGCTCCCAAACCCCCTTTATGGGCTCTCTAACATACTATATGAGCTCCCAAACCCCCTATATGGGCTCCCAAACCCCTTATAGGGGCACCTTAACCACCTATATGGCCTCCCTAACCCCTTATATGGGCTGCCTAACCTCCTGTTTGGGCTCCCTAACCCCCTATATCTGTTGCCTAACCCCCTATATGAGCTCCCTAACCCCTTATATGAGCACCCTAACCCCCTATATGTGCTCCCTAGCCACCTATATGGGCTCCCTATTTACCTGTGGGCTGCCTAGCTACCTGTATTGGCTTCCTAGCCACCTATGTAGGCTCCTTAGCTACCTTTATGGGCTCCCAAGCTACCTATATGGGCTCCCTAGCTACCTATGTGGACTCCCTAGCTACTTTATGCGCTCTCTAGCTACCTATATGGGCTCCCTAGTTATCTCTGAGCTCCCTAGCTACCTTTATAGGCTACCTTGCTACCTATGTGGGCTACCTGTGTTTGCTCCCTAGCTACCTAATTAATGGAGGGACAATATATACCTGCCTATTTACTGGGAGCGCCGTGTCTAACTCACTATTTACTGGGGCGGCCCTGTCTAATTCATTATTTACTGGAGGCGGCCCTGTCTACCTGCCTAATTACTGGGAGGAGGCCCTGTCTACCTACCTAATTACTGGGGGGAGGCCCGGACTACCTACCTAATTAACAGGTGGCTGTATTTTCACCTAACTACAGGAAGAGGCCCTGTCTACCTTCCTAATTAATGGGGGAGGGCTATATACCTACCTAACTACTGGAAGAGGCTCGGTCTACCTACCTAATTAATGAGGAGAGGGCTGTATACCTACCTATCAACTGGAAGAGGCCATGTCTACCTACCTAATTACATACATAACTAATGGAGGAGACCCTGTTTACCTACCTAACTACTGGGGGGCCTACGTAACTACCTTCCAAATGGGGACCCTATATACCTACCTACTGAGGAGACCCTATATATACCTACCTATCTACTGTAGGGACCTTTATATTTATCTATCTACTGAGGGAGCTTATATACCCACTGAGGGGCCACCTAATTGGGGATTATATACATCTTTACCCACTGAATTAATACATAAACTTACTGAGGGGGCTATTTACCTGCATTCTGAGGGTACCTATATACCTATCTACTGTGGGAGGTCTATATACTTACCTGTCTACTGGGAGGTTTGTATAGCTACCTAATTGGGGCCTATTTCTTTCCATGCCACTTATCTGACTTTTTTTTAATTTATGTCTACCATACCTAAAAAAAAACATCTACCTAAGTGCCTGTCTACTATATAAAGTGTGGACCTACTTACTGGTGACAAAATGGGGGCCCTATAATTGGCTGGGGGCACTTTCGCTGTTTGGGGTACAATTACTGTGTGGGGCACCAAAGGGGGAACTTTTACTATTTGGGGCTTTGTGTCTCATTTGTAAGTACTTTTAATGTGTAATGACTGTATGTTTACCCTTGAATTGTAAAGTGCTGCGGAATATGTTGGCGCTATAGAAATAAAGATTATTATTATTATTATTATTTGTACAGAAGTGGGAAGTGCGGTGGGAGAAATCTAAGATGTTTTTGTGGTAAATTCTACAGGGACGAGTAGTACCCGGGAGATGACGTCATTGCATTCTGTACCGGAAAAAGAAAAAAAGGGAAGAGAACGACTCATCAGGGAAGACATCATGGAGGTTTGGGCCAGAGGGAGAAGAAAAGGAGAAGACAACAACTCCCATCAGAGATGACATCTCCTGTGAGTTTCTGAGGTCAGGGGTTATTTTACTTTTGTGATGAATCAGTGCTGTAGTCACAGTCATATGATGTGACCTGAGCTGGTGTCTGACCACTATGTGTTCTCTTTATGGCGGTGTTTTAGGTTATATTGGAGCTTGTATAGTGCCAGCATAGAGTTGTCCCTTATTGTCAAGGGAGTGCATACCTGTGCCTGACACTGTAATAAGAGGTTTCTCTGTGCCACTTTTTGTTTTTGGTTATAGTGTTGTTTATTAAGTGACGAGGTGCGTGACTGAGGGAAATTTTGTAAGCGGATATTTTATGTGGGCTGGTGGGAGTTTTGTGCCAGCGCTGTTTTTTGTTCCCAGTCTGGCCCTGTCTGTAGCTATAGCAAACAGCGCTGGCAGCCTATTAGGTGAGATTGAAAAGGTCTGTAACTATAGTGACCTGTGGAGCTGATGCAGCCCTTATAAGAGGGGATATCTAGAAATAGGTAGGACATTGTTGATGGACAAAGTGACTTGTTTTTGCAAGATCTTTAAGCAATCCTTGAAGTGAGACAACCTCTTTGCTTTCACACAGAACGTTTTTTGTGCGCCTTCGATGCGTTTTTTGTGCAGAAATGTACAGCATTAATTGTTCTGTCTTTCTGCACAAAAAACACACCAACAACTAACCAAAAAAATGCTCCGTGTGAAAGCACCCTAATTCCTGTAACATGTATCAGCTGTCAGGTGCATACAGTAACACAGCTCTAATTGTGAAGTTGATCTACAGACTTTATTGCACTGTGTGCATATTGAGGGTGTGCGTAGCAATGGTGGACTTATATTTGGTCATATTGCTTTTTTTACTGTTTTATTATTGTTACTTACTGATGTTTTTCTCCACCTACTCCAATATAAAAAAAACATAAATACTTGCTTTTCCCAAAGCAGAAAAAAGTTGCTAATGTGTATTGCTGTTAAAGAAGCCTAATTTCCGAAAAATGCAGAAGAAAACAAAAAAATAACATGAGATATGGCTATTTGGCATTTTGTATATTTAGCCCTAAGCGTATGTCCACACGGCGTATAGCGGCGCATATTGTGCGTGACGCTATACGCCTGTTGTAATTAGAAGTATGCACTTGCCAGCACATACTTCCCACAGTGCTCCGGCCTGGCCCCTATTCACCCTTCCCTATGTCACTTTTTTCTCGGGAAGCACAGTACGCACCGGAGAATATGCTGTAAAATCATAGCACTCAATTTGCAGGGCATACTTCGAGCGTATTGCAGCGCAATTACACCCCAAAGTATGTCCCACAAGTACGCCATGTGAACAAACGCTGACATTTCCGACAGTAGGTCCATTGCATTTGGAGAACCTTAAAGAAATGCACCTTATGATAGCAGTCTTACATCAGCCACATATGTCTCCATGCTAATCATAGATCCCCCCATTCACCCATGACAGCTATAGTGTTCCCCACCATCTGCCAACATGCCTCCATACCAGCCACATAGTCCTCCAAATGTCTCCATGCTAGTCAAAGTTCCCCCATAACAGCTATAATGTTCCCCACCATCTGCCAAACATACCAGCCACATTGTCCTCCATATATCTCCATGCTAGTCATAGATCCCCCATGACAGCTATAGTGTCCTCCACCATCTGCCAAACATTCCTCCATACCAGCCACATTGTCTTCCATATGTCTCCATGCTAGTCACAGATCCCCCATGACAGCTATAGTGTTCCCCACCATCTGCCAAACATGCCTCCATACCAGCCACATTGTCCTCCATAGCCTTGGGGGTCTTAAAGGGGTTGTCTCGCTACAATGATTGGGTTTTAATTAAAAGATCTTTAAAAAACAAGCAGCTTTGCAATATATGTTCATTACAAATGTCCTACTGATTTTGAGCTAGCCCTGTTCATAGGAGTGCATCAGCTTCTCAAATTTCTATAGCAGCTGACCTGTTGATCCTTATCTTACTGGCTGTCAGGTCTGAATGACTCATCACCTTTGAAGACAGGTCAGAGCAGAGAGCCCCTCCCGCACAGAATGCTTCTGTAGTGGAGGGAGGAGGAGGGAGGACTCTGGCTTCTATGTCCATGCTGCCTGGATTAACCCTGTGTGTGCCTGCTTCCTCCTGCTCTCTACACAGATTGAGCAGAGATTAGGCTGATCAATAGATGTGACAGCAGTGACCCTGTTTGTTACTATAATCATGATGTCTGTGGAGCTGTAACTATAATAATACTATACAGATCAGGGAGGCTTGTGAACAGTTCATGCTGTGCTGTACTAGGGACACATCCTGAGTAACACTTTGCAGCTTCCCTGCCTCTGTTCTAAGAGGGTTTGTTTGTTGTTGCTGGAGATGTGGAGATATGTAAGCTAAGCAGAGGGTATAGGAACACTATTAGCAATCATAGACCTCTCTAGGCAGGTACACACAGGGTTAACTCTGGCAGCAATCCCCCTGCTGTATAGAAGTTACGGGCCGGATAGCTGCCTGTGTGCTGAGGGGAGGGGGGAAGAGGGAGGGGGGAAGAGGCAGAGAAGCTAGCACGCCCCTCAATTCAACTCCCATTCACAGACAGAGGCTGAAAGCTATTAATGAGACAACCCCTTTAAGTGTCAGAGACCTACCTTACCTCCATGTCAGAGCTTCTTCTCTCAGCACTGACTGCTAGCGTTCCCTAGGAATAGATGGAGTTTTATGACATCACAGTCTTGTGATTCCTATCCCTGCGCATCAGAACTCGTCCCATTCGTCATATCTGTGATGTCATAAAGATTTATCCATGGCAATGCACTTTTAAATCCAAGCACAATTAAGCACAGGGAATCCAGCAGGTAAAAAAATCCAATCCTTCATTAAGAAGTAAAACCGCTAACAGAAAGACAAAGGATGCATGTGCACTCTCGCCTATGCGTTTCTGACCCACATGGGTCTTTGATGACACTTCTGATAATTGTGTTTTTTACTTGCAAAGTTGCTGGTGAGCCCTGCTGATTATTGTATTTATCCATGGCAACCAGTTTCTAGAAGGATGCATAGATTAAAACAAAATCTTTCTTTAGGTGTCCCAGGGACATTATACACCCCTGGCAAAAGCTTGAATTTCCAAGGTGTTGCTCCTGTCTTTTACAAGGTGATCGGACGCATTATCCTGCCAAAAGAGGCCACTGCCATTAGGAAATACCGTTGGCATGAAGAAATATTTAGGTAGGTAGACGATATCAAGGAAATATCCCCAGGATTAAAGGTTCCCCAGAAAAACATTTCCCAGAATAATACACTGCCTCCACCATCTTGTCTTCTTCTCATAGCACAACCTGGTGCATTTATACAGCACACACTTGCCCATCAACACAATGTGAAAGAAAACGTGATCTATCAGAAACCTTCTGTCTTTGCTCCATGGTCTAGTTCTGATCCTCACAAACCTGCTGTAGGCAGTTTTGTCAGAGGACAGGGATAGCATGGGCACTCTGACTGGTCGTGGCTACACAGTCCCATATACAACAAGTCACAATATACTGTGTTCTGACATCTTTCTATCATAGTCAGTATTAACAACATGACACTATTTCTTGAAGGATGCATAAATTAAAAAAAGAAAAGGTGGCCCCAGGGATCCCAGCAAGACTAACTTCCCAAATTGCCGCTCTTGTTGACATATGAAATCAACATATACAGTATCTCACAAAAGTGAATACAACCCTCACATTTTTGTATATATTTTCATGGGACAACACTGAAGATATGACACTTTGATACAATGTAAAGTAGTCAGTGTACAGCGTGTATAACAGTGTAAATTTGGTGTGCCCTCAAAATAACTCAAAACACAGCCATCAATGTCTAAACCGCTGGCAACAAAAGTGAGTACACCCCTAAGTGAAAATGGACAAATTGTGCCCAAAGTATCAATATTTTGTGTGGCCAACATTATTTTCCAGCACTGCCTTAACTCTCTTGGACATGGAGTTCACTAGAACTTCACAGGTTGTAGCCACTGGAATCTTCTTCCACTCCTCCATGACATCACAGAGCTGGTGGATGTTAGAGACCTTGTGCTCTTCCATCTTCCAGCTGAGGATGTCCTACAGATGCTCAACAGAGTATAGGTCTGGAGCCATGCTTGGCCAGTCCAGCACCTTCACCCTCATTTTCTTTAGCAAGGCAGTGATCGTCCGGGAGATGTGATTGTGGTCGTTATCATGTTGAAATACTGCCCTGCAGCCTAGTTTCCAAAGGGAGGGTGCTCTGCTTCAGTATGTCACAATGCATGTTGAAATTCATGGTTCCCTCAATGAACTGTAGCTCCCCACAGCAGGCAGCACTCATGCAGCCTCAAACTAACACACTCCCACCACCATCCCTGATTGTAGGCAAGAGACACTTGTCTTTGTACTCCTCATCTGGTTGTTGTGACACACGCTTGACACCATCTGAACTAAATATGTTTATCTTGTTCTCATCAGACCACAGTAAATGGTTCCAGTAATATATGTCCTTAGTCTCTTGTCTTCAGCAAACTTTTTTGTGGGCTTTCTTGTGCATCATCTTTAGAAGAAGCTTCCTTCTGTGATGACAGTCATGCAGACCAATTTGATGTAGTATGCGGCATATGGTCTGAGCACTGACAGGCTGACCCTCCACCCTTTAACCCTTTACTGCTGGAGCCAGTTTTGGCCTCTCTGACAGAGCCCCACTGTTCACATCTGCTATGTAACACTTTAGGTGAGAATAACGTATTGCCACTTTAACCTATGCATGTGATTCAGAGACTGTTTTCTCGTGGCACACTGTGCTTTCAGATAGTAAGAAATTTTGATTCAAAAAGTCCTTGTTTATTTGTGAAAAATATCAAAGTATCGTGAAAAAGTAGAAAAATGTACCATTTTCAAACTTCAAAAATTTCTGCGTGTAAGACAGATAGTTATTCCACTCAAAATAGTTTATAACTAGCATCTACCATATGTCTACTGTAGGTTGGCATCTTTTTTTTAAATGTCTTTTTTTATTTATGATATTAGGGGGCTTAGAAATTTAGTAGTAATTTTCACATTTTCAAGAAAATTTGCAATATACATTTTTTTTAGGGACCAGTCCAGTTCTAACGTGATTTTGATTGGCCTGTATGTTAGATACCCCCATAAATGACCTCATCTAAGAAACTACACCCCTTAAAGTATTCAAAACAGCATGTAGCACGTTTATTAGCCCATTAGGTGTTTCACAGGAATTAAAGCAAAGTGGAGGTGAAATTTAAAATTTAACTTTTTTTGCAGATTTTCAATTTTCAGCCATTATTCACAAGAACTCGGTAGATGTGATCAGGGAAATGCAACTTAATATTGATTTCCCAGATTCTGCTGTTTTCAGAGATATCACATATGTGGCCCTAGTGCGCTATTTGGCTCAACCACAAGCCCCAGAATAGGAGGTGCACCTACCGGACTCTGGGGTCTCATTTTCATTACAATTTTATTTAGGCGCCATTTTAGGTTTGCGGACACCCTACGGGCCTAAAACTTAATAAACACCCCTAAAAAGACCCCATATTGGAGACTACATCCCTTAAGGAATATATCCAAGGGTGTAGTGAGTATATTAACCCCCCACAGGTGTTTCACAAAAATTTTTAGCGTTAGGCTGGGAAAATGAAAAAAAATTTTTTCCAACAATCTGCAATTTTAGCTGAAAATGTAGAATTTTTTCAAGGAATCATGCAAAAAAAAGCATCCCAAAGTTGGTTACGCAATTTATTCCAAGTTCAGCAATACCCTACATGTGGTTGTAAACTGCTGTTTGGGCGCATGGCAGGGTGTACAAGGGAGGGAGATCTATATTGCTTTTGGAACGCGGATTTTGGTGGGGTCATGTCACATTTGCAAAGCCCCCAAAGTACTAGAACAGGTGAAACCTTCCAGAAGTCGCCCCATTTTGGATTCAACACCCCTCATGGATCTCATCTAGGGGTGTATCGTGCATTTTAGGTGTACAGGTGGTCCATAGTATTTTTTAGTTTTGGGCTATGAAAATGTAGGGAAAAAACGCAGTTCCGCCATTGTTTTTTGGGCTTCATTTTTACAGTGTTCGCTGTACGGGATAAATGACAGGAAAACTTTACTGTAGGGGTCGGTACAATTACAATGATATAAATGTTATATAGTTTTTTGTTTTATTAATTTTACACAATAGAATTAGGTCTATAAGAAATTGCGTTTTTATGTTGTCCTATTCTGACAGCCATAACTTTTTTATTTTTCTGTGCACGGAGATGATTATGGGCTTGTTTTTTGCGGGATGAGTTAACGTTTTTATTAGTACCATTTTGGGGTGCATATGACGCTTTGATCACTTTTTATTAAGGTTTTTGTGAGGCACTTTGAACAAAATACAGCATTCCCAGTAGTGTTTTTTATTTTTATTTTTTACAGCGGTCATCATGCGGTATAAATGACATGCTAGCTTTACTCAGCAGATCGATGCGATTACAGCGATACCCAATTTGTATTATTTTTAGGTTTTACTGCTTTTACACAATAAAAACACTTTTATTCAAAAAGGAAAACACGTTTTTGCATCGCCATAGTCCGAGAGCCATAACTTTTTTATTTTTCAGTGTACGGAGCTGTGTTGGGTCTTGTTTTTTGTGGGATGAGTTGACTTTTTTATTGGTATAATTTTTGGGGGGACAAAACTTTTTGATCAGTTTTAAATCCATTTTTTGGAAGGAAGAGTGAAGAAAATATTGCAATCCTAGTAGTGTTTTTTTATTTTTATTTTTAACAGCGCTCATCGCACAGTTTCCGTTACAAGTTAGATTTACTCTCTGGGTCAATACGATTACGGCGATACCAAATTTATATATTTTTATTTTTTATTTTGAAGCACTTTAAAAAAAAAAAAGTGTTTTATTGTGTAAAACAATATTTATGCATCGCTGTCTTCTGAGAGCCATAACTTTTTTATTTTTCCTTATACAGAGCTGTTTAAGGACATTCTGTTTGCGGGTCGAACGGACGTTTTAATTGGTACAACTTTGGAGTTTATATGAGTTTTTGATCGCTTTTTATTCCATTTTTATGTTCTGTGGGATGAACAAAAAACGCAATTCTGTGACTGTTTTTTATTTATTTTTTTTACTGTGTTCACCGTGCGGGTTAATTAATGTGACAGATTTATAGGGCAGGTCGTAACGCACGCGTCAATGCCAAATATGGGTACTTTATTTATTTTTGATCTTTTTTAGGGTGATTGGCGTTTGTAAAGGGGAAAAGGGCGGTGTACGTGTTATTTTATTTTTTGTGTTTGTGTTTTACTTTTTTTTCACTTTTAACATTTATTTTTACTTCTTTACACTTTTTTCTAACAGATTGCTGTTAGAAGGCAGGCCAGTGCACAGTACTAGTATTGTGTACTAGTCGCCATGACAACTGCCTGTCACCATGCCCACAATGCTTTGCGGGCATGGTGATGTCACAGATGACCCCGGGAAGTGCCGTTCACTTCCCGTGGCCATCAGGCAGGAGATTGGTGCCGACGAGAGCAGGCACGAGGAGCTCCCTCCTCCTGCCTGCGGCTTCATTTTCGCAACCATGACAGGTTGCGGTAATTAAGTGTTAATCTCCCGGGTGATACGGCATGCGGCCAGCGGTAATGTACCGCTTTTCTCATGTTGCAATCGCGCGCGGCTCGCCCGCAAGCCCGCGCGATCGCCAGGACGTATGCATACGTCCTATGTCGGGAAGGGGTTAAACCTCTGCAGCAATGCCGGCAGCACTCATACCTCTATTTTGAAACTATTCTACTATCACTACTAAAGAAGTGCCCTGAATTCTCTATATATTGTACTATAGCCTTTGGATTTCCACTGAGCACCCACAATAACTCCTAAAGGTGTGCAGCACCATTCTTTCCTCCATACCTCTATTTTGAAAAGACAGTCTCTGGATATGATGCTGACCATGTGCACTCACATGCTTTGGTCAACTGAGGCCTGTTCTGGGTGGAACCGGTCTTGTTAATCCGCTATATGGTCTTGGGCACCATACTGCAGCTCGGGGGGTTGGCAATCTTCTTATAGCCTAGGCCATTTATATGGAGAGCAACATTTCTTTTTTTCAGATCCTCAGATAGTTCTTTGCCATGAGGTGCCATGTTGGACTTCCAGTAACCAGTATGAGAGAGTGTGAGAGCGATAACACCAAATTTAACACACCTGTTCCCCATTCACACCTGAGACCTTTTAAGGGCATGTTCACACGACGGGTTTGGCCGCGGGTTTGGCTGAGGGTTCGGCCGCGGCCAAACCTCATCCTAACCTCGCGTCTCCCGACGCAGGTTTGCTGCGCGGGCGCTGGGCGTTTTCGCTGCGCAAGTGAGGAGTGGTTTGGGACGTGGCTGCAGCGATGGTTTGCCCCCATGCAAATTATTAGGCAGGGGGGAAATCGCGCTGCCAGCCACGCACCAGCCTCGGCAACGCCCACAGCGACACCCGTGGCAACACCGCGCGGCCGCCGCGCTGAGGACTCCCTGTCAAGAATTGACAGGAGAGTTCTCAAACATGCGCGGCAAGGCCGCGACCCCAAAGCCGCGGCCAAACCCACAGCGTGTGAATATTAACGCGGTTTCCCATAGGAAACCATGTTAATAAAGTGCGCGGAAACCGCGTCGGAACCCGCGGCCATAACCTCGTTCAAATCCGTCGTGTGAACAGGGCCTAACACTAACAAGTCACATGACACCGTGGAGGGAAAATGGCAAATTGGGAACAAGTTGTCCATTTTCGCCTAATGGTGTACCCACTTTTGTCGCCAGTGGTTTAGACATTGATGGCTGCGTGTTGAGCTATTTTAAGGGCACGCCAAATTTACACTGTTAGGGGCCGTTTACACGGAAATGGAAAAATACCAGTCGGTTTATCCGACCGGTATTTGTCCGGTTTGTGTGCCGTCCCCACGGCTGGGGGGGGGACGTCTTTTCTCTGCGATGAGCAGAGGAAAGCCCTCCCCCATCCCATTCACATGCTCATATTCTGTCCGAAAATCAGACGAAAGAATGTGCCTGTAGAATTTTATGCGGGCGGCCGGCGGTTTGAAAAAACCCGTGCAGTGGAGACTGCTGCACGGGTTTTCCATAGCGGCCTGCAAAACCGCAAACCCGTGCTGTGGGGACATGCCCATCTACTGTACACTGACTACTTTACATTGTATCAAAGTATCATATCTTCAGTGTTGTCCCATGAAAAGATATAATGCAATATTTACAAAAATGTGAGGGGAGTAGTCAATTTTATTAGATAGATATTAGCTGGATGAATAGATAGACAGACAGATATATTGACAGATGCATAGATAGATAAACAGATAGACATGCTTACATGGTAAAATGGTAGTGGAAATACTAACTTTTTATATAACTTAAACAGATAAGTTGACAGATGGATAAATATACAGTTATATTTTGCTTTTGTAGAATATATTTTAAGCAGATCAAATAATTAATTTGATCATTGTGACCATTATTGAAATTATTTGTGTGTGTCTGTATAGCGATATAATTTTAGATATGACAGTAACGTTCCAGCTGACTGTATATTTTCGGCAAAAAGTTTAACAACTGGTTGGTGGAAATTGAAATGTTAACCAGTGGAAGTCAAAGGGCAAGGCATTTCCTCCCTGTGTTTAACTATAGGTTCCTAAAAGACATGAGCAAAACTTAAACATTTAAAATCTCCTATTGTTGTGTTTCTACAGCTTCCAATCCTGCAGCCATATTACCTTTCATTTCTCTCCTAGTTTATGTTACCATACTTTTAGGTTGTCAAGAAAAGACAGATAAATGGGAGAATGACTGTAAAAACAGACTAAGCAGGGTTATTCATACCATGGAGACACATAGGTTTGGGTAGGAGCTGTAGAAACCAAATTCTTTTTTTAATACCATGTATCTGAAACTTGTTTCTTTTTTTTATTTTAAATGCAGTGGAACAAATAAATTACAAAAAATGGTTGCAAAGGTAATGTTCCAAGCCCAAGATTGATCATTACTGATTTATAACATTAATGCCAACTCTTATCATTACTTATTAATCAAAACCATCTGCAAACACCTGCACATTTTTTAATGTTGGGAAACTGGAATACTGTGGGCGTATTAGAACATTCAAGGGCAGCCAAAATTTTAGCCGTATCGTTGGGTGCAGGACAACCTGTCATATTTCATACACACAGCTGGTCGTATTGTATTGGGAATTACTGTTTTATTCCAAGTGACCAAGCAGGTGGATCGCTGTCGGACAGCATCACTGGAATCTGTTCATGTTATCAGGGGACTGTATGCCTCTGTTCAACATCATTAAAGAGACAGTTCAGTATTATCCAATATTAGATTGCATTGGAAGCTCCTTGGGCTCACCAGGTAATATTATAAAAGTCCCCCTCTATCTCAGACCTGTACAACTTGGAAGGATGTAAAGGCTAAAACTGCCCTTGTCCTCCCCCGGACCACCTGGGAACATCCCCAAATCAGGCAGCACCACCCATAAATCCTTTAACAGGCCTGGAGCATACTGCGGGTCGTTTGTAGTGCAGGCTTGCTCTAACTATACAGAACAGGCCCACTTTTAAGTATTTTTCCAACCTATAGATAAACTGACTTAACCCCTTACCACCGCAGCCAGTTTTGGCCTTCCTGACAGAGCCCCATTTTTTAAATCTGACTTGTCACTTTATGTGAGAATAACTTTTTGATACTTTTACCTATCCATCTGATTTAGAGAATGTTTTCTCGTGACACATTGTGCTTTAAGCTAGTAATAGATTTTGATCCTTGTTTATTTGTGAAAAATATCAAAATGTCATTAAAATATAGAAAAATTAGCCATTTTCAAAGTTCAAAAATTTCTATTTGTTAGGCAGATTATTCCACACAAAATAGTTTAGAACTTGCATCTAGCATATGTCCACTGTAGGTTGGCATCATTTTTTCAATGTCTTTTTATTTTTTTATGACATTAGGGGGCTTAGAAATTCAGTAGTAATTTTTCAAATTTTCAAGAAAATTTGCAACAGAGATTTTTTTAGGGACCAGTCCAGCTCTGACATGGCTTGGAGGAGCCTATATGTTAGATACCCCCATGAATGACTCCATCTAAGAAACTACACTTGTTAAAGTATTCAAAACAGTGTTTAGGAAGTTTATTAATCTATTAGGTGTTGCAGAAATGAAAGCAAACTGCAGGTGAAATTTCAAAATTTCACTTTTTTTTGCAGATTTTCAATTTGTATCCATTATTCACTGGAACACTGTAGATGTGACTAGGAGAATGCAACTAAACATCGATTCCCCCAATTCTACAGTTTTTAGAGATATCCCATATGTGTGGGATGGATAGCCCTTTTTACTGGTACAATTATGGGGTTCATATTATGCTTTTATCTCTTTTTATCAAGGTTTTAGAGAGGTGTTTTGAACAAAATACAGCAATTCTGGTAGTGTTTTTTATTTTTTACAATAGTCACTGTGCGGTATAAATGACATGATAGCTTTACTCAGCACGTCAATACGATTACAATGATACCCAAGTTTTATCTATTTTTATGTTTTACACAATAAAACACTTTTATTCAAAAAGGAAAACTCATTTTTACATCACCATAGTCTGAGAGACATAACTTTTTTATTTTTCTGTTTACGGAGCTGTGTAGGGGCTTGTTTTTTGCTGCATGAGTCGACGTTTTAATTCGTATAATTTTTTGGGAGAAAAAAACTTTATGATCGCTTTTAATCCGTTTTTTGGAAACCAGAGTGAAGAAAATACTGCAATTCTAGTAGTGTTTTTTATTTTTATTTTTAACAGCGCTCACCTTGCAGTATACGTGACAAGTTAATTTTATTCTGTGGGTTGATATATATAGTTTTTCTGATGTTGAAGTGCTTAAAAAAAAGGGTTTTTATTGTATAAAACAATATTTATGCATCGCTATCTTCTGATAGCCATAACTTTTTTATTTTTCCATACACAGAGCTGCTTAAGGTTTTTTTTTTTGTGGTATGAATAATATACAGCTGGTTCCATGCTGCGATCGTGTGGATCCTACTTGAGAGCCCGCATGATGTTCAGTACATACCTGTACATCCATTTGCAGGAAGTCACTTAATGCTAGGACATACAGGTAAGGGGTTAATACATAATATTTATTGAATAGCATCTACTGATTAAAATCTCAATGAAAAATCTCATGAAACCTTGTTGTCAAACGATCCACATTATCTGTGGAAAGCCGGATGCGTTTGTCTGTAATGACTCCTCCAGCTGTGCTGAAGGTCCGCTCAGATATGACGCTGGCTGCGGGGCAGGACAACACCTCTATGGCGTGACGGGGCCAGCTCGGGCCATTCGTCCATTTTGGATCCCCAGAAGTCTATTGGGTCCGGAAACACATGCAAAAACATCGGTTTGTTGAGACGCAGATAGTCGTGCACCATGATCTTAAGCTGATCTCTGTTTGTTGGATGTGTGCCCTGCATTGCATGCGTTGGTGAGGTGGTAAACAAAGATTGCCAGAGGTCACCCATTAGGCTTCTGCCACCTTGCCTGCTGCTGCCGCTACGCCTACTTGGCACTTTACTGCTGTCACGTCGCTGATGTTGTTCCACCGTGACATTTGGGGAACGTGAAGCAGACGCAACAGATTTTCTCCGGGTTGATCAACAGCAAGGTCTCCATTTCCTGCTTTTTTACTCTCTATTTGGGTGGGTGGAAGGAAAGTGCTAAATTTTGTTTGTACCGGGGATCCAGGAGGGTGGCCACCCAGTAAACTGTTTTTTCATTTTGATGGCCTTAATGCGAGGATCATGTTGGAGGAAATGGAGCATACAAGCAGTCATGTGAGAGATGGAGCCTTGTTTTCCCCAAACCCTCTGGGTCGAGGGGTACTAGCAAACTGATCTTCCTCATCTTCCTCCTCCGCCTCAGATTTGCGCCAACCTCTTTCCAAGGCAACGACGTCGGTGTCTAGGAATTCCTCCTCCGCTGCCTCCGGCACAGCTTCAACAAAGCCCTGATTTGCCTGAGATGATGCACCCTGAGAGCTGATGCGCCACCTTGCACTAGCTCTGGAACCCCGAACCACTGCCTAATGAAGACCGATGAATGTGAAACTGTCGGGCCTTGTGGATTTGACGGAGAGAAAGGCTCACGTGTCCGCATCTGGGGTCCGTTCCCCCTCCGCCGCGGGCGGGACCTGTTGTTTCAGAGTGTCCAACGATCGTTCCAGAACTAAGATCACCACAATGCTCATGCTGACAAGGGCATTGTCCGCACTGACCTTTTTGGTGGCTTCTTCAAAATGGCAAGGATGGTGCAGAGCTCTTTCACCTGCCTCCACTCTCGGTGGTTCAACACCCCGAGGCCCGTACCGCTGCGCGCCAGGCCAGGGGTCACTGCGCACTGCGTAAGGGCACTGCGCTGCTGCCACACTCGCGGCAGCATGTGGAGGGTGGAATTCCAGCGTGTTGCCACTTTCAACAATGAGCCCGGTTGACGGGGGAGGCCGAGCTGACGCTGCAACGCAGCCAGGCGGGACGATGCAGGGTGCGAACGGCGTTAGTGCGAACTCGGGACCTCGAGCCTTCTTCAGCAGGCAGTCCGACCCGGGTAGCCTTTAGAAATTTCTGGACGACAAGGTTCATGACATGTGCCAGGCAAGGGATGTGCTCCAGCCTACTGATTTTAAGGGCGGCCAGCAGATTTCGACCGTTATCGCACACCACCTTGCCTGGCACAAGGTTCTTGTCCCCCAGCCAGCGCTCGGTCTCGTTGCTTAGAGCCGTCCACAGCTCCTGACCTGTGTGTGGAGGGTTTCTCCAAGGCAGATTAATTTCAACACGGCCTGGTGTCTCTGTGCACGTGCAGCCACCAGAGGACCTTGGGGAAAGGCCCCGCACCATCCCTGCGGTTTTGAAGAGCGTGCGCCGAGCCTGAGAGCACCGTCCCCCCCCAGAGACATCCACCCAGCTCACCCAGTGAGCTGTCACAGAGATATAGCGGCCTTGGCCGTGCTTACTAGTCCATGTGTCGGTGGTGAGATGGACTTTTCCGGACACAGATGCAGACAACGCGCTTGAAATTTTAGATGACACGTGGCTGGCCAGGGCAGGGACGGCTTTTCTGGCAAAGAAATGCCTGCTCGGCATCTGGGATTGGGGGCAGGCGAGGGCCCTGACGTGGCGGAACCCATCTGTGTCCACCAGACGGAAAGGCAACATTTCCAAGGCCAAAAGCCTGGCAATGCCGACATTCAGGCTTTTGGCTTTGGGATGGTTTAGGTTAAAGTGTTTCTTCTGCTCCCAAACCTGGAAGACAGAAGGCTGGCTGCTAGACTGGCCGCTGTACGGCGTGCAGGTCGTCAAACTGGCGGAAGGAGAAGGGTAGGATGGGTCTCTGGTGGTTTCTGGTGGTACTCGGGCGACGGTGGAGGCTGAAGCGGAGGCTGATCCCCGATCATGACTCTGAGAGGGCATGGGCAGCTGAGGAACGCTTGGTGGTGGCGGGGGGAGGAGGAGGCGGGGACAAAGGGTGTGACAGTGGTTGGAGGCCCGGCGTCGGTCTGGCCTTTTTTGGCCAAGTGTTCCCTCCATTTCAACTCATGCATTCGCTGCATGTGACTAGACATGTTGGTGGTGGTTAACCAATTAAGGTTCTTGCCTCTACTTATGCGTTTACGGCAAAGGCGGCATATGACATCGCTGGGTGAATCAGAGGCTTGCTCAAAGAAGGCCTTTTTGACGGCGATAAGCGAGGAGCGGGGTTTGCGCTGACCGTGGCTGGCGGAATCATATCAGCGGACTTCTGCGACCGCCCTCTCCCTTTTTGTGGCGGGACCCATATTGACACTACCCCATCGTCTTCCTCCTCGTCCACTGATGAAGCGCTCGCAAGCAAATTCTGCGGAAAAGACCAGGATGGATCCGCAATGTCGTCATCATCATCAACACAGGTGACTTGGTCGTCCTGACTTTCTGCATCCAGAATAATAATCATAATAATAATAATAATTTTTTTTTTATATAGCGCCAACATATTCCGCAGCACTTTACAAATTAGAGGGTGTACATACAGACATTAACATTAAAAGAACTTACAAATTTAGACACGAGGTAGCGGACCCTGCTCGCGAGAGCTTACAATCTATTATGGTGTATGGGTGAGACAAAGGGTTAGAACGTGCTCAGTTTACTATGGTCCAGCCAGGTTACCTAAAGAAGAGGTGGTTTACCTAGAAAGTGGGGGACCCAGCCACCCTGACAGTAATCTATATACAGATAAGTGCCTGTGAGTGCCCTAGTGTTGGGGAGTGACAGGTGTGATAGCATTTTAGGGATCTTGGTAGGCCAGGCTGAGAAGATGTTTTCTCAGGCCCTCTTAAAACTGTGAGGGTTGTGAATGTGCTTGATCGCCCGCGGTAGCATATTCCATAGGCCCGGGTGCTGCACGTGTGAAATCTTGGAGGCGGGCATGGGAGGTTCGGATGATTGAGGAATGTAGTCTGTTATCATCAGCAGAGCGGAGAGCACGGGTTAGGGTGGTAGACAGAGATGGGGGAGGAGTTGTAGGGAGGAGCAACACTGTGGAGAGCTTTATGGGTGAGAGTGGTGAGTTTATGTTGTATTCTGTACTGGATGGGCAACCATTTGCAGTGACTGACACAGGGTAGAGGCATCATTTATAGCGGCTGGAGAGAAAGACAACCTGGTGCTGCATTCAGAAAGATTGCAGAGGGGAGAGTTTGCAGAGAGGGAGAAACCCATAAGCAAGGAGTTGCAGTAGTCAAGACGAGAGTGAATAAGAGCAACAATTTAGGGTTTGAGCTGTTTCCCCCAGTGAGAAAATTACGGATTTTGGAGATGTTCTTGAGGTGCAGATGACAGGAGCGGGCAGGGATTGGATATAAGGGGTGAAGGACAGATTAGAATCTAGTATTACCCAAGACAGCGGGCCTGCTGCCTAGGAGTTTTTGGTGTGCCACACACTGAGACCCAGATAGCAGGGTAGGGTTGGTTAGAAGATGGTGGAAAGACAAGAAGTTCGGTTTTAGTGAGGTTTAGTTTCAGATGGAGAGAGGACATGATGTCAGAGACAGCGGACAGACAGTCACTGGTGTTTTGAAATCGGGGGCAGAGTGATGTCTTCGGGAGGAGGTGTATAATTGGGTGTCATCAGCAAGAGATGGTACTGGAAGCCAAATCTGCTGATGGTTTGTCCAATGGGGGATGTTGTAAAGTGAAAAAAGGAGAGGACCTAGAACTGATCCCTGAGGAAACCCGAAGCAAGAGGAAGAGGAGAGGAGGTAAGAACCAGCAAATGAGACACTGAAGGAGCGGTCAGGAGGTAGGAAGAGAACCAAGCGAGAGCGGTGTCCTGGATGCCAATGGTGCTGAGCATGGTGGGGAGAAGGTGGTGATCCACAGTGTCAAATGCTGCAGAGAGATCCAGGAGAAGCAGCAATGAGTATTTGCCCTGTGATTTGGCAGGGGAGGAGATCATTAGAGACTTTAACTAGAGCAGTTTCTGTGGAGTGCAGGTGGGGGAAACCGGATTGTAGAGGATCGAGAAGTGAGTTAGTAGAGAGATAGCGGCTACGGGCTACAGAAAGGGGGCACTGCAAGGCGTTGCCGACCGCCGGTATTTTTGCCGATTGACCGGCTTCCTTCACCTCCTCTGATGGCATCAGTAACTGGGCGTCAGAAACAGACTAAATCATCCTCTTGATTTTTTTAACATGCTTCTGACCCCAACCGCATTTTGTCATCAAAGAGGTCTTCAGACAATGGATTATCCACCCGTGGTGGGTAACGAGTTGACATTTGGCTGCTTCATGTTGGACGGATGCTGATGACGACATTTTTGGCCGTGACTGCGGGAACGAGGAGGTAAGACCGCTAGATGCAGGTTGCATTAACCACTGAAGGACAGATTGGCGACGATGTTCTTTTCTTAGATTCACAGGGCCCTGACCCAGCGATGACAGGCCTGACGGTCCTGCAACTGACGATCCGCTGGCATGCGTGTTGTCGCCCAGCACTGGGGAAAGGGGCACCTTCTCTCGTACCTCTACCTCCATTTTGCTACCCCCCTCTTTGCTCGCTTACCACCTGCATTTCGCTCCATGTTCAGAAATATAAAAATTTGAGAAGGTAGGGAATAGTTTTGGAAAGTCTCTTATTAAAAGACGGCAAATCACAGCTATTCTCAAATCCTCTAATCAAAACAAAATTGCTGGATTCAAATTTAACTGCAAGGTGTCTATCAACAAATCTGGACTGGGCAAAAGTCCAAAAAACACGTATCTGTTATGTTTTGGTATAATAAACGGTATTTTTTGCACCTTTCAATTCACCTGTGGTGAATATAGAATTGCTGTTTTAAGATTTACGTAGATGCTGCGTCAATGAACAGTGCTGGGTGCGCAAAAGTCAAAAAACACGTAACTGTTATGTTTTGATATAATAAACGGTATTTTTTGCACCTTTCAATTCACCTGTGGTGAATATAGAATTGCTGTTTTAAGATTTACATAGATGCTGCGTCAATGAACAGTGCTGGGTGCGCAAAAGTCAAAAAACACGTAACTTATGTTTTGATATAATAAACGGTATTTTTTGCACCTTTCAATTCACCTATGGTGAATATAGAATTGCTGTTTTAAGATTTACGTAGATGCTGCGTCAATGAACAGTGATGGGTGCGCAAAAGTCAAAAAACACGTAACTGTTATGTTTTGATATAATAAACGGTATTTTTTTGCACCTTTCAATTCACCTGTGGTGAATATAGAATTGCTGTTTTAAGATTTACGTAGATGCTGCGTCAATGAACAGTGCTGGGTGCGCAAAAGTCAAAAAACACGTAACTGTTATGTTTTGATATAATAAACGGTATTTTTTGCACCTTTCAATTCACCTATGGTGAATATAGAATTGCTGTTTTAAGATTTACGTAGATGCTGCGTCAATGAACAGTGCTGGGTGCGCAAAAGTCAAAAAACACGTAACTGTTATGATTTGATATAATAAACGGTATTTTTTGCACCTTTCAATTCACCTGTGGTGAATATAGAATTGCTGTTTTAAGATTTACGTAGATGCTGCGTCAATGAACAGTGCTGGGTGCGCAAAAGTCAAAAAACACGTAACTGTGATGTTTTCGTACAATATAACGGTATTTTTGGCAACAAACAACCTGTGCTGACTACAAGATTGCTGGATTGTAATTTAAGTGCAAGGTGGATATATCAACAGTCACAGGTGTAATGGGTAAAATTGAACACCTATCTGAAATGTATACTGATATAAAAGTGGAGTTTTGCAGCTAACAAAGAGACCTGCAGTTACTAGAAAATGTGTGTATCCAATATAAGTTCAGGCTGCCCAATATCCAGGAAATATTTCAATAGCAAACTGTTAATAATAAAGATATTCCACTACCATGTCTACACTAAGTCTTGGTGAACTTTATCCAGTGTTCTTTATAGATAGAGCTTGTCTGTGTTCGCCCGCGGGGGCCCCCCCCCCGCTCCCACCGCCGTGAATTTACAGCGGTAGATGCTGCTTTAAAATTCTCTAGCTAACTACATAAAATCTTCAAATCTCTAATCTAACTAAATTGGAAGGATCACAGCTAATAGTAGAGGTTTCTCTGTGCAGAAATAGACTAATTTCGCTGAGCTGTTTGGCCACAGGCAGAGCGCAGGTCCTATCCCTATGAGACGCTGAGAGACACTGAGGCTGAAACAGGAAACGCTGTTCTATGTAAAACGAGGTCATGTGATTTTTCCAGCCAATCGCAACCATACACATCCCAGTCATGACGTCACACACACATCTCACCCTGCTCTATTCTGTAATCTGATTTGCTGGCCGCCAAAATTACAGGAAGCGCCGAAAAAGTCGCGATCTTAATAGATGATGCTCAGATTTTAACCTTAATTATCGCATGATCTGGAAATTTCGATCACCATAAAAACCTTGCCGATTTCAACTTTGTCGATAAAAATTGCTCAACACTAGTGTTAACCAGTAAATGCTTTTAGCCCGAATTCAGGTCATCTATAGGTAGGAAATTGGGCTCTTGTTTGCCTTTGGCAAATTTTGTAATTTATAATAGGTTTATTGCACTGCCACCTGTAGAGCTCATAAAGGTTGGTTCTAAAGTTAGCTCAAATTGAGCTTGTCGTCGCCTGTTTAGCGGTACATTAGTGTGTCAGAATTTGGGCCCATCGGAGGATCCCCTGGTGGACCAACCCTGTTATTGTAAATGTATAATATTTTGTAATATTACAGAGGTGGAAATGAGCAGAATGGTCTCTGTTTTTAATCAACTACTTTTAATTATGTCCTAGTACACTTTACCAAGGGTCAACTTCAAAAGCCCCTTCCTCTTGTGGAAGATTGGTCAATACTGGGGCACCATATATACACTTTAACCATTTATTTAATGCAGTGTTCAACAGATTTATCAATAGGCCACACACAGGGCGACATGTATGATTTTTGGCGCCCAGTCGCCATTTTGTTTGTGCACATTTGTAGCGAAGAATGCGTCTGAATCTATAAACCTGTTCTACTGAGGGTCATAGATTTAGCGCTTTCTAGCTACAAAGCAACATTTCTGGCTCAGGTAAACCACTTTGAAAGTGGTCTACCTGTTCCAGCAGGAATGCGCCTGGATTTGCCGCACTATACTCATACATGTGTAGAATAGTATGGTTGTTGTCGACACGCGTCCAGCACGCCCCCCGATCTCAGGCGCATGACAAAGTGCTGCGGGCGCTTTATTATGTGCCTAATACTGGAGTGCGCCTGTTTAAAAATAGAGCGAACGGGGCCTCGTTCATACATGTCGCCAATAGTGTGAAAAGTGGAGCAGTTGCACACGGCAAGCAACCAGATTACATTTCCAGGCATGACATTGCTTTCTATAGGTAACTGCCTTAGTTTTTGCCTTCAACAGTCTTCATATATCAGACCTACAGTGACTGAATTTATTTCCCTTCAAAAGGAATTAGATGATCAGGGGCAATTCTGCCATCTGAGGTCAAGAGTTAAAATTGTGCCCCAACAAGTAGAGATGTAAAGGGATGACAAGGAAATGTGAAGCGTGTAGCAACTTTTAAGAGATGTTAGGAAGTTGGATATGAATGGTCTACCAGTGACTCCTCCATGCTTCCCTTAAAGGGGTTTTGCCACTAAGTAAAATTGACGTGTGAAGTTTGTAAATTAAATAATAACATTTTCACCATTCATCATTAAAAATTCTGCACTGTTTTTGTTTTAGCTGCTCCTTTAGTAATCCATTATTTACAGCTCGTCTCCAGGGGATACGACCAGGGCTGAGAGCTTCTCAGTCCTGGTCGCACATGCTCAGACATCACCTCTCCTCTCAGGCAGAGTGTTCAACCCCAGGTGCTGTCATTCTACTCCTGTCCTCTTTAGTAATTAGTCAAAAAGTGCAAATAAATAAAAAAGAAACCCCAATCAGGTATGTGAATTGATAAAGAGAAATAAAATCAACATGTTTGGTTCCTGCAGGAACCGAGGACCCTAGTGCCTGGAGGCAAAAGTTTTACCTCTGAGCTACAATGTAGCTACTTACAGTTCTACACATAAACAGACCTTTCTTAAACTACAGAAAGGAAAGGCCTTGTGATGTCATCCTGGAGGTTCATATGATGTGCAATTCAAACAAATCACACACGCCCCCTTCTGAGTACACACAGCGGAAGTGCTGGATACAGGAGGTATGAAATGAGATTGTGGCAAAACCCCTTTAAGAAGGAAAGTATGTGCAGCAATAGCCCCATTTATTAACATCTGCAAAAACATGTGAAAAGTAGCCTGCCTGAGCCAGTGCGTACGTCTGGTGCAGACGGTTAATGGGCTAAAGTATAGTACATATGACATATAGTTATCACTTTTGTAGCCACTAGGTTAATTTCCTACAGCAAGAAGCAATGTTAATGAATGGGGGATTTTTTATGTGATTTTCATTAACACTTTGCAGATTTGTTTGATGTTATTTTTGTACCAATTTTGTTAATCTAAAGGAGGAGGCAGACATAGACTGCTATATATAGTATGGATCCTTGCTCTGTTGTTTCATGCACAGAAAATGGGAGTGCCCACTGAAGCAAGTACTTTAGAAGGCAAAGTCCAAGTGGCAATGATAAAAAGAGGAGAAGATATTTTAGGCTGGAATCAAAACATGAACTTTTCAATGCAGTGATTTTTTTTTTATGTGTCAGACTCTGGAGTGGATACAAAAGAGGGAAAAGCCTTTGCTATACTCTGCCTTCTTTTTTAATTAAAAACTCCCACAAAAAACTACATGTGTGATTCAAACCTAGAGCTCTGATTGGTTGCTATGGGCAACAAAAAAAGTCTTAGACCTAGACAGTTTTCATACATTTTCCCCTTAATTTTGAGATCTACAGAAAGATTCTGGAATGGATATTGCATGAATAGAGTATGGCATGTGCACAGTATCAAAGAGATGTACAGACTAATAATAGACGGTTCTGTTAATGGGGTGTTATAGTGCTTAAATTTTTAAAACACCCTTCAATAAATTTTTATAACTTTTCATTACAATCTAAAAATTGCTTAAGTGGTAAAGACATGGGAACTGTAAGGGTATGTTCACATGGCTTATTTTGCCGCGTATTTTGGCGCGCAATTCGCCGCATACTGCGCTTTATACGTGTCGAAAAGCGTGCGCCGCGCGATTGTATTGGTATTGGTAAAAATTTTGGGATAGATGCGACTTTCTTGATCACTTTTATTTCAATTTTTCGGAAACGTGGAATTACCAAAAAGCTGGAATCTTGCCGTTTGGAACTTTTTTCTTCTATGGCAGGGGTGTCAAACTTGTTTTCAGCGGTGGCCACATCAGCCTCACGGCGTACCTTAAAGGGCCTTAAAGGACCGACATAATTTTAGAACTGTTTAAATGGAACCTTCTCCTTAAAGGGGTGTTATCGTTTCATTTAAATGGCTTTCAAATAAGGGGACAGTGAAAACAAGCAACTTTGCATTGGATTGTAATTAGCAAAGCTGCCTTGGTCTCACAGTGCCCTTATTTTGTGTTTTTATTTCACTGATATCCAGTGTGGGGCAAAACCCCTCCCTGCCCCTCCTCCTTGCATTTAATAGCTGGGCCCTCTTTACATTTTACACCCCCTGGGTGATTCAGGGGAGTGTTGTGTCAAAATCAGAGTTGGGGGCCCGTAGCTTTTTCTTTTTCCCTCACCTAGCAAAACAGCTGCGCAGATTGTACAATGAGAAAACATGACAGTTTTGCCCCTGTCCAAATCTCCTGCATAACGCAGATCTGTGCCGTTCTTAGAAAGCGAAATAACACCAGCTTGAGAGATCAGTGCCCCAGATTAGATTAAAATGCAGCCTTTGGGGTTGATAAGCTCTTAAAAATAAGATGATAGGGGGAGAAACACAGGATATTGGGAATCAAGGGGGGGGAGGGGGGGGGGAGTCTGGGCCACATAAAGGGGGGGGGTATTTTCCCAGCTGGGAGGGGAAAAAAAAGGCCCCTCTTCACGAGCTGGGAACCCCTAAGAGAAGGGGGGTCAGCCGAGTAAGGAAGCGATAATCCCTTTTTTAACTTTTACTTTGTACGTTTCCTATTATAATTACCCTTTGAGGGCACCGGAAAAATTTTGTCCCCCCCCCCATAGGTGATAGGTACATATCCCCTTGTAGGTTTGTTAAGTGGGTAAAAAGCCCCCCTGTATATGACAGTTATATCTGCAATGTAGGTAAATAGGTATTTTGCCCCCTGTAGCCCGGTAGTTTAAAATGCCTCCTGCAGCCAGGTAATTGCCACATGTAGCCAGGAAATATGCTCCATTAGCCCCCCTGAAGCAAGGGAGATGCCCCACTTAGCCCCCCTGTAGCAAGGGAGATGCCCCACATAGCCCCCCTTTAGCAAGGGAGATGCCCCACATAGCCCCCCTGTAGCCAGGTACATGCCCCATATAGTCCCCTGTAGCCAGGTAGATGCCACATATAGCCCCCCAGAAGCCAGGCAGATGCCCCATGCCATATGTATGTACAGTGCTCACCGAGCACAGTACATACAAAGGGAGAAGGTAGGAGGGAAACAATCCCTCCTGCCTTCTTCCTGTACCAGCAGCAGCACTGAGCATGTAGCTGCTGACTGACTCTGCGCAGCTGTGGTAAAACAGCCGTGCGGAGTCAGGGAGATTGCGGCGGGCCGGAAAACAAAAGGCCGCGGGCCAAGGCCTTGTGTTTGACACCCGTGTTCTATGGTGTTCAGCGAATGGGATAAATTATGTTATATTTTAACAGACCGACCTTTAGGGACGCGGCGATGCCAGTTATGTGTAACTTTTTTATTATTTTATTTGAAAAATGGCAAAAGAGAGTGATTTAATTTTTTTATTGTTTTATACTTTAAAAAAAAAAAAATTATCACAGTAATATCGAGTTTCCCTACCTGACCACTAGTGGGCTCGATCATCATTACACTAGTGCATTGCATAAACATTGCAAAAAAGTGAACAAAGAGATGGGATAGGGACTTTCCCGCCTGGGGCAGGAAGTGTTAGAACCGCAGACATGTTAGTTAGATGATCAGCACCTCATGCAGCACTGTTTCTCATTCACTTAGACACCACGGTCACAATCGCCATAGTATCTAACGGGTTGAACAACAAAGACCAGAGTCGGCTTTGATCTTTGCTGTTAGCGGTGGGTGTCAGCTGTATATAACAGCCAGCACCTGTCGCACATGGAGCAAGCTCAGCAAGTGAGCCAGCTCCATACTGCCATGAAGTACTAATACGTCATGGTGGGTTAAAGAGAACCTGTCACATATATTATGCCCCCCTTGCTGAGGACAGCACAAGCTAGTGACAGACATGCTGTTTCCAGCGCCTGTGTCCCTTATTCTGTAATATGCTGTAGTTTTAGAGTATTTAGTGCTCAAATTAGCAGTTTTCAGCCAGAAAAGAGTCAGTTTTTCATACTCCGCCCACCTGATGCTAGCCCCGCCCACTCACAATGATTACATTTTTACTTTGAATAGGTAAAAGTATATGATTTAAATGCCAAGTGGCGGGGCTTTGCTTTTGGTGGGCGGGGCTAACACCTGTAAAATGAATAAGAATTTGAGCATTAAGCCTAAAAACACAGCATCTTATAGAATAAATATTTTTTAACAATAGGTCCCCTACTTGACATGACGGATGTCTGCGCGCTGCAGACAACTATTTCAATTAAAAGGAATTGTCCAATAGAAGAAAATTAATTTCAAATTTGGCCAGAGAATAACAAGTTATACAGCCAAAGTGTCTGTCACTCTTGAAAAAAAAAAATGTAAAAATGTTGTTGAGAATAGGAAAAAAATGCAATTGTGCCTTTTGTTTTATGGGTTTAGTTTTTGATGGAGTTTACACCGTACAGTTTAATTGACATGTTATCTGTATTCTGCGGGTGTCAGTACAAGGGCCATATTATCACCACTATATAGGGACTAATACCATCATAATATTGCTGACCAAAGCAGTATACTAAGACCAATATTATCAATAATAACAACATACAAGGACCTAATAATACCACCACATATCACTACCATATAGTGACTACCATCATGCAGTAACTGACCAACTCAATATATCGAGACCAATAATACCAATAACAACAATATACAAGGATCAAATTACACCGCCACATCATGACCACATATCACCACCATAAACGGTTTAAATAATACCTACCATTGTACTGTTACTGAATATAAACCATTACACTAAGACCACTATTACAACCATACAGTGACCATACTGTTACGGTCCCAAAACAATGGAGAGCCAGCACCAATCGAAATAAGAAGATGGAAACTTTATTGATTCTTTACATTAGGTGAGTAATAAAAGGCTAATCCGACAGCAAATCCGAAAGCCGACCGTGGTTTTTGCACAAATCTGTGCCAAAAACCGCAGTCCTGCAATGACAAAATGCCATCAGATTTCTGATGGGATTTTGTCATATGCTGTGTGCACATAGCCTTAAAGTCTCTGTGCAGAGTGGAAAGTCCCAGTCTGTTCTCTGGCAGTTCTGCGTAAGGGTATGTTCACCGTGGCAAATTTCGGCACCTATTTCGCGTCATATTTGTGCTCTAATACGAGCGAGATGCACGCTGAAATTACAGTAATCCATAGTTTTTATAGAGAACTATGGATTACGCCCCCTCTCCCCGCTCATACAATACGATCGTACTGTACACGCGGGGAGATAAGCGACATGTCAATTACTTGCGGTGAATACGTGCCGCGAGTAATGCATGTCAATGGGGCCGGCGGGCTGCCGCTCCCCCGCGCCGCGGAAGTACGCGCTAAATAACCCGGCATAATTGTGGCAGTACTGTACGCGCCACAATTATGCCGTGTGAACATAGCCTACAACCGAACATGGTCCTTACCTGTAGTTGGTATTCCAATAGAACAGAATGGAAAGCAGTGTGCAAGAGTGACCGACTCTCCGCTCTGAAAGGAGATTTTCGGAAACCTATTCCTGAGACGGGAACCTATTCTGGAGACGGAAACAAGACTCATAGGTCGGACCCACAACTTTCATACTTAGATGGCATATCCTACCAATTTGCCATGAAAGTGTGAGATGGGAACGACCCTTCAAACTTTACCATTAGATGTTGAAAAATAGTGGCCTGCTGGTTTTATTGGCACTATATCAAAAAGTAAATGGACGTTTAAAGTCAAATTCTCCAAAATTTAGGAATCCTGCCTCAGTGCATGGACAGAAAGGATGTCTTTGTGTGATGGTCGGGAAGCTTTCCTTGTGTCTTAGCTGTTTGTTGGGTGATGGTCTCACTCTGTTGTCCTCTTTGTCTTTGCTGTTGAATCTCATTGGCTGGTGGCCATGGATCAGGTTTCCTCTTGAGAAAGCAGAATAACAATGGATGTCTACCACTATCCATCTGCCCTTCCATTTCTAAAGTAATGCAATCCTGCTGAAGCAAAATCTACATTTCCAAATCTGTGGGTGGAGTAGGAGTAAAGCCCCATTCAAATCACTTTTGGATCTCTGTTTATTTGGATACTTTTTTTAAAAGGACAAAAAATGCATACAAGTTTTTCCTGTTTTTTTTTTTACATATATGTTAAACATATACACATCCGTTTGTATCTGTTTTTGACAGAGAAAATCTATACTTTTTTCTAACGTTTTGTTGTTTTTTTTTCAATATTACATTCAAAAAAATATACGTTTCAGATTTGCAGACATAGAGCTTTACTTTTAAATACAATTCCTAATGACTTTTAGGCCTCGTTCACACGGCTTCTTTCTCCGCGGATTGGCGCCGTACTCCGCGCCGGATTTGCGCTGCAGTACGGCGCCAATCCGTCGGAGTAATTACAGTAATCCACTGCTCTCATAGAGAACAGTGGATTCCGTCGCTCCTCCCCGCTCTGCGAATCCGCCGTGGGGGGAGAAAGTGACATGCACATTATTTACGGCGCGGACGCGCCGTAAACAATGCATTGTCTATGGGGCCAGGGAGCGGCGCCCCCGCCGCGCTCCGGCCCCGCCCCTTATTCACGCCGGATTTGTGAGCGCAATCCGGCTCACAAATCCGTCGGAAATAAGCCGTGTGAACACGGCCTTAAGGGCCGTTCACACGGCTTATGTTGGGCACGGATTGCAGCCGTTTTCCGCACCGTACTGCGCTGCAATCCGGCTGGACTCCGTCCAAGCCATTACGGTAATCCCCCGTTCTCATAGAGAACTATGGAGTCCGTCTCTCCTCCCCGCTCGGCCTTGCAGGGAAAGCGTGTACTCCCAGGAACTAGAGTAAACATAGTAGTATATTTACCCTATTCACCTCTATGGGGCCACTGCGGCTACATTGAGGTGCCTTTTTCCCGATACCCTGATGGATACCTGCAGCGTAGGCAATAAGGTAGTGTGAACCCAGCCTAATCTACGCTTTTTCAGCCTTCACCATAAAATGTATACAGAGATAAATGAAGCAAACATAGTCAAAAGTAAGCACTTTTGAACTAGATTTTTCCCATTATAGCCTATGAATCCATCAAGCTGTACCTTTTTAGGCCTGATTCACATCTGTGTCGGATCACATCTTGTTACCTGATGAAGTGAGCCAGGAGCACTTTTTAATATTTTTATTTTTGCCCTAATAAATACTGACACTTTCTAGTGGCTAACGCCTAGTGTTCAGTTTTTTCGGCATATGTTTACATTAGCACTAGTCCGGATTTTATGCAGTTTTTGAATGTTTTCTGTGCATTGCTTGAACCGTAGATGCTCCCTTGGTACAAGAGCTTCTTTGTGGATGGACCGGCAGCTTCTGTGCGCAAATATGAGTTGTACCATTTAAAGTGCAACCTATCCAGGTGAGCAAGCCCATATAATAAGGTTGATTCCTGGTATTGTTACATGCTTTACATGAGTGCGCTTCTGTTCTGTATTGTATTCTAGCGCATATTTATAGACATCTGTGTTGGAGATTCCATGGACACCGACAGAAAGAAATTTTTGGGGAAGGCTTTGGTCCCATAATTTTCGGGGCGTTCATAAAAACCCCATTTACCCGGGGTTTCGGGTCGGTGCGGGGGGGGGTGGGGGGGGCACCCCTTTGCCCCTAAAATCATTAAAACCCCGGGCACGGAAATGCCCGGGGAAAAAAATGACATGTCACTTATTTTCCCCACGCGAGGGAAAATTTTACCCCGGGAAATGGGGGTAAAATTCCCTTTTCTTTTGAGAATAAATTGGGTTACCGTAATGCTGGGGGGGAAATTTTTCTGATTAGAGCGCAGTACGCCTCTAAATACCCCGGGAAAAAAGGGGTTTCCCCAATTTTTAAACCCCTTGAACATAGCCCAATGGTTTCCCTCGGGGTTTTTCTTGTGGTGGTTTTTACATTTTAAAGGGAAAAACCCCCCAAAAATGCGCCTTTTTTTTTTCCATTTTTCCTGGACGGAAATTGCCCTTGGGGCTTTTTGACACAAGTGGGACAGGGGTTAGGGTAATCAAATAAACGTGGGACGGAAAGGGAAAAAATGAGGGGGAATGGGGCCATCTTGCCCCCCCATTATAGGGTATGAATCCCACTTTTTTGTGCTGCAGTCCGTTTTCCTGTCATAAAGTAATAGCCCGGGCCCCCAAAAATCAGCAGCTGTATATAGCCAGGCTCCAGCACTCAGCACTTATATTTCCCCGGTCCAGCACTCAGAATGTATATAGCCAGGGTCCCGCCAAAAAAAGCGCTGTATACAGTTTTTTAGGGCCCGCTCCCAAAAAAGCACTGATATTAAGGCCCGGGTCCCCCTAAAGATTATACAGTATAACCCGGGTCCACAAAAAGCACCCGTTTAAAAAGCCAGGGTCCCAGCCTCCGCGCTGGGTTTTTAGCCGGCTCCCACTCACAGTTTTTATACAGTAAAAATGCCAGGCTCCAAAACTCGCACTGTAAAATTGCCAGGCTCCCGCACCCAAACAGCTTTTTATACAGTATATAGCCCCTCCCGAAATCACAATTTTATAGCCAGGGTCCCGCAAATCAGCAGCTTATACCAGTATTATCCCGGGGTCCAGCACCCGCTGCGGTTAAAACAGTTTATTGCCAGGCTTTCCCCACTCAAACGGGAAACGTATATAGCCAGGGCCCACTCCAACAGCTGTTTTAAAACCAGGCTCCCCACTCAAGCAGCTGTATGTACCAGGCTCCAGCACTTTAGCAGCTTATACATAATTCCGGGGTCCGCACTCAGCAGCTGTATTTCATATAAAAGCCCGGGTCCACACTCAGCAACTGTATATAGCCAGGGTTTACAGCCCCCAGCAGCTGTTTATACCAGGCTCCACCTCTCAGCTGTTATAAGCCCGGCTTTCCCGCTCTTTAGGCTGGGAAAATTTGCCTCCCCCAGCAAATCAGCAAACTGTAAAATAGCCAGGCTTTCCCCACTCCCGCAAACGTATATGCCGGGTCCAGCACACCCCAACAGCTGTATTACAATTTTTTACCGGGGGGGGGCCCCCAGCAATCAGCCCCTTATACAGTAAATTGCCAGGGTCCAGCACTCCCCAAACTGTATTCTATATTCCAGCTTTCCCGCCTTTAGAGCTTTAAAATTTGCCAAGGGTCCAAACAACAGCAGCTGTATGTAGGCCCCAAAAGGGTCCAGCACTCCCACTGTATACAGTTATATTTCCGGGCTCCACATCAGCGCTGTTTTACATATAAAGCCCGGGTCCAGCACTCACAGCTGTATATAGCCAGGGGTCCAGCAAAATCAGCCCGATTTCCGTATTTTAGCCAGGGTCCAGCACTTTAGCAGCTGTTTTAAAGCCCGGGGTCCAGCACTCCCAGCCCGTATACATTCATAGCCAGGTCCACACTCGGCAACTGTTTTATTGCCCCCGGTCCACACCGCGCTGTTTACAGTATATTCCGGGTCCCGCACTAACAACTGTAAACAGTTTTTTAGCCCGGCCCAGCACTCGCAGCGTAAAAAGCCAGGTTTCCCGCACTCGCAGCTGTTAAAAATAGCCCGGGTCCAGCACTCAGCTGCTGTAAAATAGCCAGGGGTCCCAGCACTCAGGCCAAACTGTAATTTTCCGGCTCCGGGACTCAGGAGGTTTATACCAGGGTCCAGCACCCCTTTAGCACTGGGATTTCAGTATATAGCCAGGCTCCAGCACTCAGCAGCTGTATTAAAAGCCAAGGGTTTTCCCGCAAAAAAGGAGCTGGGAGTAGCCCCGGCTCCAGCAATCAAAACAGCCCCGTATCGTATAAAAGCCCCGGGTCCAGCATCCCCAGCTGTTACAGTAAAACCAGGGTCCAGCACCCCGCAGCTGTATTTAGCCAGGGGTCCCCTTTCAGCAAGGCCCTTTTATACCAGGCTCCAGCTTTTCCCCGCTGATATAGCCCGGGTTTCCCGCCCCAGCAGTGTTAAAAATTTTCCCGGGGTCCAACCTCAGCAAACTGTATTTTAGCCAGGCTCCAGCCAAATCAGCCTGTTACATATTTAGCCCGGCTTAAAACACTCCCCCAGCTGTAAAACAGTAAATAGCCCGGGTCCACACTCCAGCAGCTGTATTTCAAATATATTTGCCAGGCTCCGCACTTTAGCAGCTTTATATACCGGCTCCAAACATCCGCTGAAGGGAGCCAGGCTCCAGCACTCAGCAGCTGTATACAGTATATAGCCAGGCTCCAGCACTCAGCAGCTTTTTTCCCGTATTTAGCCGGCTCCAGCCTCAGCAGCTGTAATAAAAAGGGCCCGGCTCCAGCTTAACAAAACTTTATAAAAGCCAGGGGCCCCCTTCAGCAGCTGTATATTTGCCAAAACTCCCCACCGGGAGCTGTTACGTATATTTCCAGGGCCCCACTCTAAGATGGCCAAGGCCGGGGTGGGTCTTTCCGGGTACTCTCATTTCTTTCCCTTTTTCGGTGAATTACTGTTCCATCCCTTTCTCTCTCTCCAACCGGGCCCCCTATTGGCTGCATTCTGTCTCTAGCCCCTGTCAGCCAATCCCATTCGAGCACTGTTTTTCTCAGAAGCTTTCCCCAAAAAAAGAGGGCCCGAATAAAGAGAAAAAGAAAAACAACCTTTTGGGCCCGGAAGGGGCGGGAAGGGTGCGGTACCGGCAAGGACCCGGGCCCCCCAAAGGGAAATAAGGGGCCCGGGCAGCCCCGGGGGGCCCCACCCCCCGGTTCCCGCACCCCCCAAACCGCAAGGGAGATCCCTTTTCCTTTAAATTTCAAAACCGGTAATTGGGGGGCTGCCGGGAAAAAAACAGCAAAATTCCCGGGGGGGGTTGGGGAGGGGCTGGGGATGAGTGGAGAGCACCCGCTGTGCCCCACTACCCGGGCCTTTCTGCTCCCCCTTAATTGTTAGTGTTTCATTCCCCGATGCTTGGGGGTGAAAAGTTAAAATTTTCAAAGGGGGAAATTTCCCGGGTTCTTCCCCCGGGGTTTTTCGCCCCTTCTTTTCAAACTGTCCCCCAATATTAACCCGTTCCCTTTTCCTACTGAACCGAATGAATGCCCCCATCCTCCATACTGTCCGGGAAATATTGCCCCAACCCAAAACCTTCCCCCAGGGGTTTATCGCTTCATTTCCCCCCATTTCAAACCCAAAATTATTTACCCACCCTTATACAACCCGGGGGTAATTTGGGCCCCATCCTGGGGTTTCTGCTCGGGGTTTTTTCCCTTATAGGCCCCGGGGGTTTTGCTCCTTCATCCATCCGGGAAACCCCTACCCCCCTTCTAAAAGCCCCCGGGGGGTCTCACCCTCTTCTACAGCCCCGGGGGTCTCACCCTCTTCTACAGCCCCGGGGGTCTCACCCTCTTCTACAGCCCCGGGGGTCTCACCGTCTTCTACAGCCCCGGGGGTCTCAGCCTCTTCTACAGCCCCGGGGGTCTCACCTTCTTCCCACACCCCGGGGGGCTCACCTTTTTACAAACCCCCGGGGGTCTCAAACCCTTTTTCTACAGCCCCCCGGGGGTCTCACCCTTTCTCACAGCCCCGGGGGCTCAAAACCCTTTCTTTCAGCCCCGGGGGTCTCACCCTCTTCTACAGCCCGGTGTATCTCCTCTTATAGTGCCAGGGTGTTTTTCTCTCTCATCCTGCCCAAACCCCAACCCCGGGGGTCTCCCCTCTTTTTTAGTGATCGGCCGTTCCTCCTCCTCTATAGGGTGACATCCTCCTTCCTCCTTTCCCCTTTAAAGGTACTTCCTCTTTCACTTTTTTCCCATGTTTTATTGGCGTTTTAAAACCCTCGTTTCCCAGCACTTGTTTCCCCTTTTTTTTGCAGGGAAGGGCACTGATTTCCCCCGGCCCATCAGCTCCGGTAGCGGGCTTTTGCAAAATTTTCCCCTGTGGACTTCCCCACCCCCGCATCCTCCATCCTTGGCCGGGCCCGGGCCCCGAACCCCTTTTTTTCTTCTTCCAGTTGGGGCGTTGGGACCGGCTGCTTTCCCTACAGCACTGTTCAATCCCATCATTACCCGAGACAAACCTCGGTAACTGTGACCGTAAAATTTCCAATGTTTTCCCCAAATGTTGCCCAGCTGTTTTCCCCCACTTTCCCGTGGTTCTGAACCCCCGTCCCTTTTTCTTTCCCTCAGCGCCCCCCTCACCCCCCTCCTCCGCCCTGCCCCCCGCCCTCCCTTTCCCCCTCCCCCTCACGGGCACTTCTTCCGCAGAGCCGCAGTTTTCCCCCTGCGGGCAAAACCCCCTGCTTTTGGACACCCGTTTTTCCCCCTTTTGCACGGCTTTAACTCGCCGACCAATCCAAGAGAAGCTCGAGGTTTCCCCTGGGGGAAACAACCCCTTCCCGGGGGCGGGTTAAAATTCCACAGGAAACGCCTTTAAATTTGGTCGTTTAGGCAAAAGTTTGGGCGCTTATTTATCGGGCTGCAGGGGAGCCCTAAAGACCCGGGCCCCGCTCAAGCAAAAATTGTCAGAAGGGCCCCGTATAGTTACCCCAGGGACCCGGGGGTTTCTTTGCCCCACCCCAAAGCTTTGTCAGAGCCCGCAAAAGTTTTCCCCCGGGACAGGGGCCCGGGCCCGCCCCCCACCAAAAAACCCGCAAAAGGGTTTTTCAGAGCCGCGCTATATTTCCTCCACTGGCCTTTCCTGCCCCCCCACACCCGCAAAGGGTTCTCAAGGGCCGCGTTTTTTTACCCTCGACAGGGTGCCTTTCCCCCAAAAAAACAAACCAAAACCCCCTCAAACCGCGCTATAAATTTTTCCTCAGCACAGGGCCCGCCCCGCCCCCCAAAACAGCAAAGGCTCCCCAGAGCCGCCCCTATTGGGTTAAATCAAGCCCCTGGGGGTCCTGCCCCCCACAGCAAAGTCCTCAGAGCCCGCTATAGTTTTCCCGCACAAGGGGTTTCCTGGCCCCCACACAGCAAAAGCTCCTCAGACCGCGCTATTGTTTCCTCAGCCCTTTTTTAAAGGGGTTTTGGGGCCTGCCCCACCAACACAAAGCTCCTCAAAGCCCCCCTATTGTTAAACCCCCGCCAGGGGTCCTACCCCACACAACCCGCAAACCCAAGCCGCGCTTTAAATTTACCTCAGCACAGGGGGGCCGCCCCCCACACAGCAAACCTCCTCAACCGCCCCATTGTTTTCCTCCGACAGGGCTGTCTGCCCCCATACACTCAAACCTCTCAAGCCGCCTTTTAGGGTTTCCCCCAGCACAGGGGGACTCCCCCACAACGCAAAACCTCCTCAGAGCCGCGCTATAGTTACCTCAGCACAGGGGGTCTGCCCCCCACAAAAGCAAAACCCCCCGAGCCGCGCTATAGTTTTCCTCGCACAGGGGGTGTCTGCCCCCACTTTAAAAAGCAAAAATCCTCAAGCCCCCAATTACCTCAGCACAGGGCTGCCTGCCCCCAAAACACCCAAACCTCCTCAACCGCCTTTTTAATTTCCCCACACGGGCTGCCTTCCCCACACACACAAAATTTAGAGCCGCGCTTTTTTTTTTCCTCACACAGGGCTTCTCCCCCCACAAAAACAAAAGCCGTCAAAAGCCGCGCTTTAGTTTACCTTTTAGCACAGGGCCTGCTTGCTCACAGCAAAACTCGCGAGCCGCGCTTTTAATTACCTCAACACAGGGGTGCTTTATCCCGCAAAAACTGTCGAAACCCCCGGGTTTAGTTACCCTCAACACAGGGTGGGGCCCGCCCCACAACAGCAAAGCTTTCCTTTAGGCCGCGCCCATATTACCCCCAGCCAAAAGGGGTTCCTCCCCCCCAAAAAAAAGCAAAGCTCCTAAAGCCGCGCTAAAAAGTTTTCCTCAGCACAGGGCCCGCCCACACACAGCAAAGCTCCTCCCAAACCGCCTATTGTTACCCTGCACAAGGGGTGCCTCCCCCCCCAACCCGCAAAGCTCCTCCGAGGGCCCCCGCGAAAAAGTTTAACCCAAGCACGGGCCCCCCAAACCAAAAAAAAAGCAAACCCTCGAGCCCGCTATAAGGGGGAACCTCAGCACAGGGCTGTCTGCCCCACACACAGCAAACCTCCTCAGAGCCGCCCTAAAAATTACCTCGCACAGGGGGTTGTCTGCCCCACATACACAAGCAAAACCCCCTCCCGGGGCCGGGGTAAAGTTTACCTCACACAGGGGGCCTGCCCCACACAGCAAAGCTCGTCAGAGCCGCGCTATAGTTACCTCAGCACAGGGCTGCCTGCCCCACATACACAGCAAACCTCCTCAGAGCCGCGCTATAGTTACCTCAGCACAGGGCTGCCTGCCCCACACACAGCAAACCTCCTCAGAGCCGCGCCAATTACCCCAAACCAGGGGTGCCTGCCCCACCCTACACAGCAAACCCCTCAAGGCCCCTATTTAGGACCTCAGCACAGGGCTGTCTGCCCCCACACAGGGAAACCTCCCAGAGCCCGGGTTTTAGTTACCTCACACAGGGGTACCTCCCCCCCAACCCCCAAGGGAAAACTCCTCAGAGGGCCCCCCCTATAGTTAACCCCCAGCCAAAGGGGTGTCTGCCCCCACAAAACAAACAAACCCCCCCAGAGCCGCGCTTTTAGTTTACCTCACACAGGGCTGCTGCCCCATAAAACAGCAAAGCCATCAAGCCTTCGCTTAGTTACCTCAGCACAGGACTGGCTCCCCTTTCAAGCAAAACCTTTCCCCAGAGCCGCGCCCATAGTTTCCCAGGGAAAAGGGGTCTGCCCCACACCCAAAAACCCCCCCAAGCCCCCCTTAAATTTTCCCCCCAGCACGGGGTGCCTGCCCCAAAACCCGCAAACCTCCCCCAGAGCCCGGTTTTAGTTACCCCAGCACAGGGCCCCCGCCCCCTACCAGCAAAAAACATCTAAGGGGCAGCTCAAAGGGTTCTCAGGGCCCCGGGGTCCGCCCCACATACACCGCAAAGGGCCCTGAGCCGGGGCTTTCAAATTAACTCAGCGCAGGGTTTTCCTGCCCCACACACAAGGGGCCCCATCAAATTTTTAGGCCTTGTACATCCAAGAAGTCTGGGCACCCTCCTCCCAACAGAAAAAAAATATTTGTGAATTGGGAAAAAAAAACCCCCACAATTTTCAAACAAAGTTTTTTTTAAATTTTTTTTGGCACTGAATAGTATAAATGATAAAGTTTTTTTTAAAAATTGGGAGGTCAGATACAATGCTGCCCATTTTTAAAAAAACAAAAATAGTTTTTTGGGGTTTTAAAAAACTTTTTTTAAATTTAATAATTTGGGTTTGAAAGCCATTTTTTTTTCCGAAAACCTTTTTTGGGCCTATATTTTTTGAAGGGGGAGTGGTGGGTTTTTTTCTGGCCAAAAAATTTTTTAGGGAAAAATTTTTTAAAATTTTAATTTTCCCTTTTATACCAATTTAAATTTTTTTAAAAGTAAGGTGGAAAAAAAAAACCCGTTTCTGCCTTTTTTCCCCTTTCCCCCGGTTTTTAGTTATTTTTAAAAAATAACATTCAAATTTTTTCTATTTGGCTTTTTTTAGATATAAAAAAACCAATTCCCCCATTTTTTTTTTGATCTTTCAATCTTTTTTTTTAAATTTTCCAATTTCTTTTGGGCACTTGAACACCCACAGCGCATGAGCCGGGGCCCTGTCTTTAGTAGAAAGAACGGGCCATCTTTTGGCGTCGCTGCAGACATCGGAGTTTGCGGCGCAGCGCTGAGATCGGGGCTGTACTACAGAGCCCTGATCCCAGCGCAGCTCCTGCGAGCATTGGGGAGCGGTGGAAACCTCCGTTCCCCGGTGCTTTAACCCTTTGATTGCCACGGATAATCACCGCAGCGCAATCAGAAGCGTTTCCCTGCTCTTTTGGGTGATCGGAACACCCGGTGACCCGACAGAGCCTTCTGTGAAAGAAGCAGTGATCAGAGCAGACTGTGTGCTGTCCTGATCACTGCCTGTGTCAGACTGACACAGATTATAATGTATTAGCATATATGAATATGCTAATACATTACTAAGTTGGGGGAAAAAAAGTAAAACAGTTCTCCCTTCATGGGATTTAAAAAAAAAAAGTAAAAAACATAAAAAGTGTAAAATAAATAAATATTTAATAAAAATAATTGTGCATATATTACACACACAAAAAAACCCTACAAATATTAGGTATGCACACAACCGTAAAAACCTGTAGAATTAATCTAACAAGTTATTAAGTGTGAAATGTGAATGGTGTAAAAAAAATGTAAAAAACCCCCCACAAATGTTAAAAAATTTATAAAATCCCCCATAAAGTACAACTTGTCTCGAACAAAACGAGGCCTCATACAACTGCGTCATTGAAAAAATAAAAAAAGTTACAACTGTTGAAACACAAGGAGGCAAAAACTAAAAAAATGTTCTGGTCATTAACTACTTTTCAGGTGTTCAGCTTAAGGGGTTAATGACTGCCTATGCTGATAATGACAAGACTTCTGAGAAGCACTTTCTGCTAACAGGTCGCCTTGAGCCGACCGTGTTACAGCATGAGTATAGGCCCAGGCTCGAACTGGCCCACAGGGGAAACCCCCGGTAGGTCCCTGAGCATGGCTGGTATGGAGTTGTTTTTTTCGGCTACATATGTATTAGTGGAAGAGGCAGAAATTAGCTCAAAGGAAAGCAAAAAGCAAGAGGCAGAGTATAAAATGCATGTACAGTCAGGTTCAGTAGCTGGAGGGTGGGTCCCCAAAATCAACTCCACCGATGAACCCTAGGAACCCCAGTCCAACACTGGTACACTTGCGCAGCCCATCCCCATTCATGTCTATGGGAGTTCTGAATATATCTGAGCACCCTCACTTGGAACTCCCATAGACATGAATGGGGAAGATGGCCGCAAGCACCGCTCTCTTCAGTCTGTAACACAGTCAGCTTGTAGCTAGCTATGAGCCGGCGTGTTACCAGGAAGTGGCTTTGTGGGAACACGACTTTAAAAGTAAAATATCTACTTTGATGTCCTGTCATTTGTGATCTGTTATCTCCCTTTGTTGCAAGCTATTGATTTTAATATGCTTTTAATAAACATGTATATTCCAAAGAAAAACAGAGAGTATAGGATAAAAAATTACTTTGCTGTTGTTGTCGGAACTTTTTCTTAAACACTAATTTTTGTATATCAATTTTTAATGAATCATGAATAAAGTAATTTTTTATCCTATACTCTCTGTTTTTCTTTGGAATATATATTGGTAATTTGGAGAGGGGATTAGTATGTTAGGGGGCCGATACTGTGATGAGCCCAGCCTTAAGGGTTTCTCTGGATTTAAATGCATATGGATTTTAATAAACATGGTTGATTTTATGGGACACTGGAAACCCCCTTCTTTTTTATCGCATAAACAAAAATTTCTGCAACAAATCTGTCATGTGTGAACGACCCTTTAGACTAAGTCCACAGGCTTTGACAGCTGCATGCAGATGAAGCCACAACAGTGTGCCATGGCCAATTGCCTCAGGAGTTTGCAGCCTTAACAACCACATTACTGGCAAACTGGTGCAGCCATTGGTCTCCAGATTCAGGCATGATTTTGCCCGTGTTCAGCTCAGCTGCCATAATGTGTGAACTTAGCTTTATAGCCAAGGGTTGCATTCTCTGCTGAGCGTCATTTGAAATATGATTAGAAGCATCCTCAAGGCTTGGCTTGGTTCCCATATTGACGTTGGACATTTTCTTCTTCATAAGATTAATTTACCCCTGCAAGAGAAAGCTCTGTTTACATGGTGAACCAGGAAGGAATGCTGAGAGGTGTTAGATGAATCTGGCAGAATTGTGCATGCAGCTCTGGACTATAGAAATCCGTATATAGATTATAAATTCCCTACTGAAATCAGAGGAAGATCTGCAAACTATCCTTGCAATTTTTCTAAGAGAAATCGACATTCTGTGGAATTAACAATCCTCATGAAACATTTCAGTAGCATAAATTTGGAAATCTCCATGCGTGGTATTATATATTTATTTTATTTATTTAGAAAGCACCATTGTATCCCACAGTGCTTTACAGAGATTATCATTATTCACACTGCTCTCTGTCCCCATTGTGGTTCACTGTCTAAATCCCAGATTAACCTATCTGTATGTTTTTGGAGTATGGGGGAAACTAGAGTACACAGAGGAAAGTTATGCAAACTCCATGCAGATGTTGTCCTTGGTGAGATTTGAATAGGGTGGGACTGGAGTGCCTGAGGTCCACCAGTGGAGTTGATTCTTGGGGTCCACCAGTGGAGTTGATTCTTGGGACCCACCAGTGGAGTTGATTCTTGGGACCCACCAGTGAAGTTGATTATAGGGGCCCAACAGTGAAGCTGATTATTGGGCCCTGTTCACACGGCGGATTTGGCAGCGGGTTTCGGTGCGGTTGACGCAGCCAAAACCTCTTCCAAATTGCGCCCCAAACGCCCCCAGTTCATTACATGGTTTTCTATGGGAAACCGTGTTGCTATTCACACACCGCGGTTTTGGCCGCAACTTTGGGCCACGGCATTGCCGCGCGTGTTTGGGAAGTCTCCTGTCAATTCTGACAGCGGGTCTTCAGCGCGGCGGCCGCGCTGTGCCGCCGTGGGTTTGGCCGCGGATTTTGGCGCGGGTGGTGCGAGGTTGGGCCGCGATTCTCGGCATGTTTTTGCCCTGCCTATTAATTTGTTTGGGGAAAACCTCGCCGCAACCGCGCCGATAACCTCGTCACGCCAAGAGATGCGAGTTTGAGGCGAGGTTTGGACAAGGTTTTGGCCGCGGCGACCGCACCGAAACCCGCGTCCAAACCCGTGAACAGGGCCTTGAGGTCCATCGGTGGAGTTGATTCTTTGGGCTCAACAGTGCAGCTGATTCTTGAGGTCCACCAGTGGAGTTGATTCTTTGGTATTACCAGTGCAGCTGATTCTTGAGGTCCACCAGTGGAGTTGATTCTTTGGGCTCACCAGTGCAGCTGATTCTTGAGGTCCACCAGTGCAGCTGATTCTTGAGGTCCACCAGTGGAGTTGATTCTTTGGGCTCACCAGTGCAGCTGATTCTTGAGGTCCATCAGTGGAGTTGATTCTTTGGGCTCACCAGTGCAGCTGATTCTTGAGGTCCATCAGTGGAGTTGATTCTTGGGGCCCACTAGTGGAGTTGATTCTTTTTTTTTTACTGTAAAATTATCTTCAAAGATGGACACGTTCACATCACATTTATAGCCTTCATCCATTGAATCCGTTGGGATACCTTGATAAACTTATTCTGATGGATACCGAAGAGGGGCTGTGACGGGGCCATAGAGATCTACATGGCACATGTAGTTAGAATAGCTTTATTTATTGACGGTATACGCTTTTTGTGCCGGTCACAAAAACATGATTTACCATGCTTTTGTGTTTAATACCTAAGAAAATGTGTAGGAAATAGAGCAAGCATAGTCAAATTTAGACTACATTTGCCTTATATATCTGTATGACCTCTTTATGGCCTGCAGTGTTGTATCTGCTGGGATATTTTTTTGAGGTATCCCGACAAACAGCAGAAATGGAGGCCATAAACGTGATGTGAATGGAGCCTAAAGGGCCGTTCACCCGGATTATTTCAGGGATGGATTGCAGCCGTATTGCGTGTCTTACTGCACTGCAGTATGGCTGGAATCCGTCCCAGCCATTCCGGTAATCCACAGTTCTCATCGAGAACTATGGATTCCGTCTCTCCTCTCCGCTCGGCGAATACGTCGTGCGGGGAGAAAGTGACATGTTTATTATCCCGGCGTGATACGCACCGTGGATAATGCATGTCTATGGGGCCGGTGAGCTACGCCCCCGCCCCTTATTCAAGCCGGAATTGCGGGCGAAATCCGTCCCGCAATTACGGCTTGAATAAGCCGTGTGAACCGGCTCTAAGAGGTTCGCCACCAAAACCCATTTTGACAAAAAATGATTACTTAATGTCTCAGCCTTCAGCTGAGTAATCTGAGACAGACCTTCTACTAGGACCACACTACCTGAAGATCTACAATACTGGATTTAGCTTTTATCGTGTGTACATAGCAACCAGGGTCACAGGATTGATCTGTTTAGCAAATCATGATTAGTTTTGTCCTGACAGCAGAAAAGGAGCAAAACAATGACTGCATCACATCCTTCAATTATTAATCAGATTTTTCTAATTCAGAAAGTTAAAGAATGATTTTAAACTGCATTTTTCTTTCTTCTAGTTTTAAGCCTTTACCTTTTTCAGTAATTACAGTACTATGGTAAACATGTTTAGTACATAGAGCAGATGTTGTGTGTGGTATGTGAGACATCATGTCATGTCAGCAGGTTTGATTTCCCCTGATTTAATGACTGTACCTTTGCTAAAGCACTCGTTCTGGTAAATTATTTAAGCATCTGCATTTTTTTGTATTTGCTGTTAATAAACAAGTTGGGAACACAGTTACTTATTACCAGTGAATAAGGATTTAATAAGCATTCTAAAAATTCCAAATGGAGGCGTATAAGCTGTCATTTTCTTATCGTAGCTGCAGCTAGATATTATTTTTGGTGGTAGGTTATTTTAGGACTTTCTTTAGCTTTTTTCTATCTTTCTCTACTTCTGAATCAGACCATAGAGTTCGTTGAGGTGCAATTAATTTGCCACCTTCTCCTAAAGTGACGTCCGCCCATCCCTCTACTTAGAATTTTCTGAGGGGGCTTTTGCATGTGCCATTTTTATTCCATTTTTAAGCCATTGTCAAGTATGAAAGTACCTTAAGTCTTAAAGGAGTGTTCCCAGCATAGACTTTGATGGCACATCGATAGGATATGCCACCAAAGTCTGATAGGTGGCGGTCACACCTCTGGGACCTGCTTCTATTTCTGGAATGGACCCTCAAAAGTGTTGGCTTAGAATGGCGAGCCAGTAGCTTTTCCATGACTCTCCATTCTGTTCTATGGGAGTTCTTAGTACAGCAAACGTGATCGGCTCTCCATTCTGAGCTGGTACTTTTGGCGACCCGTTTACGAGATAGGTGTGGGTCCCTGAGATGGGACCCTCATCTTTCAGACTTTGATCGCATACATTTAACTAGATGCCAACCACCTGTTGAATATATTCTGGGCGTCGGACATCTAACTCTGCACAGATCATGTGGAACATCCATGCTGAATGCGGAGCTGGACACTAAGGCTATGTTCATACGGCTTATTTTAAGACATATTTCAGCCCGTAATTCGCACTTTACTGCGCGAATTATGGGCTGAAATCCGTCCCAGGCATTACGGTAATCTACAGTTCTCATAGAGAACTATGGATTATGTCTCCTCTCCCTGCTCGCACAATACGGCGAGCGGGGAGAGAAGTGACATGTCATTTATTCACGGCCTATATACGCCGAGAATAATGCATGTCTACAGGGCCGGCGGGCTGCCGGCCCCCCCTCCCCGTCCCGCCCCCGTACACACGGCGTAATTGTGGGGCGAAATACGTCCCGCAATTACTGCCGAGTGAACATAGCCTAATTGTATAGCTGTGGGAGTGGAGAGCTAGCTGTCAGTGCTAGCCAGGCTCTCCACCGACAAGACAGGGATGGATTTGTACCGGCCCTGCCTTCTCGATCAATGTATATGCAGCGCTTTATGATTACACATCCTACAAACTCACACACAGTTAAATAAGCAGTGCCAACCTAAGATTTCAGGGCATGTGCTCTGGATTCGTGGGACATACATTCATCACCTAAGGCCCCCATGCTTCTGGGGGCTCTTGGCAACTGCATAGTGGGCCCAATGGATAAGATGGCACTGGGAACCCTAATAAATATGTGAAGGTGACTGTTAGATATTGATAGGCTATCCAAAGGGTATGCCCTAGATGCCCAAAAACGAAAACCCATAGATCAAGTTGCTGTTGGTCATCTGTAATCTGCAGTTACCTGTACGTTTGTACCTAAATACCAATAATAAGGTACTGAAATGTATACTGCGACATAACGAGGATAAACAAAGAAGAAGAAGACCACCAATGAGTTGAACACACTAGAAAAGGATATGGGGGTAAAACTCTCTGGAGTTATCGGACGAACTGAAAACTGATCACAGCAACTGTCCAGAGTCGCTCTTAGTTGTCGAAATCAACACAAACTCTAAGGAATTTAGAATTTGATGTGTTGGGTTGTAATGAAGTACACACAATAGAGTTGGGGTTTAGTTGAGGATAATAGATAGTTTAAGGGATGATAATTAAAAAAGGGAACTGAAGAGTTTGTACTGTTGAATACTTTTATTATTTGCAGGTATGCTTACGATACAAGTTATGTCTTTAAAGGATTTTTGCCACAATCTCATTTCATACCTCCTGTATCCAGCTCTGTGTGCTCAGAATAGGGCGTGTGTGATTTGTTTGAATTGCAGATCATGTGATCCAGCAAGATGACATCACCAGGCCTTTCCTCTCTCTAGTCAAAGAAAGGTCTGTTTATGTATGGTGCTGGGTATAACTACATTGTAGCTCAAAGGAAAAGTTTTTACCTCCAAACACAAGGGTCCTAGGTTCAAATCCCTGCAGGAACCAAATCTGTGGAATTTTTTTCTCTTTATCAGTGCACATACCTCATTCAGGTTTCTTTTTTTAATTTATTTGCACTATTTGACTAATTACTAAGGATTACAGAGGACAGGAGTAGAGTGACAGCACCTGGGGTTGAACACTCAGTAGTTGCCTGAGAGGAGAAGTGATGTCTGAGCATGTGCGATCAAGACTGAGGAGCTCTCAGCCCTGTTCGTAACCCCTGAAGATGATCTGTAAACCATGGATCACTAAAGGAGCAGCTAAAACAAAAACGGTGCAGAATTTTTAATAATAATGAATGGTGAAAATGTTTATTATTTAATTTGCAAGCTTCCCACGTCAATTTTACTTCGTGGCAAAACCCCTTTAATGTTCTAAGCAAATGCAGGGTCTGTATTTCTTATGGCATGTAATAACTGTATGCATATCTTATGATTATGTGCTTCTGTTAATAAAATGTTTAAAAAAAAATAAAGAGCTCAGCATTTAATGATCATCACTAGGGTATACCCACAAAGCATGGTCTACCTTCATTTGGTCTGTATTACGCAAGTATCCATTTTGTCTGTGGGACAGTACTGTATAGTCCACACTGTTCTATCCTATAACAGTAGACTGTTATAGCTGTTTACCTTGGTTGGGAGGTAGTTAGCTGATGAGCTGTTAGTATTAGTGGGTGTTCAGGGGGTATGAATGGATCACACAGTGTTCTTTGTAGAACATAAAAAGATCTGAGAATGGGAAGCAATTGGACTTGGGTTAAGGATATCTTATCTGTATCCATGTTGTTTGTCACTGAATAGTCTTAGCTTCTCCTTCTGCAATCTTGAAACTTTTGCAAGGAATTAAACCATTAGATCTTTGCCCCTCTTGAAGAAGATAAGATTGAACCTGCTGACTTATTTCATTACTTGCTAACTGCTTCCCTGTTTGTGCTTTGAGAGTCTTTAGATCTATGTGCAGGATTTTGTTGTATAAACAGTGGGGCTTGAGGGGTAGGGGCAGCTACCTGAGACTCTCTGGGGGGCGGCATTTCACTTGTGGGCAGTGTATATATAACACAGGATGTTTGGAGGTAGAATTGCCATTGTAAGAAGGACTCGCTGAGACAGGTATCAAGCAGTAGAATTCTAAACTTTGCTTTCCAATAACATTTTATATTACGCTATAGGATGAGTATGAATCTAAAAAATGGAGTCATTTGGTAATTTGGTTGCTTTACTTATCTTTTCTCACTTTTTAATGATGTAATGTTTTATGGGCTGTTTAGACAGAGTGGTGTTTCTAAATAATGCATCATATTTTTATGGGACTCCTGTTACTAGAATGTACTGCATTGTAGGAAATATGATAATATTATGGGTAGGGATACTTGTAAGGATGTTTGTGTCAACCTGCAAATTTGTGTGTCCACTTAACAAGTGATTTAAAAACCACAGGTGCAGCATCCCACCGCTGCATTATGGAGATCCTATAACCGTGGCAAACTGTGCATTCTGAGGGTCTGTCACACGGCTGTGTGCAACGCTATCAGTTTCAGCACTGATTCAGTGCAAAATCTACGCTGATTTAGTGAGGATTTTAGATTTTGAGTTTTAATTGTAGACATGGATTTAATGCTGAATTTCAAGGTAAATTTTCAAAGTGGGCATTCCATGGGCAGATTCAGCACCTGAAGAATTTTTTTATGCGGCGGGGAAAATCAGCGTTACCTGTATTGAGATACTGATTTTCCATTGTAAAAAATGAAGTGGATTTCAGTCAGATTTGGAAGCTGATTCTGATGTGGATTCAGGGCTGAATCTATGTCAGAATCAGCATCCAAATCAGCCATGTGAACAAATCCTAAGGTCATGTCCCCACGGCAACGTTTTGCAAACCGTCTGAAAAACCTGCCGCAAACTTTTACACGGGCCGCCCGAAACCCCGGCCGCCTGAAAGTCATTGTACATGTTCATTCTTCCGTCCGGTTTTCGGACAGAATATGAACATGTCAATGGGAAGGCGGAGGGCTTTTCTCCGCTCATCGCGGAGAAAAGCCGTCTCCCTGCGACCATGTGCACGGCACAAAAAACGGACAAATACCGGTCGGATAATAATAATAATCTTTATTTATATAGCGCCAACATATTCCGCAGCACTTTACAATTTGGATAACCGACTGGTATTTGTTCTGTGCCGTGGGGAGGCGCCCTAAGGGTATGTTCACGTGCCATATTGCGGCACATACATCTATGCACCACAATACACCTTCATTAGCGCTGTTGAAAGTCCACGCTGGCCAGCGCATAGCTTTCTATTTACGTGCAAAGAAATATGATCGTAAAATCACAGTTGTTGTTCAGACTACGGTGATTTTACTAGTCACTTTCCATACCGGGGTGTATTTCAGCACAATTACGCAACGAAAAAACACACTGCAAATACGCAATGTGAACATACCCTTACTCTTTAGGGAGTGCAGAGGTACCTGAGGCGACATGAGGTTCACAGATAACACATGGCAGGTGAGGTGTTTACAGATTTTGTATTGGGGTACAGGTGCTTCATTTTATTTATCTGATGACATTTACACAGGTTCAGTACACACTTTGGGTGACATGTATGAACGTTGGCACTGACAGGCCCGTTCTAAATCCCTTTAAGGCAGTGTAGAATGCACCAGAATGTATGAACCTGTTCTTCTGCAGGTCATACATACAGGCGCAGTCTAGTGCTAATACGACAAGTCTGGCACAAGCACCACCTTTAACCTGGTCTGGCTGTTCAAACTGTTCTGCGCCTAGATTTGGCATCAAAGAATCATAAATGTGTCTATTTCTATGAATGTTGTGTGACGCCCCCAGAACACCCCCAAATCCTTGGCGCATAAAAAGTGTCTTTGACGCATTACAAAGGCACTTATCATGCCAAAGTTTGGAGTGCACCTGTTCATACATTCTTTTTGGCTCAAAGTACACCAGAAAACTAGCGCAACCCCGTTCAAGCATGTCACCCTATGTTTTTTGACGTGTTTTTTGTAAGCCAAAATCTGGAGTGGACCCTACACAGAGAAGAAGTATGATGAAAAGGGTTGTACTTCTGTGTGTTAGATCCATTACTGGCTATGGCATACAAATATTTCTGTAAAAAAAAACATACCGTGCACTGAGCCTTAAAGGGGTTTTGCCACGATCTCATCTCATATCTCCTGCATCCAGCTCTGTGTCCTCAGAAGGGGGCGTATGTGATTTGTTTGAATTGCAGATCATGTGACCCTGCAGGATGACATCACCATGCCTTTCCTCTCTCTAGTCAAAGAAAGGTCTGTTTATTTACAGAGGTACAAGTAGCTACACTGTAGCTTAGAGGTAATGCTTTTTACCTCCCGACACAAGGGGCCCTGGGTCAAATCCCTGCAGAACCAAACCTTGATTTTTTTTTCTTTACAATGCACAACCTCATTGACGTTTCTTTTTTAATTTATTTGCACTGTTTTGAACTAATTAATAAGGACACAGAGGACAGAGTAAATGACAACAGCAGGGGTTGAACACCAGTAGCTGTCTGAGAGAAGAGGTTATTCTGGCAGGTGCGACAGACTGGGGACCTCAGCCCAGGTCGTATCCCCGGAGACAGCGTAAACAATGGCTCACTAAAAGGCAGCTAAAACAAAAACGGTCCAAATTTTAATAAAAATGAATGGAGAAAATGTTTTTTATTTAATTTGCAAGCTTCCCCCCAAATACTTTGTGGCAAAACCCTTTTAACCCCCTTTAAACCCGACCGCGCACCGTCTTTGACGGCGGCCGTGCGGTCGTCGTCTGCAGCGACGTCTTTTAAACGTCGCTTGCAGACATCGGGGTTTGCGGCCCCGTGCCGCACCTGCGCTGGATCGGGCTGAACTACCGCCCCGATCCCAGAGCATGTCCTGCGGGAAACGGGACGGAGGAAACCTCCGCAAACCCATGCTTTAAACCCTTATTTGTGCGGCGGTGCGTTTACCGCAGCGAAATTTCAAAGGGATCCCCTGCTCTGTCGGGTGATCGGAACACCCGGGACCCGACAGGGGCCCGGGGAACGGCTGCACAGTCAGCTCTGGGGACCTAGCGTGGCCCCAGAGTTGTCTGTGGGAAAGAAGCCAGTGATTAGGACGCATTGTGCTGTCCTAATCACTGCCTGTGTCAACTGACACGATTAGCAAAGTATTAGCATATATGAATATGCTAATACATTACTAAGTGTAAAAAAAAATTAAAAAATGTTAAACAGTTCTCCCTTCATGAGAGTCAAAAAAAGTAAAAAAAAAACATAAAAAGTGTAAAAAAAAAAGAAAAAAAAGTAAATAAAAAAATAAAAATAAAATATTTAATAAAAAATAATTGTACATAAATTAACACGCACAAAAAAAACCTACACATATTTGGTATCCACACGACCGTAATAACTGTTAGAATTAATCTAACAAAATTTTTAAGTGTGAAATGTGAATGGTGTAAAAAAAAAATTAAAAAAAAAAAAAAATTTTTTTGTAAAAAAATTTAAAAAAAAATACTGCAATTATTTATAAGTGTACTTAAACTATTCCCTTATAAAGTACAACTTGTCTTGAATAAAACGAGGCCTCACCAAAATGCGTCATTGAAAAAATAAAAAGTTACAACGTTTAAATGCAAGGAGGCCAAAACTAAAAAAATGTTCTGGTCATTAACTACTTTTCAGGCGTTCGGCTTAAGGGGTTAAGCTGCCTTACACTGTATGAAGCTGTTAAGCAGACGCTGTGTCCTCTAACCTGCCTATAAACATGTAGGTTGTGAGGTTGATGCCTCTGGCAGCAACTTCCCTGCTTCAACAAGAATAAGATCGAATGTGAATTATCAACTTTGATGTTTGGTATACACGCTGCAGGAACCAAATGCTGCTAAAACCATGTCCATGTGAGTGTTAATTGGACGCACAATGTTGTGGGGAAGGCTGAGTTCTGTCTTTGCATTTTTTAATGCACTTCAAATGTGTGCAGCAATTTAAAACGCTTGCATTTTTTAATTAACCTAAATTGAAGTTATTTATATGAACACTTGCATTCCCTCAATTTTTTTTTTCAAAGTGTGCATTTTTGCTACATGCATTTTTATGCAGTTGAGAAACGCAACAAACATGCAATCAGCAGTTGGTTTGATTTTGAATTCAGGGGCGTGTTTACTGACTTCTACTAGGCTGCAGTGTAAGCCAGGTCTGTAGTTATAGCTACCACTGCTGGCAGCCTCTCAGGAGAGATCCAACAGGTCTGTCGCTATCGCAACCTGAAGAGCTGATGCAGCCCATACAAGAGGGGATATCTAGGAATAAGTAGGACACTGTTAATGGACACATATTCCAAAATGACTTGTTTTTGCAAGATCTTTAACATAAAAAGTAATCCTTGTAGTGAGACAACTCCTATAAGTTATTCAAATTTGTATTTATCATCTAATTGTAAACTGTTGTTAAAAACTTGTATTTTGCTTTAGGTTAGGAATAGACGATGTGGCTGTGGTGCAGCCGCTAGCCCCACCTTAATGTCATGAGCACTTATAAAAGCTTTTATAAGCTATGGTAACAGCGTAGTATACCCTATTGTAATAATAAGTATAAATCATATGTATACGTAAGTTCCCATTTAAACTTAATCTATAAGCAGACGTCAGACTGTTGTCATTTGATATATTAGGAAATGTTGGTGTGAGCTCTATGGTGGTTTCCTCACTTATATCATATTGGTAATAATGCTTTATTCTTTGTTTTACAGACTGACAATCACTAGAAGAAAAAAATGGCTCCTACATTGGCTACAGCGCATCGGCGTCGATGGTGGATGGCATGTACTGCAGTGGTTGAAAATCTTTTCTTCTCTGCAGTACTTCTAGGCTGGGGATCCTTGCTTATTATGCTGAAGTCTGAAGGGTTCTACTCTTACATGTGCCACTATCCAGGTACAACATAACTTTGGACTTGTTAAGCAGTTTTATATATTTTTGGTATAACATCATTATTGTAAAATTCATTTCAATGAAGCTTAAACACTGATGGTCTGTACATATGGTTGGCTGTGCCTTGAATAGCAGCCCAGTTTTATTTGTGGACCCTCCATCCTGCTGATTAGGGGTTCTGGGGTCAGAACATAGATAAGGCTATTCCTATAGATAGGCAATCAGTGTCCAAGTGTCTAAAAATCCGTAGGGTATTTTAACGTGTTTTCCATAGTTTTGGGGGACAGTTCTGTCTGCAATTTGCAAATTCGTCCGTCCCCCTAAACCAATAGCACACCTTCAGCCCAGAAACCAGGCAGAAGGTTGTGCATGTTCCGAATTTTTTGGAACCACGGCGGTGTGAAAATGCTCCCAGTAGAAAAACCGTGCAGTGTAGACTACTGGGCGGATTTTCTGGTAAAGTCTATGTGGATGGTTATCAGTCAGTTTTCGCATTTGAAAACCGTCTGAAAATTTGCCTGAAAACCTGACTGTGTGGATGTACCCTAAGTCCCAAAAAGCCATCTATGCTATTGAATAAAAGGATGATGGGTTGCTGCTTGGATGACATGTAAGTAGAGCTCACCCACTCAGTATGACAAATCTATTCATTACTGTAGTTACTGGGGATAGTTTCTACAGCAATATTGATTTCCTGAAGGATCTGCAGCAACATTAATAAAAGAGAAAATGACTGAATTTGCAAATGTGTTTTTAACGTTTCTGCTTATAAGGTGCATTACTGGTGCGTAGTTAAAAAACCAATATTCTTTTGTTCACTAATAAAAGATTTAAAAAGTGGTATTCTCGTCAGATATTGATGGCATATCAGCAGGATATGCCATACACGTCTGATAGGTAAGTGAGGTCGCACCATGGGGCCCCATACTCTTCAGTGCAGAACAAAGATGTGGCCAGATATGCAAGACTATCTTCATTTATTTCATTGGGAGTCCAAGTACAGCCGAGCACACTCATTGGTCATATGGCGATAGACTGTGAAAGAATGTTTTTAACAATGCATAGTTCTAATAGTAGTGATATTGGCTGAAAGTGTAGCCTGAAGACTGTATGTGACCTAATATACTAGCCTCTTTCTTTATGCTTTAGCAACTTCAAATTACTGTCAACCACAGTTGAAGTTGGTGGAGTGTCCATGTTAGGGTGTGTTTTGTTTTCAGCCGGTGGTATGCGATGGGATACCATGAAAAAGGCATCCCAATAGATGAATTGCAGCGGGTGCATAGAGAACAATAGGGCAAACATAGTTTATTTTGATCTATGTGTGCTCTATTTCCAAGCGGCATACGCTTTATCTATAGAATACAAAAGTGTGATCTACCATGCTTTTATGTCTGGCACTCTGGGTATGTTCACACGGCGTAATTGCGGCGCATACGGTACACGCTGCAATACGCTGGGTGTTTTGGGAGTCACGGTGATCAGCGCGTATTCCCAAAGCACGGGGGAGGAGGGGCTGGCAGCCTGGCGGCCCCATAGACATGCATTACTTGCGGTGCGTAATTGCCGCAAATAATTGACATGTCACTTATCTCCCTGCGCGTACAATACTGTGGTATTGTACGCCCGGGGGGGACAAGGCGTAATGCATATGGATTACCATAATTGCGACGCACATCTTGCCGAAATTACGCCGTGTGAACATACCCTTAAAGGGAACCTATCAGCTACTTTATGCTGCTTGATGATGGGCAGCATAAAGTAGCTGCATGTTTGCCTATAGAGAAAGAGCTGTTCGTTTATTTGGGTGGAAGCGGAGAAGCCAAACATGGGACTCATCTCTGCTAACTATGGCAGCTTCTTCCCATACCCGACCCAACTTTATGCCACAGCCTTTCGGGGTAAAACCCACATTGTTTGCTTTATTCTCTATGGGCTCACTGTGGGTCCATCATAGTATCTGTCAGGAAACCTTTCTTCACAGTGGTATCTCGGCAGAAAGAAAGCAAAGTGCCATGTGAACGTCCCTTTTATGAAGGGGGTTTTACCATGATAGAAAATTATGGCATATTGCTGACATATGCTATCATTGTCTGATAGGTGCAGGTCCCACCTCTGGGATCCGTACTTATCTCAGGAACGGGATCTACATTTTGTTGTATGGGAGTTCTGAGCAGATCAAACACACCGCTCGGCTGTACTCGGAACTCCCATAGAACAGAACAGAGAGAAACTGCGCAAGCGCGGACGGCTCTCCATTCTGCTCTGTAACTTTCGGGGGCCCGTTCCCGAAATAGGTGCAGATACCCCCTATCAGAATATGATGGCATACTCTAGCGATATACCATCATTTTCTTTAGTGTTAAAACCCCTTTAAAGGAACAATCAGTTATACGCAGTGAAGGATCTAAGGGGTGGTGTATTAGGGGCTCAAAGTACTGAATCCCTGTGTCATGCATCGCCTCTCAGGCCCCGCACTAGACATAATGTATCAGCTTTGCATGGAGTAAACTTTTTTATTGTAGCTTTTTTCCTTTATAGGCAATCCTTATTCAGGAGTCTACAAGGCCCTGTAGACACTTTAGCAGATCTAATGTCTAGGTCCAGGTTGGGAATATATCTCTGCTGTTACTATATACTTTGAGAAGCTGTCTCACTTCATGTGAATCATTAGCTGCTGCACAAGCCAGATGGATACTGTTTGCCGCAAGGGGTAGTATGGCTCAGTCGCTGATCTTTCATTGCTCTGTTTACCAAGTGAAGCTTGTATTCTACTGCTGGGTAAACATGGGAGATACAATTATACAATTTTCCTTTTTTTTTTCACACGCAAATGATCACACGCATCCACTATAAGGATAGTCATTATTATTTTGTTAGTGAATATGTGCTCGTTGATTTTTGAGCATGCTCGGTTTTGGATGCACAAACACAAATTAATAAGATGATTAATGGACATAGTTACAGAACATTAAACAACCGGTTCTGGTCTGCAGCTCTGTGTTCGTCACTAAGCATGCTCCATTAGATTAATAGTGCGCGCCTTTGCATCTATGTGTGACGGGCTTAGTTTTACTTGTCTTCCCCTGCTCTTTTGTGGCACCAAGCAGCAGAAATGGCAATGTATGCAGAAGAGTAGCTATATGGGGCTATATGTCTGGCCTATACTCTGTGTGGTTTTTCCAGTGCATACTTTGACTGTGCCATGTGAACCGAACCTAGATACCGGTATTTTAAAAGGGGTTTTCCATTTTTAGAAAAAGCAAGGAGGTTTCTAAAATAGAAAAAAAAGACCTCACCTTTTAAACCTGCTGCGTTCCGTATCACCAATGACATCAGGTCATGGTCACATCAGGGCATTGGCAAGGCTAGCATCACACAACCTATAGCGGCGAGTACCTGTGCGCACCACTATACACCTGCTGTTGAAAGTACGCGATGGTCAGTGTGTACTTTCAACAGGGCTACAGCATACCCTCCTGTTGACTTTCACTTTCTTCTGCACGTACTGTGCACCCCTACAAAGTGACGTGTCATTCATACACGCGTCGGAGTTTTCGAATCTGGTGCGACCCGCCCCAGAATGGCCACAGCACGCCCCTTCATATTAGGCGCATTACAAGTGGCGAAGCTTGCGCCTAACATCGCATTAGTGCGTTCGACAGCGGAGCCGACACAGTGAGGCGCATTATACGCCTGAAAACAGACGAAAAGCTCGTTCATATGTTGTAGATGACACCACAAAAGGGCTCTACTTTCCAGCAGGGGACCAAATCAGTATATTAGTTGGCACGTGCTAAAGAAATCCAAGCCTGACACTTTCTCAGACAAAAGAGTTCTGCTAAGTTTTATTGTACAGAGTCAAGTTTTTAACAGGTCGGGGGTGTACACATTCCTTAAGCAACATGTGACATTACATCCACCCTCTTAATTGGCTCTTCTTAGCTACATCTTAAATGACCCTCCTTTCTCTTTGTTAGAGAGAAGAAAAACATCTAAGCAGGGCAGCCATCTTGGCATATCTAGGTGTGTCTGAACACAGACGCCATCTTGTGAGTGGAATAGACATTATACATAATACATTCTATAAGGCCGTGTTCACACGGCTTATTCCCGACGGATTTGTGCGCCGTATTGAGCGCACAAATCCGCCGTGAATAAGGGGCGGGACGGGGGCGGGGCCGGAGCGCGGCGGGGGCGCCGCTCCCAGCCCCATAGACAATGCATTGTTTAAGGCGCGTCCGCGCCGTAAATAATGTGCATGTCACTTTCTCCCCCCGCGGCGGATTTGCCGAGCGGGGAGGAGCGACGGAATCCACTGTTCTCTATGAGAGCAGTGGATTACCGTAATGACTCCGACGGATTGGCGCCGTACTGCAGCGCAAATCCGGCGCGGAGTACGGCGCCAATCTGTTGGCAAATAAGCCGTGTGAACGGGGCCTTACAGTTATCCTTTACAAGCAGATTATATATGCGGCTATTTGCTAACACATTAAAAAGTGTACGGTTATACAGGCAGCTTTTACGTGCAATATATAAAGACATGTGAGGTATTATACTGATTAATACATCAAAATAGAGACACAAAGGATCACGCATATATAACCTTTGTTTCCCATCCACAACACATACGTGTCGCCCTCAGTGTTCAATATAATTTTTTTATTTATTTTAACAGCTTGCAAATAAGACACACATCAATCCGGATGAATGGAACAATTTATCACAATTTGTCTTTAGATCTCATTCCAAATGTTTTGGGCCAATCAGACCTTTATGAAAGATATCTCATATATAGACCAATAGTGGCATCTCCGGGTGATATCATAATTAGTCTGTATATGACCACTGATCGTGATGGGACCAGTGGCGGTGCTGAAACAGTTAGTTTATTAGATGATTTGTTTTACTTCTTTTTTTTTTTTTTCCTATTTTACAACTCCAGCTGAAAAAACTTCTTCTAAAAATGGTAAAGTCCTTTAATTAGTACTTTCTGGAAGCAAGCACATTTGTTTTATTAATTATATAGATAAAGTATTTGTTTAGTTGCTCTACAGATACCATTGAAGTTTTAAGTTTAGCACCAATTGCACATAAAATACCACAGCACAGCAAATCTTCTCCATAATTAACCTCACCGCTGTCTTGGTGTATGCTTATTATAATGACTATGGTTGTAATGACCTCTTTATACCACTGTCAGCAATGTATCTGGAGCAAGGTAAGTGGAACGCATAACTATTCTACTGTATGTCAGTTCACGGTAGACCGGGGTAATTATACCTCCTGTTAGTTAATAGATTCAGTCAGGAGGTTTCAGCCTTGTGAGTCAGCTTCATATAGTAGATGAATTAGTGTGAAAGCGTTGATCTTGACGCTGCAGTTTGTTTGTGTCAAAGTCTTTTTTACTTCTAACAATTTTCAGAAATATTCAGACTGAAAGGTCGCTTAGGAAAAAAACACCTCCTTTTTCTTTGTGACATCATACACTTTTTACAGTAACACATTGGTTCTTATTTACCAAAATTGACAAACAGAAGATCTGGCCATTTTGCCTATAGCTACAAATCATTGCATAACTTTTTCCAGAGCTCTATATTTATTTGATAAGTGGACAAAGGAAACATAGATTTGATAGTCCATATATCTTCCCATTCTCATCATTAAAAGGGTTGTCTCGCTACATCGTTTCATCTTACCTCAGTCATGTTTTCTCAGTTTCATTTTTTAATTCAGGGTCGTGTTTACTGGCTACTACTGGCCTGCAGTGACAAGCTGCTGAGAATACTAGAGGCCACATGTATGAAAACTGTCTTGGTCTAAGACTTTCTTTGTTGCCCCTAGCAACCAATCAGAGTTCTCCTTTCATTTCCTATAGTGCTCTAAAAAAATTAAAGGGACACACTGATTGGTTGCTATGGGCAACAAAGAAAGTCTTAGACCAAGACAATTTTCATACATGTCCCCCTAGGTCTGTAGCTATAGCAACTTGCACTGGCAACCTGTTAGGAGAGATCGAACAGGTCTGTAGCTATAGTTACCAGCGCTGGCAAGCTATCAGGAGAGATCGAACAGGTCTGTAGCTATAGCGACCAGCGCTGGCAGCCTATCGGGAGAGATCAAACAGGTCTGTAGCTATAGCGACCTGAGGAGCTGATGCAGCCCATACAAGAGGGGATATCTCAGAATAGGTAGGACACTGTTAATGGACACATATTGCAAAGTGAGTTGTTTTTGCAAGATCTTTAACATAAAAAGCAATCCTTGTAGTGAGACAACCCCTGTTTTCCTATCTCAAACATTAATAGCATATTGATAGATAATGCGTTGAATGTGTGATAGATGCAGGTCCCACCTTTGGAACCCACACATATCTCGGGAACGGACCCCTAAAAGTCTTGGTACAGAATGGAGAGTAGGTTGCACTTGTGCACAACTTTTCATTCTGTTCTATGAGAATTCCACTTTAGAAAAGTCTTGAAATCAGCTAACGGATACCTCTCTTATGGGAATACATGGATCCAGTGCAGGACAAACATCTTAGATAATGTAGAAAAAAGTGGATGATATCCAGCAAATCCTATAAAAACAATCGAGTTTATTCAAAAAAGTAAGGCTAAAATCCAAACATCCAGAATCCTGATAGGCTTACACGTTTCAGGGTTAGAAACAACAGCCCATGCAGGACTGGGACAAGATATTCTGGTGCCCTAGGCAAATTAGAAATATAGCGCCCCTAATGTACAATTCAGCCTACTCCATACCTCTTTACTGCCTGAGATAAAGTGGCGTCCTAGGCGGTTGCCTACCCGTCGTCCCGGCCATGTACAGGTGAGTGGTATGTTCAATTGTTCTCCGAACTCCCATAGAACAGAATGGAGAGTGGTGCACAAGGGTGTTCTGAATGAAGACTTTTGGGGGCCAGTTCCCGAAATGGACCGGCACCTATCAAACATTGATGGCGTATTCTATTAACATGCCATCAAAGTGCAAGATGTGAACACCCCTTTAATATAAAGGGATTGTCTCATTGAAATAACATGCTTTCCGTATACCCTATTGTGAGCCAGAATGGAAAAACCTACCCCCCTTCACATTCTATATAATGGCCACCAAATAATAATTCTTGAACCCACTCTGTAAGTTATAGTAAAGAGCAATTGCGTTGATGAAGCAAAAACCGACCACATATTACATGGTGGCACATACATGATTTCCATGGCAGCAGCTGTCGGATGGGAGCTTTACCCAACAGATGATCACAAGGGGTTAGAGAAACTAGGATCTATGAGAAAACCTCTTATGAAAACCGGGGATGGACACTGTTTAGCCTTTTAATCTTTAATTATATAGCACCAACATATTCTGCAGCCCTTTACAATGTGGAGGATATGAATACAGACAAAACCTAACATTACATAGTAACAAAGCTATTATTAACAGATCAAACAGGAGGAGTGAGGGCTCCCTAGAGCTTACAATCTATGTAAGTCTTGTTGCCTTAGTTTACTGGAGCCCTGAGTATAAATTTGAACTGATGTTAACATCCTCATTGGATTTCTATATTCCAAAACCATTACCTTAGGGTGCTTTCACGCGGAGCGTTTTTGGTGCGTTTTTTACGGATTTTTTGGTGCGTTTTTTTTTTTTTTTTGCAGTAATACACAGCAAGTAATGCTGTGCATTTCTGCCAACAAAGCACCGGAAACACACCATGTGAAAGCACCCTTAGGCTATGGTCACACGGCTTAAAATTGGACGTATTTCAGTCCGTAATTACGCGCCGGAGGGCGCAAATTACGGCTGGAATACGTCCAAGTCATTACGGTAATCCACAGTTCTCATAGAGAACTATGGATTACGTCTCCTCTCCCTACTCGGAGAATCCGCCGCGGGGGGAGAGCAGTGACGTGAATGCAAGTAATGCAAGTCTATGGGCCGGCGAGGTGTAGTTTGCACTGATAGGCGGATTTTTTATAAGGGTATGTTCACACGGCGTAATTTCGGCACGCATTTCGCCGCGTATTTGCGCTATAATATGGGCGAGATGCGTGCTGAAATTACGGTAATCCATAGTTCTCATAGAGAACTATGGATTACACCTCCTCTCCCCGCTCATCCAATACGATCGTATTGTACGCGCGGGGAGATAAGTGACATGTCAATTATTCGCAGCGATTACGCGCTGCGAGTAATGAATGTCTATGGGGCCGGTGGGCTGCCGGCACCCTTGTGCTTCGGGAGTGCGGGCTGACCAGCGTGACTCTCAAATCACCCGGTGTATTGCGGCGCTTACTATATGCGTCTCAATTACGCCGTGTGAACTTACCTTTAGAATGAATGGGAATGATATTTTACATGGATTCTCACTTGAATTCCGTCATGTGAACATACACTAATGCTAATTTTATTACTACTTATTCAACACTTTCCTTGACTTTGGATAGAGATGTGGGTTATCTGCTGATGTATAAATGAATGATTAATTTTACCTTTATGTCATTGAAACTAACATGCTACTAGTAACAATTTGCATAGCATTTATAGCCACCAGCAGTTATGTGACTTGCTCATGTCCCAACGTCAAATTATTTCATTAGCATTTGACTTTACCACACGGGCAGAGGGCAAGAACATTTCTACAACCCAGCAAGTAATTCAGGCAACGCCTTGGTCATAATGTGCTCTAAAAGCTGCTGCCACAGGCAAAAAATCGAGTAGATGTAGCATAAAAAATGGGTTATGAAAGAAGGACTCTGATCACATCTGCATGTAGTGTTGCTATCTTTAATCAGTCCAGAAACAGCATCTCAGCACTCCGGGAGCTGCCCTTTGGACTGCTAAGTAAATCATAGATGTCTATCCAAGCAGCTCCCAGATCTGCTGAGTATAACACTGATCTTTGTCAGGAAAAAGCCGTCAGTTCATCTTTCACTTCAATGTGTGGAGAAATGATTCAGTTCATGAAAGTTGTTTCTCTCCTGATGCCACTGAGAGTTATTATACAGTGCTGGAGAATGCATGGCACATTTGTCTTTATGGTGCATGCTATGCTAAATTTATACAGCTTAAAATTTACGTAATGGATAGCAATACGGATACTTCAAAAGAAGATAGATGACTATCATTAGTGGTCTAATGCTGGACATACATATTAGATTAGTGTTGGCAAATCCAGATGAAATAAGCAGGATCTATTAAACGAGGAATCTGTACTGGACCTTTTCCACCTTCTCATGATACTGGAGAAAATTAATTTAAGATTGTTCACACGATGGGTTGGATCTGATTTTGGATCTGTTGTTAGATGTGTGTTTGGATCCATGTTTCGAACCCTAAACGGATCCAAACACGTATCTAACAATGTGCAGTGTGATATACATTGCTTTCAATGTAAAATACGCATCCGTGTTCAGACGAGTGATCGCTGATGCATGTTTTACATGCGTCTTTGTGATGCTTTTTTCGGATCCGTTCAAAGAATTGTCATGTCAATTCTTGATCCGTTTGATCCGATTGATGCAACGCTTATAAATGCGTTTTTCGGATCCAACACGTCGTGTGAACATACCCAAAAGATACCCCGTCCGTTTGTTCTGGCAGTGGTTGGTCTCCTTTTCAGTCAGAAAATCGTGTATATTTATAGAAAGATGCAAGGAGATCCCTGTATTGTGTATATAAGAAACACTACAATTTTTGGGCCATATTCACAGCTCAATGGCTGGACTAGACTGAACCCAGTAGCAGTCAACTCTGGCCCATATTCTACCTGGGAAAAATTAACAGGTGCAGCTAATTTCTGAGCAGCAGCTCACACACCTCACTGCTAGGGGAACAATTAGATGATAAAAAACTGCACATTAATTTAATACCTGTTCACACCAGCATGCAGAAAAGCCACAGTATAATGCATGGGGAGACTGCACAAATGCAAAAATACCAATAAAACAACCACTCACATACCCTCAATGCATGAGGGGGGCGGTTGCTGGTACTACAATTGCATACAAATAAGGCGATACAGACGGGTGCCATAAATACACATACAGGTTGTACACCATGCTGGCTTGCAACCTATTAGTGACACCCATACTATTAGATTAGGCGGGCTGCCCAGCACTTTCTGGGTGTCCAACACAAAATACAGACACCCTCCACTCCCCAGATAAAAAATATTTAGCTGCACCTGTTAATTTTTCCCAGGTAGCATACAGGCCAGCGTTGCCTGCTACTGGGTTTAGTCTAGTCCAGCCATTGAGCTGTGAATATGGCCCAAAAATTGTAGTGTTTTTTGAGTAAGTAATGTCCCATTTTTGTATGTGTTTTTTGTGTATATAAGAAGCCTAAAGGGATAATCCGGCATTTAGGCAAAAAACTTGAAAGAAGGCACAAAGAGCAACAGTATAATAACAATAACAATCCTAAATATGTATTGTTACATTTTTTTTATCACATTTTTACTCCCAATTAGTTCATCCTTAGCATAAAAAGAGTGTGCATGGCCTTAGCAGCAGCTTATAGGAGTAGAAGACTATGGTTCCCAACATGCAATGCTGACATCTGTTCCAGACTTTACCCTCCTGTTTGCTGAAGAACAAGGCTCTATCCTCATGTGGATCTCCTATCCTATCGTGCTTCCTTACTGCTCACCGGTTCACATGTGCGTCAAACCTCAGTTGCAGATTCCGTCAAAAATTATGGAAAAAATAGTGCAGAAACCTGACGGAACCCATCACAGTTAATTGGGTCTTCTGGGTGTTGTTGGTATCTGTTGAAATACGGGTATGGTCTTGTCTCTGCAACAGAGGTTCCAAAGAAAACCTCCAACACAGATGTGAACCGTCCCTAAGCCTCTCACATTAGTTCCCAATCACAGCCTGTCCAATTGTCTGTTGTTTCAAAAACACATATCTAAACCTCCTGTAACTCCCAATGCTGGAACTGAGCATGCCTGACCACGTTAAACTGAACTACAGGTCGTATCCCTTGGCAACAAGCTATAAACATCACAGTTTGGACCAGTAATAGCTGTGTGATTATGTAGGATTCTACTGAAAATATTTAAATATTATGGGCCTTGTGCATGAAAACTGTCTGGCAGTAAGACTGTCTCTGTCTCCGCTCTGAAAGCTGAGCTCTAATTGGTTTCTATGGGCAACAAAGAAAGTCTTACTGCCAGACAGTTTTCATACATAAAGCCCTATATATTGAGAATTTTTACTTTGTACTGCATACTTTCAACTGAAGTCAAGTTTTGTATGCCAGAATACCCCTTTAATTAGATTGGTTGTAAAATCATGTGTTCCATGAACGTGATGTCATAGTAAGAGACTGGGGGGAACACTGGAACACTGGCAGTGCTGGAACGGTGTTGATGGAAGAGGTAAATATGGGTTAATTTTCAGTTTTAGCACAGTGCGAGGTGGTAGAGAAGTTTTTAAAAGCCCCTTTAAATATGCTCTAAATTTCTGTGGATAGGAATAATTTTTGAGTATTGAGAGTTTTTGAAGGCCATTATGAGTCCAGCAGTTTTAGGCTATATATAATCATGTAATTGTTATTGTAAAATGGAATGCATGATATTCACATTGGAGAAATACACAACCGCGCAGTCACGTAACGCCTGCATGAACTATGTGATTTTCTAGATACTGTTCTCTAAAGGCAGACGTGCTGAAATTCCTCATGAGATTTACATATTGTATGTATCTTTTTGCTAGGTGAACTTTGGTTTTGAAAGTGTAAAATTAAGTTAAATTACACTGACTGCACTTACTAAATACAATTTATACTTTATACTGTGCTGAAGAAAGAAATTTCCTATCACTCCTATGCGATTTCCCATATGTGATGATCTTAGGTCTTATTAAATGTTTTTCCTAGAGGGGATAGCAGAAATCACATGCAACTGAGATTTTGGAAATGGCTTGCAGTGTTAGGGTATGTCCACACGGCGTTTTTGAATACTTTTTGGATGTGTTTTCGATCCGAAAAACGTAATCAAAAGAGCTGTGTAAGACGCATCCAACACGTCCCCGAAGTGTGGTGCATGTTTGGATGCATTTTTGCTGCAGCAGAAATGCACCCTACAGTTTAAATAGGGCGTCTGCTACGTCAAACGGATCAAGAATTGACATGACAATTCTTTGAACGGATCCAAAAGATGCAACAGAAAGACGCATGTAAACACGCGTGGGCAATCAGATGTATGAACGCCAATGCGTGTTTTACATCGAAAGCAATGTAAAATCACACTACACATTGTTAGGGTATGTTCACACAGGGCAATTTCGTTGCACATTTCGCCGCGTATTTGCGCTCTAATACAGACGAGATGCACGCCGAAATTACGGTAATCCATAGTTCTCATAGAGAACTATGGACTACGCCTCCTCTCCCTGCTCGTACACTACGATCGTATTGTACGCGCGGGGGGATAAGTGACATGTCAATTACACGCCGAATACACGCCGCGAGTAATGAATGTCAATGGGGCCGGCGGCTGCAACCCCTCCCCCCCCCCCCCCCCCCGCGTGCGTTACAGCGCAAGCTCCCGAAAGACACGATGTACTGCGGCGCGTACATCATGTGAACATAGCCTTAGATGCGTGTTTGGGTCCTTTTTTATCCCAAAACACGGATCCAAACACACATCTAAAAAAGGCAGCGTGAATATACCCTAAGAGTCAGTGCACAAAACATAGGGCCTGATTTATCAAAAACTGTCTAACAGTAAGGCCTCGTTCACACGGCTTATTTCAGAACGTATTTACAACGGATTTCCGATGTAAATACGTTCTGAAATCAGTTGAAAATCAGTTGCAAATAAGTGCCACTAAGTGTGGCACGTATTTGTAACTGATTTCCCGACGGATTCACCATCTACAATCATTGTAGGTGGTGAATCCGTCCGGAAATAATTGACATGTCAATTGTTTTTCTGTCCGGATTGCCGTCGTCAATCCGTGGCGGCAATCCGGAACGGAATTTTGCGTCGTGTGAACGACGAGCCGTATTTTCTATTGAAATCAATAGAAAATAGGCTGTGACTTATTTCGGACGGATTGCCGACGGATTGACGATCGTCAATCCGTCGGCAAATCCGTCCGAAATAAGCCGTGTGAACGAGGCCTAAGAATGTCTTAGTTGCCCATGGCAACCAATCAAAGCTCAGCTTTTATTTTTGAAACAGCTGTGGAGAAATGAAAGCTAAGTCCTGATTGGTTGCTATGGGCAACTAAGACAGTCTTACTGTTAGACAGTTTTGATAAATCAGGCCCATAGTTTTCATTTGGTTTTTCAGATGGTTTTCAGATTTGAAAACCGATTTTAAACCATTCCCATAGATGTCAATAGAAAATCTGAACTGTAGTCTGCACAGCTCGGCTTTTTTGACAATAGGATTTGAAATCCGAAAAACCGTCCCAAAAAATTTTAACATGTACATTCTTGTATTGTTCAATGGTAAAAAGGGATGGCTGAATCCGCAAACTGCAGACAGAACCATCCCTCTAAACCGTTGAAAAGACGATGAAATACCGGTTGGATTGTAATGTGTTTTGTCACTGCCCTGTGCCCGTATCCTCAGGCCGGGTCTACACAGCATAGTTAAAATACCGTTCAAAATCTGACGGTATTTTAACTTTGCCGCACCACAGTTTTTGCAGCGGGTTTGCACTGAAAACCACAATCGTTTTTCAGATTTGCTGCTGGCCCTGTACATTGAATGAATGGGAACCCGCCGGAAGATAGAACATATTTATGTTTACAAATCTGACAATAGAAAATCCGTGCTATGTAGACTACAGCACGGATTTTCCGTTGAGATCTATGGGGCACTGATTACATTCGGATTTTTGGCGGATTTTAACCCCTTAAGCCGAACGCCTGAAAAGTAGTTAATGACCAGAAATTTTTTTTAGTTTTTGCCTCCTTGCGTTTCAACAGTTGTAACTTTTTCATTTTTTCAATGACGCAGTTGTATGAGGCCTCGTTTTATTCGAGACAAGTTGTACTTTATGGGGGAATAGTTTAAGTTCACTTATAAATAATTGCAGAATTTTTTTATTTTTTTTAATTTATTTTTTTATTTTAATTTTTTGTTTTACACCATTCACATTTCACACTTAATAACTTGTTAGATTAATTCTACAGGTTATTACGGTCACGTGGATACCTAATGTGTAGGGTTTTTTGTGTGTGTAATATATGCACAATCATTTTTTATTAAATATTTATTTTTATTTTATTATTATTTTTTTTTTCTGTCGGGGAACCCGGTGTTCCCATCACCCGACAGAGCAGGGGAAACCCATTTATTGCGGTGCGGTGACGAACCGCCGCAATCAAAGGGTTAAAGCACGGTGGGACGGGGGTTCCCCCCTTCCAACGGCTCGCAGGAGCTGCTCTGGGATCAGGGCTGTATAATACAGCCCCGATCCCAGCACTGCTGCGGCGCCCGGCCGCCGCAAACTCCGATGTCTGCAGCGACGTCAAAAGTCGGTGGGCGATCGTTAAGGAGTTAAATACTGAATCCGCCGAAAACCGTATAATCCTGTGCTGTGTACAGTAGACATGGCCTTCGGTTCACAATATGTAGTCCAATAGACCATATACATTTATAAATATTTTCAAATCATTTCAAACATCGTTCCATATAGTTTTACATCAGAACAGAAGGCAATATAAACAGCAACCTGTATGTTGCTGAATCATCTCTATAGACGTGTAGCCATCAAAGCAATGTCCATGTACAATCCTGTCAGACAAGGAGATGAACACAAACCTGGGTGACGTTTCAATGGCAGCGCCTTCTTTTTCAAGCATGACTGTCTCCATGGAACTAGCACAGGATTGTACATCATACATGCCAGCTCTCCCGCTTTTGGCGGGGGGTCCCGCTATTTGGGGTCCCCCCCCGCTCTCCCGGCAGAGTTGGCATTCCTCCCGCCGCCGGCCGCTTCACCTGCCCGGAGTCTCACTGTGCAGGGAGGAGGCAGGAGGGATGGTTCCCCTCCTCTCGTCTCCCCCTTTATGTACAGGGCCGGCCGGTGTGTGCCGTACATACAGGTCAGTGGCGCAGGGGGAGTGACGCGCGGCTGCACTCACTCTCCCTGCGACGCTGAGGAGATCAGGCAGGAGATGTCCGGAGCTGCAGGAGCCTGGTGAGGTAAGTGGCTTTTATTATTTTATTTTTATTAGTTATAGGGGGGCTCTACCGGGCTACAAAGGGGACAACTACCTGGCTATCAATGGGGGCAACTACCTGGCTATCAAAGGGGGCAACTACCTGGCTATCAATGGGGGCAACTACCTGGCTATCAATGGGGGCAACTACCTGGCTAACAAAGGGGGCAACTACCTGGCTATCAAAGGGGGCAACTACCTGGCTATCAAAGGGGGCAACTACCTGGCTATCAAAGGGGGGCAACTACCTGGCTATCAATGGGGGCAACTACCTGGCTATCAAAGGTGACAACTACCTGGCTATCAATGGGGGGCAACTACCTGGCTAACAAAGGGGGCAACTACCTGGCTACAAAGGGGGCAACTACCTGGCTATCAAAGGGGGCAACTACCTGGCTATCAAAGGGGGCAACTACCTGGCTATCAATGGGGGCAACTACCTGGCTATCAATGGGGGCAACTACCTGGCTATCAAAGGGGGCAACTACCTGGCTACTAAAGGGGGCAACTACCTGGCTACTAAAGGGGGCATCTACCTGCCTGTAAGGGGCACTACCTGGTTATGGGGGGCTACTACCTGGCTTTCTTCCAAAGCCATTATGCAGTTAGGCGGAGTGGGTGTGGCTTTTTGAAGGGGCGTGGCACACCAAAAAGATGGGCGTGTCCATGCAAATTTTTTGCCCTCTTCTATCTCCTGCTTTTCCATTTTCAAAAGTTGGCAACTATGTTGTACATGGACATTGCTATGATGGCTACACGCTATAGAGATGATTCAACAACTTACAGGTTGCTATTTTTATTGCCTTCTGTTCTGATGTATTGAAGACGATATGGAAAAATGCTTTAAGGGGGACATGTATGAAAACAGTCTAAGACTTTCTTTGTTGCCTACAGCAACCAATCAGAGCGCCCTTTTCATTTTTTCAAAGCACTAGATGAAATTAAACGGGAGCTGTGATTGGTTGCTATGGGCAACAAAGAAAGTCTTAGGCCTAGACAGTTTTCATACATGTGGCCCTAAATGATTTTAAAACATTTATAAATGTATATGATCTATTGGACTTTATATTGTGAATTTAAAAGGAGCATGGAGAAGGCTCTATATTTTATTATAGACCATCCTGGTGTTGCGATAATTAGCTAAGCTGGTGTGGTGACTTTTTTAGCTTGCAGATTTAGGTTGCCATGTAGCCTTAGGGATTGTTCACATGGCGTTTTTGGATCCGATTTTGGATCCGTTTTGGATCGCAGCAGCGATCAGATCCTAAGGGTGCTTTCACGCGGTGCGTATTTGACACGTTTTTTTACGTGTTTTTGACGCGATTTTTGATGCGTTTTTTGTGCAGCAATGTACAGCATACTATAATACCCAGAAAGATTAGCAAGGTTAGGGTTATTTAGTTTAGAGAAAAGACGGCTTCGGGGGGACATAATAAATATGTTTAAATACATCAAAGGTCAATATAGAGATCTCTCCCAAGATTTATTTATACCCAGGGCTGTATCTAGAACAAGGGGGCATCCTCTACGTCTTGAGGAACGCAAGTTTCTACATAAACATAGAAAGGGATTCTTTACTGTAAGAGCAGTGAGACTGTGGAATTCTCTGCCAGAGGGATTGGTCATGGTGAATTCACTGACAGAGTTCAAAAAGGGTTTGGATATATTTCTGGAGCATAATAATATAACAGGTTATAGTGTCTAGGATTCCAGAGGGGGGTCATTGATCCAGGGGTTTTTCCGATTGCCAGATTGGAGTCGGGAAGGAATTTTTCCCTAAAATGAGGACAATTTGCTTCTACCTCATTGGGGTTTTTTGCCTTCCTCTGGATTAACACCTTAGCACAACAGGCTGAACTGGATGGACGTCTCGTCTTTTTTCAGCCTTACAAACTATGAAACTAATTGCTGTGCCTTTCTGCACCAAAAACGCGGCAAAAATCACGGCAAAAAATGCGTCAAAAACGCACCGTGTGAAAGCACCCTAAATGTATCCAACACACAGCTGCGTGTTTGGATGCGTGTTGGATGCAGCAGGATCGCACATTAGGCCAATTTTTCAGCCGGTTTTACAGACGGTTTTCGGTTTTGAAAGGCGACTGTAAACCAGCTGTCAAACTTTAGATCTGACCTTAATGGAAAATCTCCACTGCACGGATTCCGGCGGACAGTTTTCTACACCGCAGTCGGTCTGAAAAACATTGAACATGTTCATTCTTCCACCCGGTTTACGGGCGGAATATGAACATGTCAATGCAATGGGGGAGGGCTTTTCTCCGCAAACAGCATTCGTGGACATGCCCTTATAGTTTTAAATAGGGCTCCTGCTGTGCCTTTCAGACCAAGAATTAACATGTCAGTTCTTGGAACGGATACGAAAGACAGAGACAAAAGACGCAATGAGACACGCATCGGCGATCACAGTGCTCATTGTTAGATGCGTGTTTGGGTCCATTTAGGGTCCGACAGATGGATCCAAACACGTATCTAAAAACGTATGTTCACAGGGACTCAACACGCCGTGTGAAATACCCTTAGGGCACATCCCCACGGCATAAGACAAATACCGGACGGTATTTGTCCTGTTTTGCGCCCGTCCCCCCGGCCCGCGGGGGGGGCGGCGTTTCTCCGCGATGAGGGGAGTAGCGCCCTCCCCCCGCCCAGTGCGAAGCACAGATTCCATCCGAAAACCGGACGGAAGAAGGTGCTTACTCAATGTTGTGCCGCCAGACCCCCAGCGGCAAAACCGCCAGGCGGAAAGCCCGTGCAGTGGGGACTGCTGCACGGGGTTTCCATAGAGCAGAATTGTGCTCATTTTCGGCCGGTTTTTCAGGCGGTCTGCAAAACCACAAATCGGCCGAAAACCCGTGCAGTGTGGACATGGCCTTAGTGAAACTGAACAGGATGATAGGTACAAGAAGTTATAGTCAATACTGGGCACCTTAAGGAGACCTAGCCGTCATTGCCATGTATAAGAACAGTAGCAACATGTGCAGTTAGGGTCTCATGTATGAAAACTGTCTAGGTCTAAGATTTTCTTTGTTACCCATAGCAACCATTCAGAGCTCCCTTTTATTTTTTCACAGCAATATATGAAATGACAGGGAAGCTCTGACTAGTTGCTATGGGCAACAAAGAAAGTCTTAAACCTAGACAGTTTTCATACATGTCCCCCTTAGTGTGGAAGCAAAGTGGTACAGGGTAATGGACAGCGATGCCAATATGCTATACAAAACAATTTCAATTACTTTAGTAGCATATATATTGTAAAGCATCTTCCAACTACAACAACACAGCATTTAAAGTGGTTTAAGACTAGTCACAAATGGCTGGTTGAGGTTGTTTGTTAGGATCAGTACAGATCTGATGATAAGACAAGCCCAGTCCCTACAGCAAAGATATTGGTGACCGGTCAGACTTGAAGGATCAGGTATAATGGACTTCAGCATGGCCAATTCTCTGTTCCCTGAAATATACGCACTGCGATTGGTATTTTTCTAGCACTGTAATCACAGCGGATTTGCACCTGCCTTTTATTTCACTGCATCAAAAGTTGCTGACTAACTATGGTATGCTTTTTACTTCTCATATATAAAGTACTTTTCTATCTCTTTTGGGTTCCTTTCGCCTGCTCCACAACAAATATATCTGTGAGTTGCCAATGAACTTCAGTCCCCCAAGTCATCAAGAATCTAATCTTAACAAAAAGTACATTTTTGTCAGCATTTATGGCAGATGGAAACTGTTAAGTCATATTAGGGATGAAGAATCACTTCTTTATCGGTGTCCATGAGAGAAACTTTCAGCGGCTCTTCATTCTGCTTACAATGACAATATTGTCCTTTAACCATGTTGTGTCCTCCAAGTTGTCAGGAATGTGTTCTTGAGAGCCAAGGTGATCTTTTCAACAAAACAGAAAGATAGATTTACAAAAAATGCAGCAGTCAAACAAAACCAAGGGCAACATGTATGGATTTTGGCGTTTAAACGCCAAATTTCATGCACATTATAATAGCATAGAATGCCTGATTTATGAACCTCCACTACAGCGGGTTATAAATCAGGCGCATTCTAGTGCTAGGACGACATTTCTGGCTCAGGTAAACCACTTTCAAAGTGGTTTACCTGTTCCAGCAGTAATGTGCCTAGAATTGCCATAGTGAAGCTATAAATCTATAGCTTCGTACGGTTCTAGTGCGCCCCGCCTCCCTCACACCCCCAAAATCAGGCGCATTACTAAGTGCCTCAGGTGCTCTGTAATGCACCTGATACTGATGTACGGGAGGCTTTTCACTATTGCGAACGGGGCTGCGCCTGATGTCGGGCTGAAAATATGCCAGACTTCTGGCGCAGCTCCGTTCATACATGCCACCTCTAGTATCCATGTACCAGTCCTAATCACAAGTCCAGTAGAAAATTCAAAAAAGCCGCAGTTTTTTTTACATTTTTTTGATATATAGACATTTAGATTAGGGAGACAGATAGAGAGACATATAAATAGAGAGAGATAGACAGAGACAGACAGATAGAGAGACATATAGATAAATATTTAGATTGATAGATAGATGTTAGACAGATTTGATAGAGACATAAATAAATAGGTATTTAGATTAGATAGACATATAGATAAATGGTTAGATAGATAGATAGATAGATAGATAGATAGATAGATAGATAGATGGTTACACAGATAGATAGAAGTCATTAGTTAGAAGCTACAAAAACAGACCATATACTGTTAAAAGTCTAGAAGCACCTAATTATCTATAGTAAACCTTAAAGGGGTTGTGTCACTACACTGATTCATCTGACCCCAGTCCTGTTTTCTTGGTTTCACTTTGAATTCAGAGACGTGTTTACTGGCTTTTACTAGGCTGCAGTAGAAGCCAGGTCTGTAGCTATAGCAACCAGTGCTGGCAGCCTATCAGGATAGATCAAACAGGTCTGTAGCTATAGCGACCTGAGGAGCTGATGCAGCCCATACAAGAGGGGATATCTAGGAATAGGTAGGACACTGTTAATGGACACATATTGTAGTGACTTGTTTTTGCAAGATCTTTAACATAAAAAGCAATCTTTGTAGTGAGACAACCCCTTTAAGCTAAGAGTATTATGTATTGAAATAGTTGGCGTGATATTTATTGCTCTACCTTCCAAAAATCTGGGACACAACTTTTATGTTCTTTATTGTTGAATAATCTCATCTAGTTGACATACCCTGGGATGATGCTTGCTGTCTATGTGCTGTAATTAGGTGTGTATGTCCAGGATATGCGGAGTGGTTTGTAGCATCCACACCTTCACTGTTTATCTGTGTGCTGCCATTTCAGGTAGGACAGTTGAGATGGAAAGTAGCAGGAAGCGTCCTCCCAGGGGGGCATTCATTGTTTACTTGTGCATTCATAGCAAATAATGAATCTGAACCTATTGTATTTTGGTCTGCGCTCCTCTGTAACCTTCCTTATGTAGTGTATCTCTTTTGGAATGTAAACTGCTGGAAATGTATCTATTAGAATGTAAAAAAGTCAATAATTGCAATGTAGTAAAACAATACTAGAAGCACAAAGCAGTGGTCTCTCCTTTTGTGGCCTCTATGTGCAGTCTGTTCTTGTCAATAGAATCCATCTATAGAAAAGGTGCAATAAAACCATCAAACAACATAATAATAATGAATAGCAGAGAAACAGCAACTGTTACTGTAATCATCTGTCCACATTATTTGTAATTAGAGGCTGACGGTCTCATTAATACATTAGAGTAAAGCAGTTGTTGTCCACTGTGCTAGGGAGGGGGTAGCAACAAGTAAACAATGTTCCTTCATTAGACAAAATGTTCTTGACAATATAACAAGCCCTGAGGATTGGAATAGAGATCATATTTCCCTATGAGGACATATCCACTGACATCAGCCTTTCTAACTTAGGTCCCAGGGTAGAGTGCTGTATGCTTTACCTTTTCATTTTATTTTTTTTATTTAAAGATTTATTTTTTTTACAGCTGTAATATTTTTACAACTTAAAATATAAGAAATACATGCATAAAAAATATACTGTAAGGATTGACTTTCAAGTTATTTAAAGGGGATTTCCTCCTCCTGTTAAACTCTTACCAGCAACTTGTAGGGCCCCAGTAAAATAATAGAAACTTATACTCTACTCCCTCCGGTCCCCGGTTCCAGTGTGGCGTCTTCCCGCTCTCCTATTTTCATTCTGTTACTTCTGATTGAAGATGTCACCACTGCAGCCACTGATTGGCTACAGCAGTCATGTGCCTCTGGTTCACCAATTGTAAATTCCTAGCATATGACCGGTTCAGCCAATCAGTTGCTATAGTGGTGACATCTCTGTTCAGAAGTGACAGAATGGAAATAGAAGACTGGGGAGAAGCGGTGCTGGAACCGGTGACCAGAGTAAGGTGAGTATAAGGTTTTTTTTTTATTTACTGAGGCAACAGGAGCTGCTGTTATGATTTTGGTAGGAGGCGAAGAACCCCATTAAATACTGATACGGTGGCATATATATATATATATATATATATATATATATATATATATATATATATATATATATATATATATATATATTATTGTGCAGTATGTGGTTGTCCAAGGCCTCAGTCACATCACTTTCTTTGTCTCCATCGCTGGTATCCCGACATATACCGCAGTGGAGTCGAAGGGGTTTATAACAATGCCACTTTTGGTATATAACTGTTCTATTTTAAAATTATTAGTTTGCTTCTTTCAGGGATTTCGTTTGAATACCCTGACATAAACACATTGGCCACATGTATGAAAACTGCCATGGTGGAAGACTTTCTTTGTTGCCCATAGCAACCAATCAGAGCTCTTCTTTCCTTTTTTCAGAGCACTATATAAAATGAAAGGGGAGCTCTGATTGGTTTATATCGGCAAGAAAGAAAGTCTTACACCTAGACAGTTTTCATGCATTTCCCCCATTTTGTTTGCGTTTTTCTTTATTTTCCAATTATAGTATATATTTTCCATGATTTTCAGTGCTTTTGTGTACTGCAAATATACAATTGTAAAATAGAGCATATATTCAAAATGGATCACCGTATGTCTCCCCTATTGTTTCTTGTGGCTCTGCCATGCTATATGTCGAGGTTCTTTTTCATGGTATCCCAAAACATACTGGTAGCCGAGCCACAAAAAGTGATATGAATTTGGCCTAAAAAGCAATATATCAATGTAACAAAGATACTTTATGACCAGAAGTGACAGAATCATAGATCTTTTTGATGCTGTCAGTTCGGTTTATTAAATCCACAGTTAGGCTGGGACAGTCGGCTAATATGTGCCCATAATACAGTCATATAAAACTGGCTTTCACAGCAGAGCTGGGGTGAAGAGCCTGTCCAGGTTTGTTATATGTGTGGAATTTGCTTCTTTGACACCCTTGTAAAATATAGCTTGCAAAATGCAGAGCACCATCATTAGGGGATGTTCAAACTGCGTATTTCAATACGTTTTTTCAATCTGAAAAACGTATTGAAAATAACACCTAAAACGTATACAAACACGTACTAAAAGTGTGCAACAGAAATGCACCCTATAGTTTTAAATAGGGTTTCTGATTAGTAAAACGGATCAAGAATTGAAGTCAATTCTTTGAATGGATCCGAAAGACGCATCAAGACATATGTAAAACATGTATTGTCTGAACGATGATGCGTGTTTTACATTGAAATCCATGTAAATCACACTGAGCATTGTTAGATATGTGTTTTTAGGGCCAAAAAACTTACCCAAACACGTATCTAAAAAACGTAGTGTGAACACCCCCTTAGTTTCCTTAGGCCATGTTCACACGGCTTAAAATGGGCCGTATTTCGGTCCGTAATTACGCGCCGAAGTACGCAAATTACGGGCTGAAAACGGCCCATTCATTACGGTAATTCACAGTTCTCATAGAGAACTATGGATTACGTCTCCTCTCCCCGCTCACACAATACGCCGCAGGGGGAGATAAGTGACATGTGGATTACCAGCGGCGTATACGTGCCGCTGGTAATGCAAGTCAATAGGCCGGCGAGGTGCCAGCCCCCCGCTCACTCCTCCGCTCCCGCCCCAGTCCACACGGCGTAATTACGTCCCGCAGTTAAGCCGTTTGAACCTAGCCTTATTGTTTTCACTCGCATATAGGCAAGGCCTAATGACCCAGAATGCTGATAATGCAACAAAATGGATTGTGTAATCTGTTATAAAAAAATCAGCTTTAAAACATATTTATTTTTATATACAGAACATTATTAGGCCGGGTTCACACGGCATATAGCGGTGCATAGCTGTGCACCGCTATGCGCTTTCTGTTAGAATTATGCGCTGGCCAGCGTGTACTTCTAACAGCGCTCTGGCCCCCATTCACCATCTCTTTCCCCGGCACGCAAGTGCAGGAAAGAAGTGACATGTCACGGGGAATACGCCGTAAAATTATAGCACTCAATGAGTGCTATGATTTTACCATATTGCAGCGCAATTACGTCCAGAAGTAAGCCCTCAAATATGCAGTGTGAATACACCCTTATAATTTATACAAACAAACATGATATATGTAAATGCTGTAGACATCAAGAATACTTTTCTCGACAACTATGCTATATTCCTTTTCATTTCCCAAAAGGGTGGACTAATAGCTAGGCTTAAAGGAGTTTTCTCATTACAAAGATTAGCTTTCAACATGTAGGGGACGGTAATTCAAGACTTTTTCCAAATACACTGCTCTTTTAATATTGTCTTTGTCAAGAGATAAGGGAGATTTCATTTGCTTTGAGTGCACACAAGTGTCTCTGGTTACCATCCTACTCTTCCATTCCTGATTAGACAGAGATCAGGTAGTGATGTCACCATGGTCAGATGGAGCAGTCTTTATCTCTAACATGATTAGATTAATTATCTTTGAAAAGCACTTATAGTCACTTCTTGGAGGTCTGTAGCTTTTGTTTAGTACAGATTAAATCACCTACATTTACATCTTTGTAACTCTCAGCTATAGCTTAGTATGCTAGCCACTGCATTAGAACCACCCACAGCCTACCCAAGCAGTGTGAATCTGAAGCTGCCTGTGACTTTGTGAAACAGCATGGTGAGAAAACCTCTTTAAGATGCCTTACAATTAAAGGGGTTTCTTATCTCAAACATTTATGGTATATCAATAGGATATGCCTCACATATGACTGGTGAGTATCCCACCTCTGGTACTTATCTCAAGAACGAGCCCCCGAAAGTCTAAGTTGAGAACGGAGAGGTGGTCGGAACTCTCCCATTCATTTTAATTGTGCAGGTCTCAGAGGTAGAACCCACATCTCTCCGAGTAATATGTTATACTTGTGTGAGATGGGAACACCACTTTAAGGGGTTAGTATTTGTTGCAATGTGTCAAATGGGTGACAAATCTCAAAGAAATCCATAGCACATTTCGCAACTGAAATATGCAGTGGAAATGCTGTGTGATCCAAAATATGCCACTCGGCTATAAAGGATTATAGACGTCAAAGAAACAAATATCCAATGCAACTCTCCTAGGAAGTATCAGAGGAAATCAATGGAAATCCGCAGGTAGAGATAATGGCACCTATTAGGGAACCAAATCAAAAGACTCCGATCGCCACAGGCAATACCACTGTGTTACGTGCTTGGTGTTTCCACATGAAAGTAGTCAGATTTTATCAACTTCAGATCACGCGTAATCTAAAATTAGATAGAGACAACAACGTCTGTTTTCTCTCTAGTGAACTGCCAACAAATGTATCCCTGAAACTGTACTTGGTTAGGAGCCGGCTGGTGATCCCTGACTGTGAGGCTCACGGAAGTTGCCAAGGCCTGCAGTAGTTTCTGGACAATGAACTTCTTTATGGTGGGATTTTTTTTATTTTTTTACTTTTTTTACTGGCAGATGATTTTAGCATCATGCACAGCAGGTCACTTCATATCTTCCCTCATCCAAACAAATATGTAAAGCATGAACTGTCTGTGGCATGGTCTGGTTATCTGCTGTTAGTTTTCCACATGACCACTTTGTGCTTCTAGGATTGTACTTGTGAACATGTAACCAATGCAAGACACAGGAAAGCTGCAAGTATAGTCGTTCTACATCGATTTTATTTGTTGCTAAGACATGCAGTATGTGTGTCCATTGAGAAAGGAAACAGGAAATAGCAGGAAGAGATTTCAAAGCTAAACATAGAACCGCTGCGATATGGCAGTTCCTATTTTCCTGGAAAACGACCCGGACTACAGAACATGGGTGTACTCATAATTTTTCTGGCACATGGACAATCTGTTCCCGTCTCTGTAGCTTGACACACTAAAGCATAGGTGTCAAACTGGCGGCCCTCCAGCTGTTGGGGAAACTACAACTCCCATCATGCATTTGTATAATCTATAACAGTGGAGATGATGGGAGTTGTAGTTTCCCAACAGCTGGAGGGCCGCCAGTTTGACACCCCTGCACTAAAGCTTATGTGTTCCACGTGTATTTTCAGGTGAGAGGAAATAGGAAAATAATAGACAGCCCCTGCAAGCTTGAAAGCGAATGTATCATTGGAAAATGACATATTGTTTCATTTTGTATCTAGATTTTTTTAAAAAGCCTGTTGTTCTCATCCTGTTTACAAAGCCTAATTATTGTTTGATAGTGTTCTGTAGAGATTACTTCTCAGCAATCATCTCATTATCATCACAGGCACAATTACGATATCCTATGTTTAGAAAACGCAGGATTCATCATTTACAATAGTTTACAATAGTTGCTCGTTACAGCTCCCCTCCTCCCCTCCCTACACAATAACTTCTTCCCAGGTCACAGAGCATGCCTAAATAAATAAAATAAAACCCAAAGAAGTCAATGAGTCAGCTCCTGTTCACAGGCTCCTTTAGTCTGTGTAGCTGCAGTAAAACATGTGTATGTATTGAATAGGAAGTCATGGAGGTAGTATGGATTTGTATGACTACTTTAATTAGTCAGCCCTTTAAAGGGGTTGTCCATTTTGGGTCAATCTACAGCAAAGGTTCCATTCCCCATAGTGGCAAAGAGGAATTTAATAATTTCACATTTTAATTTCTAGTTAATGGATTGTCCATGTCTTGCACAGATATGCTAGGACTACTAGCATATCTACCTTTTGTAGAACATAATTTCATATGGTTAAAGGGGTTTTCCAACAAATAACAGCTTAGCAGGAGGTGATAAATGTAAGATCACAGGAACGGGGGTCTAGAGCCTCCCATCTCTTCTCCGTATACAACCACTATTCCATTCACAATCCTCCTTACAGTGGGAATGCAGTGAGGAGAAACCTCAGGACCCTTATTCTAATGATCAGAGTGGTCTCAGCAGCTGAGTCCAAAGCAATCTTTTATCATCTATCCTGTGAATAGGCTATAAACAAAACCTTTCTAGCTCACCAGTCTCCAAACTCTTTGTATGGATGTAATAGTAAGGACATTCACCAATAAAATCCAAACAAAAAAAGAGGCAGAAAATCTAGCATCCCATATAATAAAATATCCCCAAAAATGTATTGACAAATAGTAAGAACCCTAATTAGCACATGCACAATCTGCTTAAATGTTCCAGGCTAGTCTAGCCTTTAGTCGTAGCTAAGACCGAGGGCTAGACCAGCTTAAAATGCATAAGCATAGTTTTTTAATATATTTTTGAATATTTTATTAAATGGGATGGTGGATTTTCTTACCCCGTTGATAAATGCTATTTTTGAAAACACTTTAACAGGACATATAAACAGGGGCTGCCTTAGGAAGACTTAATTATGCTCTTTAATATATTTGTTGCTTTCTAGACTCCCCATAAAATATGACCCTTAGGCTAGGGCCACACAGCATGGGAAAAAAAAGTCAGAGAAAACTAAATCCTAAAACCATTCGTAAAACTGAGTTTTTTTTTGTCAAGTTCTTGTCAAAAACGGTCAGAAAAAATACTGTTTTTGAATGAGTTAGTTTTTTGTCACATTTTGGTAAAGCTTTCTAGACGGTTTTTGAACTGTTTTAAGTAAGGCCATGTTCACACGGCTTAAAATGGGCCGTATTTCGGTCCGTAATTACACGCCGGAGTGCGCAAATTACGGGCTGAAAACGGCCCAGTCATTAGGGTAATCCACAGTTCTCATAAAGAACTATGTATTACTTCTCCTCTCCATGCTCGGCGAATCCTCCGAGGGGGGAGATAAGTGACATGTGAATTAACAGTGGCGTATACGCGCCACTGGTAATACAAGTCTATGGGCCGGCGAGGTGCCGTCCCCCCGCACCCGCTCCCGCCCCGGGCCACACGGCGTAATTGCGGGGCGTAATTACATCCCGCAGTTAAGCCGTGTGAACATAGCCTTAGTGTAGTAACGTATGCACAATCCTATCCGGGCGGATTTTTCAACAGAAACCTTGTCAAAAGACGCCCAAAACCCTTCCAGCGATTTAAATAGACTTCTGCAGTAATTAAAAAACAACCTGTGCAGACTACTACCTATTTGTTTGTGCTGTAGATTGCATTTACAAGCAGTTACAGTTATGTAATAATACTTGTTCACACATCGTCTTGGATCCGTTTATAGATGTGTGTTTGGATCCGTGTTTCGGACCCTAAACGGACACAAACGCGCATCTAACAATGTGCAATGTGATTTACATTGTGTTCAATGTAAAACAGACGGGTGATCGCCGATGCGTGTTTACATGCGTCTTTCTGATGCGTTTTTTGGATCTGTTCAAAGACTTGACGTCAATTCTTGATCCGTTTGATGCAGCAGGAGCCCTATTTAAAACTGTTGGGTGTGTTTCTGCTGCAGCAAAAAACACATCCAAACACGCACCTGTGTGTTGGATGCGTTTTGGGGATGATTTACGCAGCACTTTTGAATGCGTTATTCGGATCCAAAACTGATCCAAAAACGGACCCAACACGCCATGTGAACACACCTTATTTCAGGGAGTATTGTAATTACGCTGCAATGCGCCCGAAATACGTCCTGTAATTACAGTAATCATAGAGAGTTATGATTACCTTCCCCGCCACGTATTGAATGCCGGGGGAAAGAAGTGACATGTCACTTCTTTCTAGCATATACGCGACAGGGATAACACGGCCGGGCTACCACCCATGCGTTTTAGAAGAACGCGCTGATGTTCTTCTAAACACATGGCATCTTGCAGCACGCAAGCCGTGCAGCCGTGTGAACATACCCTTAGGAAGATTTGTGTCTGTGATTTGTGCGCTCACAAATCCGCCGTGAATAAGGGGCGGGATGGGGGCGGGGCGCGGCGGGGGCGCCGCTCCCCGGCCCCATAGACAATGCATTGTTTACGGCGTGTCCGCGCCGTAAATAATGTGCATGTCACTTTCTCCCCCCGCGGCGGATTCGCCGAGCGGGGAGGAGCGACGGAATCCACTGTTCTCTATGAGAACTGTGGATTACCGTAATGACTCCGACGGATTGGCGCCGTACTGAAGCGCAAATCCGGCGCGCAGTACGGCGCCAATCCGCGGCAAAATAAGCCGTGTGAACGAGGCCTAAAAGTTTTTAAGAATAACGGGGTATGAGGTAGAGCACTAATGCCTTCATCCTTCACACTTGTTGGTAATGGTGGGAAGCCACAGTAGAACTGCAGTAGAACATTGTATTGTTTCAGCCTCATAAAGCATGTGTTAGTTTATAAGGTCTTTGTACCATTTTTCCCTTTGCAATAACCTTCTTTTATCCTAAGACTTTGTTCCCATTACATTCACTTTGCTTTATCTACTCCTAACCTTCTTCTTGGTATTGTGAATTGACATTTAGTACTTTTTTTGTATCTCTAGAGGTCACATTCTCAAATATTCTTTTCTGCAGCAACAGAGCTAATTGTGGTTACAGATTAACCAGAAGGTAATCCCAAATGTAAGTCACCATAGAAAGCCATTAATTATATTGTGTCAACAAAGCCAGCTAAAGTAGTGAAATATATTACACTGGTATTTCCACTTCAGGGAATGTCGGTTTTCTTAGAATAGCCCAATAATTTGTAGAATGTCTTCTTTCCCTCAGGAAGGAGTGTACTAAACGGCATACTACTTATGTGATTTAAAGGGGTTGTCTCACTACAAGGATTGCTTTTTATGTTAAAGATCTTTCAAAAAACAAGTCACTTTGCAATATGTGTTCATTAACAGTGTCCTACCTATTGTGAGATAGCACAACTCAGACTATGTTTGCCCTATAGAATTCTACATCATGGCCCTGTCATGGTATCAAATTGATCACGTTCTATCGATGGATAACAGGAACGAGAGGGGCATTGATAGAAAGGCAAAAGTACTTACATTCTTAAAGGAGTTGTCTCACTACATTGATTCATCTTACCTCAGTCCTGTTTCTTGGTTTCATTTTGAATACAGGGGTGTGTTTACTGCCTTCTACTAGGCTGCAGTAGAAGCCAGGTCTGTACCTATAGTAACCAGCACTGGCAGCCTATCAGGAGAGATCAAACAGGTCTGTCGCTATAGCGACCTGAGGAGCTGATGCAGCCCATACCAGAGGTGATATCTAGGAATAGGTAGGACACTGTTAATGGACACATATTGCAAAGTGACTTGTTTTTGCAAGATCTTTAACATAAAAAGCAATCCTTGTAGGGAGACAACCCTTTTAAAACACATGCGCGCTCAGTGAAACTGAGTATGCATGTGATATGGAGGACGGGAGAAGTAGCTGTTGGCATGAGCATCCTCTGCTGGCACTTAGGATGAGTTCACACAAGACGTGGTGAGTTGACATGAGACGCCGGTGTTTTAGAAGCAAAGTAAAGCCAGGAAGGGGGGGGGGGGGGGCATCCCCATTCACCTCCATTATCCCCGACTTGTCACTCTTTTCTCCTGGCGCGAAATAAGCGTGGGGGAAGATGGAGAGTAATCATAGCTGTCTGTGAGTTGTTTTAGGGAATTTTTTGTAGGGTTTATGTAGAGTAGGAATATATTGGGTGTTTATTAATCATTATCTATTAAAAGTTATATTTTATCCTAGGTGTTATACTTTTAGTGGTTTGTTCTACTGTTGTTACAGGACATATTTCGGGGCGTATTGCAGCTCAATAACACCCAAAAATACGTCATGAAAGACGCCATGTGAACATAGCCTTTTTTCAAATCTTGAATGGCACTTGATGCAGTGATTATGATAACTATGCAGCATTACTTTATAATTATTTTGATTAGCTGTTTATTTCCTTAATAACAAGCATTTTCGTGTTGAACATATTGATAAATCAAAGGCAGGCGCAGACTGGCCCAAAGAGGTGCAGGGAAACCCCCGGTGGGCCCCTGGGCATGGTGGGCCACTGTGAATAGTAGGCCTGGGGCAGAGAAAGAGAGGCAGAATGCAAGGGACAAAAGCAATGTGCAGTATGTGCATTCATGTACATGATAGAATGGGCCCCATGAATCAACTCCACTTTGAGACTCAGAAGAAACCTTACTAGTGGGCCACAGGCAGGGCCGGGACAACGGGTAGGCAAAGGTAGGCGATCGCCTAGGGCTCCACTTCATCCCAGGCAGGAAAGGGAAGCAAATAGGTATGGAGTGGGCTGAATTTTACATTGGGAGGGGAGGGGTTGGATGCTACATGGCTTATTTGACTAGGGCACCAGAATACCTCGTCCCAGCCCTGGCCACAGGCATCCCAGTCCCACACTGATCAAGGACAGGACATGGGTGTCAGGTGCCAGTATAGTGCCAGCTTTGGCCAGGGTTTTAAGTTACAGGTCTAGGACATAGAAATAAACATGGCTAGGAGACTGGCTACATCAAGCAGGCGGTAAGGAATCAGTAATAATACCCATGTTATTCAGACTGCAGCATGTTTACTGAACAGTTTAGAGCACATCCTGTTTTAGAACAGGCTGTGTTTGATTTTACAATTTAGTATGTTCCCAAGTGTTAAAAACAAGTGAATATATCACTGTTCCCAATAAACAATGACTGGCACGTGACGAACCGCAGAGGACACTGAAATGCTCGGATTGCGTCACACACTGGCACAGCGGCCATGACAGGCCTGAAATTACATTACAAGCTGATTTAATAAGCAGTAATGTGCAGTAGGTGTGCAGTGAAGACCCTATTAATATGTGTGTACCCGTATCCTATCAAAATGATCTGCTGGATAGATGATTTCTGATTTGGATGGGTATTGATTACTCCCATAATCAATTCATCAAGTGTCCATCAATTAACTTCTGGAGTGGACATCTTAAAAAGTTTTCTTAGCCACGCTCACTGTGTTAAACCCAATAGTGAATTAATAATTAAAGCGGATCCATTCACTAATTGCTGTGAATCTTTATCAGTATTAAAGGGGTTGTCTCGCTACAAGGATTGCTTTCTATGTTAAAGATCTTGAAAAAACAAGTCACTTTGCAGTAAGTCTCCATTAACAGTGTCCTACCTATTCCTAGATATCCCCTCTTGTATGGGCTTCATCAGCTCCTCAGGTCGCTATAGCTACAGACCTGTTTGATCTCTCCTGATAGGCTGCCAGCACTGGTTGCTATAGCTACAGACCTGGCTTCTCCTGCAGTCTAGTAGAAGCCAGTAAACACGCCCCTGAATTCAAAGTGAAACTAAGAAAACAGGACTGAGGGAAGATTAATCAATGTAGTGAGACAACCCCTTTAAGAGTTGTATTCCCATTCTAACACTGAACAGTCACAACCATAGAGACAGGGAAGGTGGAGAGGAAAGAAGTGCAGTTCTGTGAAGCCTGGATGACTTTGTGACTGAATATGGCTGCTGTATCTCTGCTGCTTCCCAGACTTAGGGTCACACGGCGTAATTGTGGGCTGTACTTTAGGGAGTAACTGCGCTGCAATGCGTCCAAAGTTCACCCCGTAATTACAGTAAAAGTACTCACTGAGTGTTGATAACCCCTGGTATTCCCCAACAAGCACTGCGAGCTAGGATAAAGAAGTGAATGGGGCCTAGCACAGAGCGCTTTAGAAGTATTTGCTAACCAGCACGTACTTCTAAAACACCCGCCGTATAGCGGCGCAACTATGTCGGCTATAAGCCATGTACACTCAGCCTTAAGGGGTTAGAAGTATAAGGCTATGTTCACACGGCTTATTTGCGGGGCGTAATTACGCCGTGTGGACAGGGGTTGGGCGGGAGCGGGGGGCCGGCACTAGTGGCACGTATACACCGCTAGTAAATGACATGTCACTTATCTCCCCCCGCGGCGGATTCACTGACCAGGGAGAGGAGCCGTAATCCATAGTTCTCTATGAGAACTGTGGATTACCGTAATGAATGGGCCGTATTCCAGCCGTAATTCGCACAGTACGGACTGAATTATGGACTGAAATACGTCCCATTTTAAGCCGTGTGAACATAGCCTAAGACTGATGTAGGATAATAGTGCCCAGTGGAGTTATTTCTTTATGGACCAGATAAGCACTTTACGGTTATTGCATAGTGCAGTTGTCTGTATTCTTATCAATGTTATTTTAGTGTCAACATTATTAATAGGTAATATTACTGTGATAAAACATTTATATCATTTTCTAAGAACTGCATGTGGGCATTTACAATGTGAACCTTATGCTGCATTCACATTGATAACAGTTAGCATGATGAGAGTGCTACTTCCGCTAAAGGGGTGCCTTAGGCCATGTTCACACGGCTTAAAATGGGCTGTATTTCGGTCCGTAATTACGCGCCGAAGTGCGCCAATTACGGGCCAAAAACGGCCCATTCATTACGGTAATCCACAGTTCTCATAGAGAACTATGGATTATGTCTCCTTATATTTTACATGTAACTTTCATGGGGCTTATACGCGCCGCTAGCTGTGTTTGTCTATGGGCGGGCTATGTGCGGGCCCCCCGCTCCCGCCCCCGTCCACATGGCGTAATTACGCCCTGCAAATACACCGTGTGAACATAGCCTTAGGCCACCCTTTTGTGATCACTACATAAAGCATATACAGTTAGTAAATAAGGCAAGCATACTCCAGTCTGGACTATGTTTCAAGGCTCGTATGTGCCCACAGGGGAGCGGGGGAAACCCGTTTTGTGTATGGTAAGCCTGGCGCTGCTTCTCAGGGAGAAAGAAAGGGAATGAGAGGCAGAGTGCAAGATGTATGTGCAGTCCTGTTCAGTAACTCTAGGGTGGGCTCCTGGAATCAAACCCATGAGTGGGCCCTAGGCCTGGCACCTGAGATTTGTCACCACCATTATTCTTAATATTAATTTATATCACTTTTGCTGTTACACTATATTGCATTATTATTACTGTATGAATGGAGCTGTTATTTGGTCACTGTATGGTTATAGGACTTGAGCAGAGAATGGTAACATTTGTCACTGTGTGACACCAGTACTTTATACAGAATATTTACATACTAGTATTTATATATTTATTTTATATTTGTACAGTACATTTTCTTTGTTTTATGTGTACAGCATACTTTTGTAGCAAATAATGGAAGTACTATTTGACTAATTTGTTTTGTGAGGTTATTTTTACACCGTATGACAGTACAGCAAATAGGATGGGTAGCAACAGAACATACCGCACTGGATACATGCAACCAAGGCTGGCTTCGCTTGTAGAAGTGACATTGACACGGTTTATATAATCAATTTAGATAGTGGGTACAATATGCTTTTTCTTATGTGGCTTTACACTTTAAAAATATGTATCAAAATTCATCCTTGTAGACTTGACATAGATGGGGTTTGCCTCCTGCTGTAGAATTAGGCGTATTTGTGGGGCAAGTACACCCTGCAAACCAATTTACAAGTACAGCACTCTGTGTAAATCACCGTCATCGTTCAGATGATTTTACGATTGTATTTCTCAATGTGTAATGTACGTCCATAGAGAGAAGTGACCCGTCACTTATATGAGGCAGAAAGCTACCTCGCGTTGAAAGTAGGCACTGGCTACTTCTTTTTACAGGTGCTTATTGTGCGCCGGGGAATATGGCATAAAATCATAGCACTTAATACAGGCTATGATTTTACCGTATTTGCGGGCGTACTTCAGGCGCAATTACGCGCCGAAGAACGCCTAATATATACATCATATGAACATACCCTAAAAGTGTGGAGGCTGCGTCCACATCACACTGGTCAAAATACTTATATACTAAATATTTTTAATTGTAAATTTGGGTCTTTGTTTTCTGCTGGATTTGCAGTCAGAAAACAAGTCCCATTCATATATATGCAGATCCAACCTAGAGATGTTTAGGATGAGGTTTTTTTTACCGCAAATCTGGCGGATTATTTAACATGTTCTAAGTTTTTGCAAAAACTATTGAAAATCCGAGTCTTGTGGACTACAACTTGGGGATTGTTTACAGAAGGATTTTTATGGTTTTTAAAAACCCAATCTACGTCAAAATTGGACTGTAAATCATTGCTGTGTAGACCCCCCTAAGACCTTCCTGTAGACAGCCTGTTTCATTGCAGAGCTAGGACTGATCTGTTTACTGTCACCCTACACCCGCACTATCTACAAGAATTAACACCCAGGCCAACCAGTAATGGCAACTTAAATTGCCCATTCATAGTAGACTAATGGCCATCTAATATGTTAGGGGTTGTCCCAGCTTAATGGATTCTGTATTTTGGACCCATTTCTGGTTTTGGCTGTCAAATACTGATGCAAAATATGCATCAAAAAACATTGTGTGAACCAAGCCTTAGGGATATAAGCCTCCCCAAGAGCTGCCTTGGACCTTTCTACCTTATTGAGAACACATGCATGCTCGGCTAAGCTGAGCGTGCATGTATATCAGCATTTTGGGAAGAATAGCTATGTTGGGCCAACAGCTAGCTAAAGCATATGGCCACCTTTAGTGTGAATTATAGTAGGAACCAAAGATAGTGGCAAGTTCCACTATATTACATTGTTTTCTGCTTTTCTATCTGGCCGGACACCCTTGGTTGCTTATCTGACCTTTAACCCACATCTGTTTCCTGTTATCTTATCCCTGTTGTGCTAAAGACACATAGACAAAGGGGGATGGGAGGAAAGGAAGATTATGTGCTTCTTCAGTAATTATTAACAAAGCTCCTTCAGCATAGCTTTAGTTACATAGAGAACTAATTTTTTGTTTCTTATATTGTTATTTTATTGTCTTCTTTTAGGTTTTTGCATGCCGACTTATAAACAATCGTTAACAATCATAGTTGAAACATTATCAATTGCCCTAGAAGCTGGTCCAGGAATACCCGTGAGGACTGCACATCCACATGCTGTGTATTGATCTACTGTTGTTAAGCAAAATCTAATAAAATGAAGCGGAGATTCTTAGTTCACATTTTGATCAAACTGTATACATCCACTTGTTGCCTCTGGGTGACCTATTTTAAGTGTGTCCCTACACTAATAGGTGCTGCTCTGCGCAGCGGGCATCGCTATAGCAGCAGCAACACCTGGTGGGGTAGTGACCCAGCAGCACCCCTGGTGTGGGGTTTAGCCCCCTGGCTATGGGTCATACCACCCCAGTGGCAAAATATCACAGCACCAATACCAAAAGAAAGCAACACAAAAGTCCTAGCACAGAAAACTGAAAGTAGCTTGGCAGCTAAACCTGGTAGCAGGGGTGCTGTTGGTTGACTCCTGCCACAGTGCTGTGCCCTTTAAGGTATGGCATTTAGCGTAAATGCCCACTCTTTGCGCTTTGAAATTTTGGGTTTGCAAGATTTCTACCTCACATACATTTGTATTTCTAAGCCAATAATATACCTGAAAGAAGCGACATGTTACTTCTTTTTCCGGGCATACATTATGTGCCACAAAACACGATCGCAATATCACCATTGTCTAAACAGCGATGTTGATTTTACTTGTACAATCTTTTACCTTATTTGCAGGGTGTATTTCGCCGCCATTATGTGTAAACATAGCCTTAGTGTAGGGACCCACTAAAAATAGGTTGCTTTGAAGTGGCCAGTGGGCTTGTACAGTTTGATCAAAATGTGTAATAAAAACATCATCTTCATTTCTATACATTTTTTCTAAGCAGCTGCAGATCAATATATAGCATGTGGATGTGCAGTCCATTTGGATATCTTTTTTATACATGCAAAGACAAAGCTTAGTCGAAAAGAAAGTTTCCACTGAAACTCATCATCACCTGCATGTCTTAGGGCTTGTCCCCACGGCACGGGTTTTCACCCAGTTTTACAGACGGTTTTAAGTTTTGAAAACTGGGTGACAACTTTTAACATTGACCTTAATGGAAAATCTATGCAGCAGTCCCCACTGCACGGATCTTCCACTGGACGGTTTTTTACCCTATCGGCGGTCCGAACACATAGAACATATTCATTCTTCCTCCCGGTTTTCATTCGGAATATGAACATGTCTATGCAAGGGGGAGGGCTTTCCTCCGGCCGTCCCCCTGCGGCCGTGTGGACGGCCGCAAAACAGAGCAAGTACCGGTCGGATGATCTTTGCCGTAGGGACGAGCCCTTAGGGCATGTCCCCACGGCAAGGGTTTTTGGACGTTTTTTTAGCCGGTTTGCGGTTTTTCAGACCGCCTAAAAAACCGGCCGAAAATGAGCACAATTGTGCTCTATGGAAAACCCGTGCAGCAGTCCACACTGCACGGGTTTTCTGTCCGGTGGTTTTTCCGCCCGCGGGCCGCTCAAAAAGCATTGAGCATTTTCATTCTTCCGTCCGGTTTCTGGACGGAATATGAACACCTCAATGGGAGGGCTCTTCTCCGCTCATCGTGTAGAAAAGCCGCCCACTCCCCCCACGACCGTGGGGACGGCCGAAAAACAGGACAAATACCAGCCGGGTAAACCGTCCGGTATTTGTCCACTGCCGTGTGAACGCACCCTTAGAATAACTTGATACTTTTCCAATTACTTGAATAATTCCTTCACTCCATTTTTGCCATGATCAAAAATGAAATTTGTACATCTGCCCAGCTATTGTTTACATGCCACAAATTCCTTATAATGACCAAGCACAGAAGAGAAATAGTCTTTCTAGGTTTCTAAACTTGCGAAATTCAGTATCTTCCTCAGCGGTAAAGATACTTTTTGACGTTGAACATCTGGTCTCAGGTCTCTGAAGTGTTTAAATTACTAAGCAAATATGGCTGTCAGCACACCACCCTTTTAGTGGCAGTCTTAAGGAAAGAAAAAACTAAGACTAAAGAGAAGTGTTTTTTAATGCATTTTGTTTGCTTTCTTCTTTCATTGTTATTCTTAAGGAAAGAGAGGACATCTGTTAATAAGCTTTTACGTTGAAGAATGCGCCTGATCTTATCACTGATCTGTTAGGCTATGTCTACACAGCACAAGAATAACATCGGATTTTCAGCGGTTTTAGTATTTGGAATCTGACGGTACCCTGTGCTGCATTGACAGCAATGAAAACCCCGTGTTGTAGTCTATACACTTTTGCTGTAATCTACATATTTTTACCGTCGCGTTAAAAATCCGTCAGAATATGCAACATGTTATATATACCACCGGATTCTGCTCAGATTTGCTGTTGACCCCATACATCAAATGTACGGGCCCAGCGGCTAATCCGAAAGCCGACCGCGGCTTTTGTGCAAATCTGCTCCAAAAAACCGCGGTCCAGCAATAACAAAATGCCGTCAGAGTTGCCACGGTATTTTATCATACGCTGTGTAGACCTAGCCTTATAGATATTCAAGATTTTACATAGGAAGCAGATTCTAAAATTAGAGATTAGCTGATCGATGAGCCAACTTCTATTTAAAATGTAAAAAATTGTCTTTATGAGGCATTTAGATAGGGTTATCCAGCTAACTCCTATCACTAGAGGTGCCAGACTCCTCTGCCACCATTGATCTCGGGAGAATTGTGTTGGGGCTCTTTTCAGGCTAAATTTCAACTTGTCTGATTCGGTTTCCCTCAATAGCCGACACTGGAGAATTGTCTTCCAGGCTCCATAGATGAGAATATGCTGTTTTTTCCCACAACAAAAATCTAAGGTATGTTCACATGGCGTAATTGCGGTGCGTACAGTAAGCACCACAATACGCCGGGTGATTTGGGAGTCGCGCTGATCAGTGCGTACTCCCAGGGAGTGGGGGCGGCAGCCGCAAGTAATGGACATGTCACTTATCTCCCCGCGTATACAATACGGTCGTATTGTACGAGCGGGGAGAGGAGGCGTAATCCATAGTTCTCTATGAGAGCTAAGAATTACTGTAATTATTGGGCGCATTTCCCTACGTATTAAGCACAATACGCGGTGAAATACGCGGCAAAATGTGCTCCAAAATAAGCTGTGTGAACATATCCTAACGTCTATGGCCAACTTGGGAAAATATATTACTGCTCTGCTTATCTGACATATAATAAAAAAAATACATTTGCTTCCCTATCCTCGGGGAGACTCTGAAGTTTATAAAGCCCTTTTGTTACTTTGTGTTCAATATTTATTTCCAGTAAATATCCATTTAAGGGCTTGTTCACACAGAGTTTTCTCTTCGTGTTGCAAGCACTTTGTAGAGCCGTCTTGCATGTCAATTCTTTCAAAGACGGACCCGAGCGGCGCTTTTGAAACACGCAGCGGCGATCTCTCATGTGAACGCCGCTGTGTGTTCGTCATAGCCGCAGTGATAAAGTCACTGCTAATTGTTTAGATCCGTCTCTGGGTCCGTCCTGTCGGTTCCCAAGACGGATCCACAAAGCGCTTGTAACACGGAGTAAAAACTCCATGTGAACAAGCCCTAAGAGTAGCTGGAATATCTCAGACCTGTCTGTTTTAGTAAATACTTTTGTTCCCTGTAAAATAACAATTCTGCAGCATCTTTATTATAAGTGTGTGTTTAGACGGCTTATACAGGGCGTATAGCAGCGCGTACTATGCGTGCCAGTATACACCCGCAGCTTCAGAAAGAAGTTCTGGCCAGCGCATCCTTCTGAAGTGCTCTCACTGACTGTCATTCGGGGAAAGAACAGGTAATACTAGCTCTCATTATTATTCATTTTATAGCGCCATTTATTCCAGGGTGCTGTACATTCATGAAAGCAATGGATTACCGTATTCTCGGCCTGTACTTCAGGCGTATAGTAGCGCAATTACACGCCGAAGTACGTACTTAGAATACGTCGTCTGAATATATCCTAATTCTGTGTTGTACTGTTCATTGGTTATTCCTTCTAGAAATGTATAACAAAATCAGTTAGGTGAGTGTTACCAATTGGTGGTAACTGCACATACACATACACACTTCCAGCACCAATTGGACAATTTCAGACTATGTGGTGACACCCCTCCCCCAATTGGTAACACCCAGCTGACAGATTCAGTACATAACATTCTAGGAGGAATAAGGCTATGTTCACACGGCTTAAATTTGAACGTATTTTGGCCCGTATTTCGTGGCGTACGGGGCGAGATACGTCCCAGTCGTTACGGTAATCTCATAGAGAACTATTGATTACGCCTCCTCTCCCCACTCGCACAATACAGCGCGCGGGGAGATAAGTGACATGTCAACTACTAGCGGCAAACACGCGCCGCTAGTAATGAACGTCTATGGGACCGGCTAGCTGCCGCCAACCCCCCCCCTGCCTAACAGAGGAACAGCACAACAAAGAGATGTAAGAGGATGTTACTATGGTAAGCAGACAGGAGATGTCACAGGTTCTCCGTAGGGTCATATTTTCATTATATTGTTCAGTTGTCTCTTGAATTTTAAGAAGCATTCCAAATTAAATACAATGGGCCTTATGTATGAAAACTGTCCAGCAGTTAGACTGTCTATGTTCAACATAACAACCAATCAGAACTCATATAGTGCTCTGGAAAAATAAAAGTTGGGCTCTGATTGGTTGCTATGGGCAACAAAGACAGTCTTAGGCTGTGTTCACACGGCTTATTCCCGACGGATTTTTTGTGCCGATTGAGCGCCAAATCCCCGTGAAAAAGGGGCGGGCGGGGGGGGGGGCCGGGGCGCGGGGGGGCGCCGCTCCCGGCCCCATAACAATGCATTGTTTTTACGGCGCGTCCGCGCCGTAAATAAAAGTGCATGTCACTTTCTCCCCCCCGGGGGGATTTGCCGAGCGGGGAGGGCGACGGATCAGAACTCATATAGTGCTCTGGAAAAATAAAAGTTGGGCTCTTATTGGTTGCTATGGGCAACAAAGACAGTCTTACTGCTAGACAGTTTTCATACATAAGGCCCAATGTTTTTTTCTGCAGTTGCCTTTTCCTTGGACTGTGCCTGATATTACAGTTTACCACCGTTTACTTTTTTTTGCAAAGGAGCAGACCCTATTCTAATCTTGGATACGCCTTTAAAATGTATTTAGCATCTTAGAGGCATTTTGTATTGCTTTTAATGATATTCAGCTGGATATTGCACTTCATCAATCTTTTTCATGTAGGCCACTATCTGTACTTATGTATAACTGGTTTAGCAGGCACTCCAGGAAACGTTCAAATAGAGCTCTTATTCAGTTCATACCTAACTCTACCTTTCTTACCCCTTTAGAGAACCATACATCGGCCGACTCCACCAACAGCTCCCAGCTTGGTAATGAAACGGAGACAGAACAGATCATTGAACTGAACGGTTGGCTGGTGTGTAAAGAACAGGATGAGATGCTGAACCTGGCCTTCACGGTGGGTTCTTTTCTTCTCAGCGCAATTTCACTGCCTTTGGGAATTATCATGGACAAGTATGGGCCACGCAAGCTGAGGCTCAGCGGAAGGTGGGTATTATGTGATGAAACTGGGTATATGATGTTTTCCGATAATATGTGATATAATAAAAGGGTAACTCCTTGTTTTTTATTTTACAGTGCCAGTTTTGGTGTTTCTTGCCTGTTAATTGCTTATGGAGCAAGTAATCCCAACTGTAAGTGAGATCCCTCTGCCAATACATTGTAGTATATTTTGCCCTTTGTTTGTGAGTTATATGTTATTTATATTGTAAAATCTATACGAGAGACCTAAACTGAAAAAGTCTGACACCCCTGGAGGAGCCCCCATCATGAGGTCAGCTGTATTCACATCTGTTCCATGTAAAATTCCATCTAAATTTCAGATAAAGTAGCCCAAGATACAGTAAAATGGTACCATGACCGTAACCCAAAGGGTGCGTTCACACGGCAAAGGACAAAAACAGCTCTGTTTTTGTCTCTCATTTCAAGCGGTTTTGGGGCTGTTTTTGGACTGTTTTTGTCACTGTTTTTGTCCCGGTTTTCCCAGTGATTTTTGGACAGTTTTTGGACTGTTTTTCAACCTCCAAAAACACACCCACTATAGGTGGGATTATCCTTCACTTTTTTTTTCAAAAACCGAATCCGCCCAAAAAAACCGCGCCAAAAACCGCAGGCTACGTTTTGAGCGCTTAACATGGACTCCAATGTTAATTTTCCGTCTAGAAACCGGTCGGAAGAATGTGCATGTTCAATGTTTTGCAGTCAGTGGGGACTGCAGGGCGGTTTTTCAATTGAAGTCTATGGCAGAGAGTTTGTTGCAGGTTTTCCGACGGTTCCTAAAACCGCAAAGCGTCGGAAAAACCGCCCAAAACCCCTTGCCGTGGGGACATGCCCAAAGGGCCACATTGTAGTCAGTCAGGCCCCTACACGACAGAACCAGCGAGGGTGTCAGACTGGAAAAGTCTGACACCCCTGGAAGAGCCCCATCATGAGGTCGGCTGTATTCACATCTGTTTCATCCCAGATTCTGTCAAAATTTCAGATAAAGTAGCCCACTATGCAGTTCTGTCCAGTAAAATGGTACCATGACAGTAACCACATTGGGCCACATTGTAGTCAGTCAGGTCCCTACATGACCGATCCAGCATCCAGGGCTGCCATCAGTCATCTATTAACCGTTTCAGGGCCCCATACAGCCAAATCAAATGAGGCCCCCACCCACTGCTAGTTCCTATTTTTTAACATATTAGTGGGCCCCTTTTTGATTAGGGCCCCTGACAGGAGTAATGCCCATACTGCCATATTGGCGCCCCTGCCAGCATTACTGTTATTTTCATTGCACTGTACTAATAGTGGGGCACCACAACACAGGTATGAACAAAGCCATAAAGTGGTTTTGCCATGTGATAAAATCCCTACTGAGGCCAGCCCACAGCTCCCTACAAGCCAGCATCAGAGAATAGGAGATACCTGGCTTACACAGTTCTCCCCGTTCTTTTCTGTTGGAGTTACAAATACAGCCAAGCGAATGTACTCATGTATATTTGGAGCTCTCATAGACATGAACCGAGGAGAGGTGCGCAAGTGCGGCCTTTTCCCTGTTTTCTAAGGCTGGCTCATAGGGAACTATGAGCTGGCCTCAGAAGGGATTTTAGCAGATGGCATAACCACTTTAAGGCTATGTTTATACCTGTGTTGTTGTGTCCTGTTATTGGTGCAGTGCAACGAAAATAACAGTGGTGCTGGAGCTATCATGTAGGGACCTGACTGACTATAATGCGATCCTTAGGATTTCATCAGATGGCAAAACCCATTTACAATGTTCAGTGCTAGACAATTATGTATGACTTTATATGAAAATGCAAAACTATTTTTTATAGATGAGCAAAATGTAACTAGCAGTTGGGGGCCAAGTACATAGAAAACCTTAAAGGGGTCTTCTCACTACAAATATTAGCTTTCAACATGTAGGGGCAGGTAACTGAAGATTTTTTCTAAATACATTGGTCTTCCCTGGTCAGCAGATAAGAGAGATTTTATCTGCTCTCAGTATACCCAGGTTGCTTTGGTTATGTCCAGATCTCTCTTCCTGATCAGACAGAGAGCATGGATTGATGTCATAGTTGGATGGAGCATTCCTTATCTCTAACAGGATTAGTTTAATTACAGGTAATTAGTGATAAGCACTTGTATTCACTCGTCACAGCTATGTAGCTGTTGTTGAAGATTAAATCTCCTGCACTTAGGTCAGTGTAACTGCTCAGCTAGTTACAGAGGAGATAAATAACAGGATTAGTTTAATTAATTAGTGATAAGCACTTTGTATTCACTCCTCACAGCTATGTAGCTGTTGTTGAAGATTAAATCTCCTGCACTTATGTCAGTGTAACTGCTCAGCTAGTTACAGAGGAGATAAATATGCTAATTGCTGCTATAGAACCTCCCACAGCCTGACCAAGCTGTGCAAGTCTGAAGTTGCTGTGACTCTGTAAAACAGCATGGTGAGAAAACCCCTTTAACAATGATCGGTCAGCATGCCTGACATGTCGGCTTTAGTAAAAAATTATATTTCCCAATGAAATAACAATGCTGGACCATCTTTTCTTAGAGCTTTACACTTTGTAATTCCACTGTTGTTTCTCCTGGACATGTATGAATATGTTGACAAGTAGGTGTTACCATTTCTCTCAAAAAAGTGTATCTGTATGCTGTCATGTTGACCAGGTAAATGGTAACACCCACTTGTCATTTCCATGGGAGATAACTGTGGAATAACAGAGTGCAGTGTTCTAAGTAAGGTGTGCTAACATTTTTATTTCACAGTAAACATATGTAATTACTAAACCAGTTATGTCAGAAGAGTTGGACGGGCTGCCTCTTACATGTGTCAGCGTTAACAAGCTAGTCCTTCCTCATGATATTTAAGGCTGAGTTCACACGGCTTATTCACGCCGTAATTGCGGGACGGATTTCGCGCACAATTACGGCGTGTGTACGGGGGCGGTGTATCCCGCCGGGATAATGTGCATGTCACTTTCTCCCCGCTCGCCGTATTTCGCGAGTGGGGAGAGGAGACGCAATCCATAGTTCTCTATGAGATCTGTGGATTACCGTAATGACTGGGACGGATTTGGTCCCGTATTTCGGGCAGTATGGCACGGAATACGGGACCAAATCCGTCCCAAAATAAGCCGTGTGAACATTGCCTAACAGAGGAGAATGTCAGAATCCAATCTCAGATTGTAATCTTCTATTTTTCTTGGTTTCCATGGCAGCTCTGTCTGTGCTGATTTTCGTAGCCTTATGTCTGAATGGTTTTGGTGGAATGTGCATGACCTTCACTTCTCTTACAGTAAGTCCAAAATTACCTAAAATGTGTCTCTAAATTTACAGCATACTGTGTCATTATCTGCAATTACTGATTACTGTACCCCTGTGAGGTGGTTTTAGACAGGTGGGTACAGTTAATAAAATGCCAGTCTGTGGCAGTCCAGGAGCAGGAGCACCTACAGATACCAAGGACGAGCTGGTCCTGAACCTCATTAGGAGGGGGTCATGTATGTGTACATATTCTTGATGGAAATGAATAAGCAACCTGCAAGACAGCCTCCATTTATTTCAATCAGGCAAGCAGATATAAGAGATCTCAAAACCAATCTTTAAAGGGGTTGTCTCACTACAAGAATTGCTGCTTTTTATGTTAAAGATCTTGCAAAAACAAGTCACTTTGCAATATATGTTCATTAACAGTGTCCTACCTATTCCTAGATATCCCCCTTTGTATGGGCTGCATCAGTCTCCTCAGGTCGCTATAGCTACAGACCCGTTCAATCTCTCATGATAGGCTGCCAGCACTGGTCGCTATGGCTACAGACCTGTCTTCTACTGCAGCCTAGTAGAAGCCAGAACCCCCCCCCCCCCCTGAATTCAAAATGAAACCAAGAAAACAGGACTGAGGTAAGATATATCAATGTAGTGAGACAACCCCTTTAAGCTACAATGAAGTGGGAAACATCATCCGATATCACAGGGTGTTCACTGAGAATATATAGAAAAAAAAATCACAGAAAACATAGTGAAAAGCCCCTTAACAATATATATGTGTATACATATATAACACTGGGGAAAAACGAAAACATTTTTTGGGGGCCTAGAAATTTTGACCTTATTCTGGGTTTTTGAATGCTGCCGAGTCTAAATATACCATCCATTTTGTTCCAGCAGCTCTAGTTTATGAGATGTTGATTACATGATTCTACATTGTTCTTGTGATTAATTTGTGTATAAATATGTAGTGCAGATGAATAGAATTGCATTTGCCCACATTCATGTTTTTGTTTGCATGTGTTCTTTAAAGGGAACCTGAGGACAGCACAAGCTAGTGTCAGACCTGCTGTTTCCAGCACTGTGTCCCTTATTCTGTAAGATGCTGTAGTTTTAGAGCATTTAATGCTCAAATCTGCAGTTTTCACCCAGAAGAGTCATGAAAAGAGTCCGTTTTTTATACCCCGCCCATCTGAGGCTAGCCCCGCCCACCTCACAACTGACTCAGCCAAGGGTGTCAAACTGCTGCCCTCCAGCTGTTGGGAAACTACAACTCCTATCATTCCCACGGTTATAGATTATACAAAAGCATGATGGAAGTTGTAGTTTCCCAACAGCTAGAGGGCCGCAGTTTGACACCCCTGGTAAGCTATTACTTTGAATAGGTAGAACCATGTGAATAACTGCCAGGTGGGTGGGGCTAGTATTTGGTGGGCGGGGCTAACACCTGCTCATGAATAAGATTTGAGTGTTAAATACTCTGAAACGCCAGCATCTTACAGAATAAGGGACACAGTGCTAGAAACAGCAGATCTGACACTCGCTTGTGCTGTCCTCAGCAAGGGGGGCTTAAACTATGTGACAGGTTCCCTTTAAGTGTTCTAAAATGTATGTCTTTTCTGTTTTACATGAATTTACATTTCCTTAGTACAATATTGAGTGACCACTACTTTCAGCAGCATATATTTAGTAATGTCGCAATGTCGGATCTCCAAAACTAAAGCTGATAGGAGAAAACCGGTGATATTTTCAGAATCAGTGCCCCAAACGGATCCAACCTTTAAAGGGGTTTTGCCATGAAGTGAGTTCCTTACCTCTTATCTGCACAGGAGAGAAGATAAACAAAGCATGCTGAGTCACGGGAGAAAGGGTGGGGGGGGTGAGCAGAGAGCGAGGAAGCAGGGACCATCTGCAAAGTTTACTCAAATAATTACATTACAACCAGTAGATTCTCTATACAGCAGACAACCTCATACACTGAACTTTCTCCCCAGCCCCTTGGAAGCTCCTTTATGTTCCCTGTCATCAGATAAGAAGTGAAAACACGCAAGGGCGGCCAAATCAGCTCCTGTCAGTGTCCTGGTCCTGTCTAATGTAAACTGTCAGGAAACGAAGGGTATATAAAGAAAGCTGTAGCTCTCACAGGCTTCACTTTTTGTAATCACATATATTTAGAAAAGTGATTAAATACCCATTTTGGAGGATCCCACGTCAACATTACATCGTGGCAAGACCCCTTTAAGGCACCAAAATTATTATTCCCCATTGTAATACATGTATGTACATATGTATGTATATAACTTAAATTTTAATTTTATACCATAAATACTAAATCATCTATCCCTTACCATTACTCTACTAAAAACACCTACGTAGGAAGGGTAAATGCCCCGAAAAAAGCGACCACGCACCAAAAACTAACCCTAGTAGACCCTTTATCCTATCCCCAAAATGATCTACTATAAACAAACCCGACACATTTCCCCTGCTATAAGGTGGGATCATCAGGGGAACCATAGGGTGTAGAAAATTCCACAAACATTACACAATAAATCTATAAACCAATAAACATTTGCCAAAAACAGTAAGGCTATGTTCACACGGCTTATTGCGCCCCGCAATTACGCCGTGTGGACGGGGGCGGGAGCGGGGGGCCGGTACCTCGCCGGCCCATAGACATTCATTACTAGCGGATTGTATACGCCGCTAGTAATTCACATGTCAATTATCTCCCCCCCGGGATTCGCCGAGCAGGGAGAGGAGACGTAATCCATAGTTCTCTATGAGAACTGTGGATTACCGTAATGACTGGGACGGATTCAGCCCGTAATTTGCACAGTACGGACTGAATTACGGGCTGAAATACGTCCAGTTTTAAGCCGTGTGAGCATGGCCTAACATTTAGGCCGTGTTCGCACGGCTTATTCCCGACGGATTTGTGCGCCGTATTGAGCGCACAAATCCGCCGTGAATAAGGGGCGGGCCGGCAGCGCGCGCGGGGGCGCCGCTCCCGGCCCCATAGACAAGCATTGTTTTACGGCGCGTACGAGCCGTAAATAATGTGCATGTCACTTTCTCCCCCCGCGGCGGATTCGCCGAGCGGGGAAGAGCGACGAATCCACTGTTCTCAATGAGAGCAGTGGATTACCGTAAATTGCTGCCGCGGATTGGCGCCGTACTGAAGCGCAAATCCCGCGCGCAGTACAGCGCCAATACCGCGGCAGAATAAGCCGTGTGAACGAGGCCTTACAGTCTCCATTTGTTTTCAGTCGAGGGGAAACATATGCAGTCTCCTTCTGACTGAAGTTCTGGATTACAAATTACCAAACATTTTTACTTTTAAGGCCATGCTCACACGGCTTAAAATGGGCCGTATTTCGGTCCGTAATTACACGCCGAAGTGCGCCAATTACGGGCTGAATACGTCCTAGTAACTACGGTAATTCACAGTTCTCATAGAGAACTATGGATTACGTCTCCTCTCCCTGCTCGGCGCATACGCCAGGCGGGGAGATAATTCACATGTCACTTTCTAGCGGCGTATACGCACCGCTAGCATGATTGTCTATGGACCGGCGAAGTCCCGTGCTCGCCCCCCGCTCCCCCCCGGCCACACGGCGTAATTGTAATTACGCCCCGCAGTTAAGCCGTGTGAACATAGCCTTAGACATATCGTTAAAAAGACTTTTTTGGGATAATTTCTTTAGAATAGGCTGTCACAGCTGTGATTATTGTTGTATACATGCTGTTTCATGATGACTATAAACTAATATCAGTTTTTTAGGCTTTGTGATCAGATGTAGGAGAGAGCTCGAGCTGCACAACTAGCAAGTATTGTTGCTCCGAGAGGCAATGGGTCGCACTCACATCTATATTGTGCCTTCTGTGTCATTGCCCTAATGAGCAAATGGGTTAGCTCATGTGTATAATCCTTGTTTGCTATTCAGTGCCCAGTCTTTTCTTTATATAAGTGCGTTGTTTATGTAACACTTACCCTAATCTCTTTAGGGCACCAAGTCCAAATTGTTTTGTTACTTTATGGTTTATGATTTTAATCCTGAGTTGTTTCAGTACGTAACTGATACAGCTGAACCTCCACTGGTTAAACTGAAAGCAGCATCCTTATTAACCGTGCTGTTTGCTATCAACATTTAGTAATAGTTCACTCCGTTGGAATAGGGTTAGCGGTATTATTAATAAGTACTTCATAGGAAAGCCTGTTAATATTTGCAGCAGACATGTGAGTCTTAAAGAGAACCTGTCACATAGGTTATGCCCCCTTTCTGGGAATGGCACAAGCTAGTGACAGACCTGCGGTTCCCAGCGCTGTGTCCCTTACTCTGTAAGATGCAGGAGTTTTAGAGCATTTAATGCTCAAATATTATTCATGAGCAGGTGTTAGCCCCGCCCACCAAAGGCTAACCCCACCCACTGACCGTTATTCACATATTTCTACCTATTCAAAGTACAGGCAGTCCCCGACTTACATCGTGCCAACTTACATACGTCCCCTAGTTACAAACGGAGACGTATGGAACGTGGCTGATATTCAACACTGAGTCACGCCCCATGATAACCAAGTGCCAGCATGCCACAGTTCCACATGACATACAGAAAGTTAGGTGAAATCTTCTAAAAAAAAGGGCACAGACAGCAAAACAAATGTAAAAACTGTTCCCTGTACTATCCAAAACTACAAAAACATTTTTTTTTGCTGGAATTACATTTAATAACTATACCTGTTCCGACTTATATACAATTTGAACTTAAGAACAAACCTACGCCCTATCCATTTGTAACCGGGGACGTGGCCTTAATAGGTTTATCAGTTAAGGTGGGCAGGGCTAGTCTCAGGTGGGCGGAGCAGGAAAAAAATGACTCCTTTCATGACTCTTTTCTGGCTGAAAACTGCAGATTTGAGCACTAAGTACTCTAAAACTACAGCATCTTACAGAATAATGGACACAGTCCTGGAAACAGCAGGTCTGACACTAGCTTGTGCTGTCCTCAGCAAGGGGGGCATAACCTATGTGACAGGTTCTCTTTAACGGGGTATTTCCACCAAACACATTGGTGGCATATCAATAGGATATGCTATAAATGTGTGATAGGTGTGGATCCCACCTCTAGGACAGGAAAGTTTCCACTCAACATGGAGAACTGTCCCATTGATAAAAATGGGAGCTCCGAGTACAGCTCAGCGGCATGCTCTGCTGTACTTGGAAATGTCGTTTAAAATAATTGGAGCTTTCTGGCCACCTCTCTGTTCAAAAGAAAGACTTTCTGGAGCCTATTCTCAAGATACATGCAGGTCCTATCAATAGGCCTTCAATGTGTTTGGCCTTCAATGTATTACTGATATTGGTGGCTTTCTGAAAGATCCTGGACATTCTGATAGTCAGTGTGTGCAGGGACACAACTCTGAAAACTGGAATGGTAACACCCAGTTGACTGATTCAATAATATATTTTTAGAGGGACAACACAGAGTTATAAGAAAAAGTTCTCTAGAATTCTTATTTTGCATGGAATTCAAAGATTTACTGAGGAAGGGAAGATCTCTCCTTAAGGAGAGCACCGAACAAAACGGCTTGTAGAGTTTTTGTTTTGCCTTTTCGCCCTCTACTTACATCTGCATATCACAAGGCATTATGGGAAAGGGGCTGAGAAGCCCACAGCGCCCTCTGTTGGTTGTAACAAATCCTCAATTTGCTTTTTACCCACCGAGTCTTGAGAAAGCAAAAAGGATTTTTTAGCCGAAACAGACATGTCAGCAATGGCCAGGAGTCCTCTTTAAACAGTTGTATCATCACAAAGATTGGTGGCATGTCCAGGCAATGTCCAATAAGTTGGAGTTTGACCTTTGTGAACCTCATAGATCACTTGAATGACAGCAGTGCTAAAAATAAGGTTCCCTTCATCTCCTGTGGTCAACACTCAATCTTTTTCCAAGAGGACACATTGATGGCCTTTATTGTCAATGTCCATCAATACAGATGCTTAAAGAAAGGATAGTGCCCCTAGGTTTTAGGGGGTCACAGGAGTGGAACCTCCCCTGATTAGACATTGTTGGTACACTGATTATTCTTTCATATGACTAATATGACTAAACAAGCACATGTTATTTTTGTTAATTGGAGTTAGAATAGATTCTCACATTTGTTTTTGCTTTTCAAATGTTCGTTTTAACGAATCCACAAGTTTTTCAATTGGGCTTTTATCATAGTTAAAAGGGTCTGTTTGCCTTAGTTCAACAAGTTTCAATTATTATCTGTTTTTACAGCAGGAAAGACAACTGGAGACCGTCTCATTTTTCTTAGCCTGTTGAACATTAATTAGCATTTATAGATGTGCATTTTTGAAGGGAGAAAAAAAAAACGCACCATGTAAAAGCATCCTTCATGTTGTGAACAGTTATGCTTCTGTATGGGGGCTGTTCAGACAAGTTCCTGAATTTCCTAAATTAGAAAAGGAAATTAGGGTCATTTCGGCTTAGACAAGGTATCTACGCAAGACATTATGCTGTTTATTTTTTATGTAAACCGTAAAAATATTCAGTGCATTTTAATGAACCCTTTTTTGATGGGGGTATTTTGGGTTTACCGGTGCAAAATTTCTTTGTTTATTTTTTGAGGGGTGGAGGTCATGAGACTTTTTTTTTAATAAACTGAATTAGAGCCAATATACCTTTAACATGTTTGGCTGTATACATACCCATGTGACGACAGATTATTATTTGCCAAAAATATTAGTAAATCCCATTCTAGGATGTTAGGAAGTCATGGTTTTCCTGTTTTCTTCTGATGGTATTTGCTCTTTTTTGGCAAGAATTTCACAAATCTCATTTACATCATTAGTATGAGAGCTACAATCTAAGTCTTGTTACATAGTTGGTACGGTTGAAAAAAGACATATATGCATCAAGTCCAACGAAGGGTGGGGAAAGATGTGGACAAAGGGGGGTAGAGAATTTTTAAGCTTTGTTTCCTCTACTGATTAAGGCAAGAACTAATCTGCCTTAAACGAATATTTAATTTCTGCTCCCAAAATTGCCATCAGATTGGATCTAGATGTTTTATATGGCTAAATACGTATTAATATTATTTAGTAGTAAGTAGTTATCTAAGCTTTTTTTTGAAGCCCTCAACTATTCCTGCTGTTACCAGCTCCTCGGGCAGCCATTCCACAGATTCACAGTTCTCATATGAAGAAGGCTTTCTCCTTTGGAAATTGAATCCTTTTTTCTCTAGACGAAAGGAATGTCCCCTTGTCTTTTGAGGGGGTTTTACATGAAATAACTTTTCTCCATAATTTTAGTAGGGGCCATTTATATACTTATATAAATTAATCATGTCTCCCCGGAGCCGTCTTTTCTTAAGACTAAATAAGTTCAATTCTTTTAACTTTTTCTCATAACTAAAATGCTGTTCCATTCCCCTTATTAGTTTGGTTGCTCGTCTTTGTACACTCTCTAACTCCATTACATCCTTTCTATAAACTGCAGCCCAGAACTGAACAGCATATTCCAAATGGGGCTGCACCAATGCTTATATAGCGGTAATATTACATCCCTGTCCCACTGGTCCATGGCTCGTTAATACATGCCAATATCCTGCTGGCCTTAGAGGCAGCTGATTGACACTGAATGCTGTTCTGGAATCTATGATCTGTAAGTACACCCACATTTTTCTGAACAAGCAGTTCTCCCAGTTTTTCACCCTCTAGAACACAGGTGTCAAACACAAGGCCCGTGGGCCGAATCCGGCCCGTTGCCTTGTGTTGTCCGGCCCGGCACTTGTTGCTGAGCTGTGCTCCGCAGCGGCTGCTTCTCTCAGTGAGACAGGAGCAGCACGGGCAGCACAGCGCAGTGAGCTCAGGGGGCGGGGCCAGCAGCTCAGTGCACAGGAGAAGAGCACAGACTGCCTGGCTCCGCCTGCTCAGTGCTCCGGCCCCGCCCCCTGCAGGCCTGGCAGGACGCTGATCAGAGGAGCTTCCTACCTGACCAGAAGATTCCTGCTCCTGCGGAGAACCGTTCACTGAGGCTGGAAAGTGGCTTCACTACTGGGGCCTTACCAACTAGTCCTCTAACCCCCTTACTAGTTAGCCTGCCTGCCCCTCCCTGGGCCTCCACCATCTAGCCCCCTATCTCCCCTCTGGGCCTCCACCATCTGGCCTGCCTCCCCCTCTGGGCCTCCCCCATCTGGCCTTCCTCCCTCTCTTGGCCTCCAGCCTCTGGCCTGCCTCTCTCTGTGGGCCTCCAGCATCTGGCCTGCCTCCCTCTGTGGGCCTCCAGCATCTGGCCTGCCTCCCTCTGTGGGCCTCCAGCCTCTGGCCTGCCTCTCTCTGTGGGCCTCCAGCATCTGGCCTGCCTCCCTCTGTGGGCCTCCACCATCTGGCCTGCCTCCCCCTGGGCCTCCACCATCTAGCCCTGCCTCCCTCTGTGGGCCTCCACCATCTGGCCTGCCTCCCCCTGGGCCTCCAGCATCTGGCCTGCCTTCCCCTCTGTGGGCCTCCACCATCTGGCTTGCCCCCTCTGTGGGCCTCCACCATCTGGCCTGCCTCCCTCTGTGGGCCTCCACCATCTGGCCTGCCTCCCTCTGTGGGTCTCCACCAGCTGGCCTGCCTCCCCCGGGGGCCCCCCACCATCTGGCCTGCCTCCCTCAGGGGATTCACCATCTGGCCTGCCTCCCTCTGTGGGCCTCCACCATCTGGCCTGCCTCCCTCTGTGGGCCTCCACCATCTGGCCTGCCTCCCACTGTGGGCCTCCACCATCTGGCCTGCCTTCCCCTCCGGGCCTCCACCATCTGGCCTGCCTCCCCCTCTGGGCCTCCACCATCTGGCCTGCCTCCCCCTCTGGGCCTCCACCATCTGGCCTGCCTTCCCCCCGGTGGGCCTCCACCATCTGGCCTGCCTCCCCCCTGTGCCTCTACCATCTGGCCTGCCTCCCCCTGGGCCTCCACCATCTGGCCTGCCTCCCTCTGTGGGCCTCCACCATCTGGCCTGCCTCCCTCTCTGGGCCTCCACCATCTGGCCTGCCTCCCCCTCTGGGCCTCCACCAACTGGCCTGCCTCCCTCTGTGGGCCTACACCATCTGGCCTGCCTCCCTCTGTGGGCCTCCACCATCTGGCCTGCCTCTCCCTCTGTGGGTCTCCACCATCTGGCCTGCCTCCCCCTCTGGGCCTCCACCATCTGGCCTGCCTCCCCCTCTGGGCCTCCACCATCTGGCCTGCCTCCCTCTCTGGGCCTCCACCATCTGGCCTGCCTCCCCCCTGGGCCTCCACCATCTGGCCTGCCTCCCCCTGGGCCTCCACCATCTGGCCTGCCTCCCCCCCTGGGCCTCCACCATCTGGCCTGCCTCCCCTCTGGGCCTCCACCATCTGGCCTGCCTCCCCCCTGGGCCTCCACCATCTGGCCTGCCTCCCCCCTGGGCCTCCACCATCTGGCCTGCCTCCCTCTCTGGGCCTCCACCATCTGGCCTGCCTCCCTCTGTGGGCCTCCACCATCTGGCCTGCCTCCCTCTGTGGGCCTCCACCATCTGGCCTGCCTCCCCCTGGGCCTCCACCATCTGGCCTGCCTACCCCTCTGTGGGCCACCACCATCTGGCCTGCCTCCCTCTGGGGGCCACCACAATCAGGCCTGCGTCCCTCTGTGGGACTCCACCATCTGGCCTGCCTCCCCCCTGGGCCTCCACCATCTGGCCTGCCTCCCTCTTTGGGCCTTCACATCTGGCATGCCTCCCTCTATGGGCTTCCACCATCTGGCCTGCCTCCTCTGTGGTCCCCATCTGCCTGCCTCCCCCTGGGCCTCCACCATCTGGCCTGCCTCCCTCTCTGGGCCTTCACCATCTGGCATGCCTCCCTCTGTGGGCTTCCACATCTGGCCTGCCTCCCTCTGTGGGCCTCCACCATCTGGGCTGGCTTCCCCTCTGTGGGCCTCCACCATCTGGCCTGCCTCCCCCCTGGGCCTCCACCATCTGGCCTGCCTCCCTCTGTGGGCCTCCACCATCTGGCCTGCCTTCCCCTCTGTGGGCCTCCACCATCTGGCCTGCCTCCCCCTCTGGGCCTCCACCATCTGGCCTGCCTCCCTCTCTGGGCCTCCACCATCTGGCCTGCCTCCCTCTGTGGGCCTCCACCATCAGGCCTGCCTCCCCTCTGTGGGCCTCCACCATCTGGCCTGCCTCCCTCTGTGGGCCTCCACCATCTGCCTGCCTTCCCCTCTGTGGCCTCCACCATCTGCCTGCCTCCCCCTCTGGGCCTCCACCATCTGGCCTGCCTTCCCCCTGGGCCTCCACCATCTGGCCTGCCTCCCCCTCGGGACCTCCACCATCTGGCCTGCCTCCCCCTCTGGGCCTCCACCAACTGGCCTGCCTCCCCCTCTGGGCCTCCACCATCTGCCTGCCTCCCTCTCTGGGCTTCACCATACTGGCCTGCCTCCCTCTGTGGGCCTCCACATCTGGCCTGCCTCCCTCTGTGGCCTCCACCATCTGGCCTGCCTCCTTCTCTGAGCCTCCACCATCTGGCCTGCCTCCCCCTCTTGGCCTCCACCATCTGGCCTGCCTCCCCCTCTGGGCCTCCACCATGTGGCCTGCATCCCCCTGGGCCTCCACCATCTGGCCTGCCTCCCCCTGGGCCTTCACCCTCGGGCCTGCCTCCCCCTGGGCCTCCACCCTCTGGCCTGCCTCCACCATCTGACCTGCTCCCCCTCTGGACCTCACCATCTGGCTGCCTCCCCCTGGCCTCACCTTCTTCCTGATTACCATCAAAGGGCTGATTGTAACATTAATACTGTACAAATGAAACTACTCCTTAATAGCTCTCTTAACTGTAAAGGAGAAGTTACATTTACACAGTTCTAAAATTAGGTCGGCCCTTTAAGGTACGCCGTGAGGCCGATGTGGCCCCCGGCGAAAACGAGTTTGACACCCCTGCTCTAGAACATATGATGCCTGCAGATTATTTCTACCCAGATGCAGAACTTTACATTTATCCACATTGAACCTAATTTGCCAAGATGATGCCCAAATACTCAGTATGTCCAGGTCTGCTTGCAATTTACAAACATCTTCCATCGATTGCACTACACTATATACCTTGTGTATTAATAAAATAGGTAGAAATAAATAAAATACTTTGTATCCTAATGTATAATTTACCATTGAAATGAATTACCTCATACTAATTTGATGCTAATTAGGCAATCTTTATCTTAAAGGGGTTGTCTCACTACATTGATTCATCTTACCTCATTCCTGTTTTCTTGGTTTCACTTTTAATTCAGGGGCATCATTACTGGCTTCTACTAGGCTGCAGTAGAAGCCAGGTCTGTAGCTATAGCAACTAGTGCTGGCAGCCTATCAGGAGAGATCAAACAAGTCTGTAGCTATAGCGACCTGAGGAGCTGATGCAGCCCATACAAGAGGTGATATCTAGGAATAGTTAGGACACTGTAAATGGACATATATTGCAAAGTGACATGTTTTTGCAAGATCTTTAACATAAAAAGCAATCCTTGTAGTGAGACAACCCCTATAATGTGGCATTCCCTTCTCAGACATGTATGACAAATCGGTAGGCTATGCCATAAATTACTGATAGGTGTTGGTCCCAAAAAAGAAATCCAAAATTTAATAAAAACCATGTAGCATAAGGACAGACACGCTTACGCGTTTCAGGCTGCTTGAGCCCTTAATCATAGCTCATGGTGGGAACATCCCTTTAACTAAACCTAGCGACATCTACAATAAGCTGTATTGATATATGAAAATATCTTGTCAGATGAATGACTTATATCAATGTCAGTGATATCAATGGTCCCCAGTAAGTTTTTCACACTTTGCCATCATGCGATGGTGTGCATAGATCAGACATAGAAAGAAGGCAGTGCACGCTTTGCTTATATTATTATGAAACCTTGAGAAACACTTCACCCTTGAGTTTCTGTACACTTAGATAAAGCCCATCTCTGACATATAACGTAGTACAGTTCAACATAGTTTGTGCGATCCACTACATAGATACAGTAGTTGTGAGATAGTAATATTGGCCTCACACATTATCTGGACACAGAGAAGTTCTCCACCATATCTCAGCTGTAAACCTTGTCTTTTCTTCACAGCAGCAATGACCGTTACATTGATCTCAGTTTGGAAAGGATAAGTGATTCAGTGTCACTCCCATAGTACTGACATCTGTCGATAAGTGGAGTCTTTCTTAGTCTTAATCTGTAGGCAGATAGCACTGAAAAGCCTTGTCTAAATATGCGCTTCTTTCCAATTAACCAAAATTTCACACAATAGAACAAACACAAATGTCCTCTATTAACATTGTAGTAATCCATACAGGAAACCGGCTGCCAGTCATATGTTAGTCATAGAATTAATTGAGACAACCGGTTCTATGCTGCCTGAACCAGCCACTTCAGCTGCTTCTAGTCCAGCGTAACTAGAAATACTTGAGGAAATACAAGTAAAGAAGGAGAACATAGTCAATGTGAAAAGCTAGTAATCCAATTGTCATGAATGTTAAGCTGTCACTCATGAATCGTAATGAAATCTGAGTTTATGAGCCACACAGCCTAGCTGCTAAATTGGGGGTGTCAAACTGCCGGCCCTCCAGCTGTTGGGAAACTACAACTCCCATCATGCCCACTGTTATAGATTATACAGATGCATGATGGGAGTTGTAGTTTCCCAACAGCTGGAGGGCCGGCAGTTTGACACCTGTGAGTTAGGCCGTGTTCACACAGCTTATTCCCGACGGATTTGTGCGCCGTATTGAGCATACAAATCCGCCGTGAATAAGGGGCGGGACGGGGGCGTGGCCGGAGCGCGGCGGGGGCGCCGCTCCCGGCCCCATAGACAATGCATTGTTTACGGCGCGTCCGCGCCGTAAATAATGTGCATGTCACTTTCTCCCCCCCTGCGGCGGATTTGCCGAGCGGGGAGGAGCGACGGAATCCACTGTTCTCTATGAGAGCAGTGGATTACCGTAATGACTCCGACGGATTGGCGCCGTATTGAAGCGCAAATCCGGCGCGGAATACGGCCCCAAATTTCCGTCGCAAATAACCGTGGTATTTTCAGAACGGACCCAGAGACGCATCAGAAAAGCGGATGTTCACACGGACGCAAGACGCCGCGTGAACATACCCTTATAAGAATCTAACTGTAAGTGTATACATTTGAATAGCCTAAAAAGTAATATAAACATATAGCATGACATATCCATAGACTGTAATCAGGATTACGTAGTTTAAAAATTCATACATTTGACTACGTTTTTCTCATTTATGTCTGTATGTGTTTTTTTGCGAAAGATGAAAAAGCATTTTTTAAAAAATAAATGTACACATGACATGCATTTTTTTAATATGAGAGTCAATTGGAAACATATGCAAGTATAAGGGTTTGTTCACATGACGTAATTGCGGTGCACATTTCGCCGCGTATTTGTGCCTTATACGGCCGACATGCACCCCGCAATTACGGTAATTCATAGCTCTCATAGAGAACTATGAATTACATCTCGTCTCCGATTGCATTTCACGATCGTATTGTATGGCGGGGGAGAGAAGTGACAGGTCACTTTTTCACGCCGCTTACGTGCCGCTGATGATGAAAGTGGGCCAGACCCCTGTGCTTTAGGAGTACGCACTAGACAGCGCGTACTTCTAAAACGCCCGGCGTATTACCGCGCACAGTACGTGCCCCAATACGCCGTGTGAACATACCCTAAAGGTCTATGTTTTCATTTGGTTAACTGATTGGGACAGATTTATCAATACTGTCTAATACTGTCTAAATACTACAGTGTAAACTTAAACTAGACAGTCTTACAATCCGTCACATTAAGGTTATGTCTACATAGCATATGAAAACAGTTGGATTTTCGGGGGCTTTAGTAATTTGAAACCGCTGAAAATCCGACCGTTTATTCAGCCAATAGACTTTAAAAGAAAAAACGACCTGTGGTCTATACAGATCATTTTTTTTTTTTTAAAGCTTGCTTTCTGGCGCCGGTATATTTATCAACATGTTGTATAAGCCGCTGGCGTTTTGCTGTCGGTTTCCCATGCAATCAATTGTATGGGCCTATGGCAAAAAAAAGAATACAGCGACAAAAACCGTGGTCGTGCATCAGAAACAAAACAGTCAACTTTCCGACGGTTTTTGTCCAAAGATTTGTGGACCTAGCCTTATTATAGTGTTGATAAATTGTGCATTTTTGGGACTGTCTAGTCAAAGGGCCCGTGTTCAAAAGGGCTTATTCCCACGGATTTGTGACCGTTTGACTCAAAAACCCGCCGTGAATAAGGGGGGGGACAGGGGGGGGGGCCGGGCGCGGTGGGGGCGCCGCTCCCCGGCTCCATAGACAATGCATTGTTTACGGCGGATGCCCCGTAAAAATGGCTTTTATTTTCTCCCCCGCGGCGGTTTTCCCGAGGGGGGGGAGGAGGACGGAATCCACTTTCTCTATGAGAGAGGGGTTTACCGTAATGACAGGGACGGTTTGGGCCCCGACTGCGCGAAATTTTCGGGCGCGGAGTACGCGCCAATCCGTGCCCAAAATAACCCGGGGAATGAGGCCAAAATTTTTACACCTTCATTAATTTGGTTTAATTATACCACTAACCGTTGCAAAAGTTATTATATGCAAAAAAAACAATAGGACACATTCATCAAGGCAGTTGCGTCAGAATTCTGGTGCAATTTGCGCCAAAAATAATGGCAAAAATTTTTTTTTTTCATATTCAAAGGGTTTTATTTTGAAAGAATAAAATGTTTACATGGCAAACAAGATGAAAATTATAAAGTAGTATAACATGTAAAAATGTCACAAGTCAACAACCATGGGTTTTAACAAAGGAAAACTTCAATTTGAGTCTAAAGAACAAGGCAAAAAGATTTTTCCAAATCTTTACCAGATAAAAGGAGCAACAATGGGGTTTGGCGGGAGGGGAAAAAAAAGGAATCCCCCAAAACCACATCCCCCGTCAGACGGCAAGGGTTCAAGGGAGTGGGGGTTGCTCCCCCATGGGGAAAAGTCCATTTCTCCATCATTCAAAAAGGAAGACTAATTGTAACAAGCTTACCCGATTCCAAATTTATGAGATTCAATTGTAGAGTGCAAGAATAAAGGTGTAAGAAAAACAAAATTTCCAAAAATTTGAGGAATAAAAAAGGGGGTAAAACTCCAATATCAAGGTAGAATCAAAGACAAACACTGGGACTGCAAGCCCCGCGATGACAAGACAAAAAATTGTGATAAATTAAATTCCCCCTTTCCCCCCTCCCCCCCCCCCAAAAAAGGGGGAGAAGAAAAGGGGGATAACCGGATGACCGCGGGCCGTAAGAGCCCTTTACGGAAGGTCAAATAGACAAGACTCATGGGAAGAGGGCAAAACCCTCAAAGACCAACGCGGACAAAACATCACAACACCCACATTCATACAGGACAAACAGAAAAAGACACAAACAGAAAGGGGGAAGAAGAGAGGGAAAGAGAGAGAGAGAAAAAAAGGGGGTGAGGGGTACAAGTTCAGAGAACGAGTAGCGTGATGTCACTTTAAGAGGTGATAGAGAGGTATAAAGGAGAATCCTTGAAGGACATCCAGCTGAACCATGTTCTATGGAACCGGTGTCCCTGTTCAGGAGTTCGGGCCAACGATTCCTCCATTCTTTGCAGGCACATATGTTTTATACCACAGTTATTGTGTGTTTTACACAGTTTCTACACACTTCTGCGCTTTGTCCGACAAAGGGGTGTGACCTCGGTGAAATGGGCAGGGTTTTGTGAAAAGGAGGAGTGGTTTAGCCGTCGCCGTGGAGAGTGACTGGGAGCCGACTGTCAGCGTTTAAGAAGTGTGAACTTACCCTAAGGCCGTGTTCACACGGCTTATTCCCGACGGATTTGTGAGCCGTATTGAGCTCACAAATCCGCCGTGAATAAGGGGCGGGACGGGGCGGGCCGGAGCGCGGCAGGGGCGCCGCTCCCGGCCCCATAGACAATGCATTGTTTTACGGCGCGTACGCGGCGTAAATAATGTGCATGTCCCCTTTCTCCCCCCGCGGCGGACTCGCCGAGCGGGGAGGAGCGACGGAATCTACTGTTCTCTATGAGAGCAGTGGATTACCGTAATGACAGGGACGGATTGGCACCGTACTGCAGCGCAAATCCGGTGCGGAGTACGGTGCCAATCCGTCCCCAAATAAGCCGTGTGAACGAGGCCTAAGGCTTTCTTTGTTGCTCATAGCAGCTCCCTTTCATATCATATAGTGCTCTAAAAAATGAAAGGGGAGCTCTGATTGGTTGCTATTGGCAACAAAGAAAGTCTTACACTTAGACAGTTTTTATACGTGAGGCCCATGCTATCTACTGTAATCGGTTGTCATCCTATTCTAATTCCAAATACAGTCATTTAATAACATAGTAAAAGAAGTAACGGCTCGCAGACATTGGGCTAAGGGTACATTCACATGACGGATGTGGACGCTGATTCTGGAGGTGGATTCAGCGCTGATTGTAGTCCAATCCGACGGTAAATCTATCTCCATTATAACCTATGTAAAATCAGTGTATTTTTTACATATTTTCGGTGCATTTTCTAAGCACCGACAAAGAATTGACACATTAATTCTCTGTGGCACTTTACGCGCCGACCAATCTATGATATAAGAGGCAGAAAATCGGCTTTGGAAATTCAGCGCCGTTTCCTCGTCTGAATCCGACGAGGGAACGGCGCTGATTCAGCGCGGACATTTTCAAACGCTGTGTGAACGTTCTCTGACAGTACATTAGGAGCCATTGGATAGACACTCATTTAGATCCTCTTCAATCTAAGGCATCATCTTATATGGCAATGATCATAAGGGTGCTTTCACACAGCGCAGTTTTGGTGCAGTGTTAACTGTGCTCCAATTAAACTGCCTTTATTACCAGCAAGCTTCTTTCACTTATCTAAACTGTTTGGAAAGGGAGTAATCAATTAGTCTGTTTGTAATCATAAGACTTCAAACACAGTCATTAATTACGTACTTGAAACACCTTTCTGAACAATTTAGCTTGCTGGTAATAAAGGCAGTTTAACTGGAGAACAGTTAAAACTGCACCAAAACTGCGCTGTGTGAAAGCACCCTAACCTCACTCGCCTAGAAGTAACGGGATTGTCACAGCATGCATTGTGAAGGCTTCGATCAATGACATGAGCTGAACATGATCCAACTTGTATGGATCATTGTGTGTGAGGAGCTGGTACTGTTTGACTGCCTTTTGGTGGTGGGGGAGGAGGGATGTACTTGATGTTCTCAGTTTTAGGTCAGACAGAATGTGCTTGTTTATATTTACAAAGGCAAAGCTGAGAGATTTCGGAATGACTCAGGGACTGTGCCCATTTAGAGGGGATTTGTTACCAGAGACGGGTCAGGGTGAGCTGATAAGTGTCTTCCTGTCAAAATGGAAAGGAACAATAACACTGGGCAAGGCCAATTACTTGGGGCTGTTTTTAGAAAGACAAGAGAGCACAAGAGACTGGTAGTCCTTTCCTCTAACTGCTCAGATCTGGAGTGAACTTTTCTAGAATTCATTCCTTGGACAGCATATCAGCTGGCATACATAGCACACAATCCTGCGTTGTCAGCAGGATTCACCAGTGTTTTCACCAGGGCACAGGTATCGCATGAGTTGGCACAATACGAGCTACACTATCTAGTGTGATGAACTAAGACTATGTCTACACAGCAACTGTTAAAATGCTGTCCAAAATCCGATGGCATTTTATCATTGCTGTACTGCGGTTTTTGGCAGTTTTCACTCCGGCCCAGTATATTGACTGTACGGGAATCCGATGGAAGATAGATCATGTTCTTTCCTCTAGCGGAGGGCCGGCGGTTGAGAAATCCCACAGTAGACTACAGCACGGATTTTCTATTGCGATCTGTACGGCACAGGTTACAGTCTGATTTTTGCGGATTCTAAATACTGGATTTTGCCTTCTCCTACTGAAGTCAATGTAGAAAAATCTATAGTAAAATCTGCGACAAATTCCACACCAAAATCCATAGCAAATTCACTGCGTGAGCATTCATCCTTAAAGGTACTTTCACACTGCTCTGGATTTTGATGCAGATTTATTGCACTAATTACTGCAGATTTTTGTACTTTAAAGGGGTTGTCTCACTACATTGATTCATCTTAACTCAGTCCTGTTTTCTTGGTTTCACTTTTAATTCAGGGGTGTGTTTTACTGGCTTCTCAGGGCTGTAGTAGAAGCCAGGTCTGTAGCTATAGTAACCAGTGCTGGCAGCCTATCAGGAGAGATCAAACAGGTCTGTAGCTATAGCGACCTGAGGAGCTGATGCAGCCCTTACAAGAGGACATATCTAGCAATAAGTAGGACACTGTTAATGGACACATATTGCAAAGTGACTTGTTTTTGCAAGATCTTTAACATAAACAGCAATCCTTGTAGTGAGACAACCCCTTTAACTTCAATAGCAGAGGGTGAACTCTGCCTCAAGATCTACAGATAAACCTTTCCTGCAGATTTTGCTTTCCCCTATTGAAGTCAATGTTGAGAAATCTGCAGTGAAATCCACAATAAATCCACAACAAAATCTGCAGTAGATCCAACCTATGTGAATGTATCCTTAATACATATATCATTATACCTTCCCCAGTTATAACCTTTCACTGTAGAAATTCCACAACACTTTGCCCATTTGGATGGCTTCCCAATAGATTCAGGCAGGTTATACAGTGCATTGTAAGCGTTGTGTATAGTTCAATAGCCGTTTACCAATGCTTTCTATGAGTATATAATCATCTCTATATAGCAGGGTTGCAATATTTGACTTCTCGAGGCTGTAAACATTACACGGCACATTCCCCTCCTGCAGATACTATTCTTCCTTGACGCTAGCGCTTTTGTTTTGATCCATGTTTGACAAGACCAGGTGCAGTTTGGTAGGTTAGTGAGATGCTCACATATGTTGTTATACAATCACAATGAAGGAGTTCCTCTAAAGAAATGAGTGAAATATATTAGAGGCTTAGGTAGGGGAAGAGCAGATTACTAACTTTCCTGAGCTTATCCCCAACTTCACCCAGTCTGTCCCTGTGAGACACGGTAAATATTGCAGGTGTTTGGGCCTCAGAGGCTCATGCGTATATACACAGTAAGGCAAATACCAATTACCCGTTTCCCCGAAAATAAGACATCCCATAAAATAAGACATAGTGCTTTTGTTTTTTTAATGCAATTCAGAGTTTGGTTGCTTATGCTGATGTTTGTGATGAAATCACCACAGTATATTAATACATGTTGATGTTTTGTTCAACAATAAATATGAATTATTGTTCATAGAAAAAAATCCCCTAAAAATAAGTCTTACCTCGTCTTTAGGAGCAAAAATGAATATAAGACACTCTTATTTTCGGGGAAACAGGGTACCTTATGAATGCATCTGATTTGCTCTGACTATCCAGTCTGGTAAATTCAGTATAGCATGGTACAAGAAACAAGCTCAGTTACTTATTAACAACGGTGCGTGTGGAGTTTATGAAACCTCCAGCAAGTACTGCACATAACCTGAGCAAGTTACACTATTGATTGCCGCCATAATGTATGCATCACCACTGTACTCAGAGTAAGGACATAGTGCACTACTGAAAAAGTCAGGAGGGTGTAATCTACCTAGAGGATGTTCACACGGCACTTCTTACATGAGTGTTTGGATCAATGTGCAGTGCGATTTACATTGCTTTCAATGTAAAACACGGATCGGCGTTCAGGTTTTACATGAATCTTTTGGATCAGTTCAAAGAATTGACATGTCAATTCTTGATCCGAAAGACGCAGCAGACGCCCCATTTAAAACTACAGGGTGCGCTCCTGCTGCAGCAAAAACGCATCCAAGCACACAGCACACTTTGGGTGTGTGTTGCACAAGTTTTACACAGCGGATCCAAAAAACGTATTCAAAACGCTGTGTCAACATACTCTTATTGTCACAAACTCTTCACCAGGGAATGGGAAACAATAATACCCAGTTTAGATCTGTTGCTTTTCATGTTAAACAAAGTGTAACTGCACGCAATTTAAGGTAGGCCTGATTCACACCTGATTTTACTTATTAAATCAAGCCCCTGATCCATATTCTTTTCCTCTCAGTTGTTTTTATTTTCTGATTGTAGATTTCTCTATTCGCCATCTATATATGATTGTGGGGAAGACATTCTTGCTTGCACTGCTTTAACAGCAGTCAGAGAGATACTTTACAGCAGCTTCATGCCATAGATTCCTAAGACAGATTCTGTCCCATAACTTGTAATAGGAGAGTTTTCACTGTGAAGGAGGGAGAGGGGGGAGCTGTGACATCTCTTCTTGTGACTGGTGGATTCTGTGTTATCTGTACACAATGGTGTCTCCTTTCAGTTTGACCCTGCTTTTACTGATAATGAGCACACTGCTGAAAATCTCTCTAAACAGAACAGGAAGTGTCAGACGATTATTAGGCATAGTGGCCGAAGTGAAAACTACAGGACTTAAGAATTATTAAAAAAAATACTGAAAGTGATATGGGAAATGAAAAAAACCACAACCAAAAATTCCTAAAAAATTTGTTTAACATAAAAATGTGAGTTAAACAATAAGTCATTTTTTGATTACACATTCCCTTTAATGGTGCACATTTATCAAGGCAGTTGCACCAGAATTCTGGTGCAGTTTGTGGCAAAAATAATGTAACTGCCAATAACATGGCTTTATAGGATCTAAAAATAGAACCTTATGCACATGTACACTCCCATATGGAATAGAACCAAGAGACATGTGACTGCAGGTTTTGGTCTGGTTGAGGGACTTTGCTTTTGGATCTACATTTATTAATCCATACCCATATAAATTATAAATATGCTTTAAAGATTTGTGGTGGCATTACATTTGGAAAGAAGTAAAAAATATCAGATCTTTTATATATATATAGTATGGTGAGAACACCCCTTTAGGTATTATTCTCAACAATAAAGGGAGACAATGTTAGCCAATATAGTAATGCCCACACCTGTATATATTCATAAATGTTCTCAGAGCTCTATTGTCAGTGCCAAGAAAATATTCCCCACACCATGACACCACCACCACCAGCCTGAACCGTTGATACAAGGCAGGATGGATCGATGCTTTCATGTTGTTGACGCCAAATTCTGACCCTACCATCCGAATGTTGCAGCAGAAATCGAGACTCATCAGACCAGGCAACGTTTTTCCAATCTTCTACTGTGCAATTTCGATGAGCTTGGGCAAATTGGAGCCTCAGTTTCCTGTTCTTAGCTGAAAGGAGTGGCACCCGGTGTGGTCTTCTGCTGCTGTAGCCCATCTGCCTCAAAGTTCGCCGTACTGTGCGTTCAGAGATGCTCTTCTGCCTACCTGGTTGTAACGGGTGGCTATTTGAGTCACTGTTGCCTTTCTATCAGCTCGAACCAGTCTGCCCATTCTCCTTTGACCTCTGGCATCAACAAGGCATTTCCGCCCACAGGACTGCCGCTCACTGGATGTGTTTTCTTTTTCGGACCATTCTCTGTAAACCCTAGAATGGTTGTGCGTAAAATCCCAGGGATCAGCAGTTTCAAAATCCCAAACCCCACCCTTCTGGCCCCAACAACATCCCAATTCAAAGGCACTCAAATACCTTTCTTCCCCCTAGACTGGGTTTGAACTGAGGAGTTTGTTTGACCATGTCACATGCCAAAATGCCTGAGTTCCCCGCCTGTGTTTGGTGATTAAATTAAGTTTTTAAAGACAGTTGGCAGGTACCTAATAAAGTGGCCGGTGAGTGTATAATACAACACACACACACAAAACAACTTAGCCCCTGAAAAAAATATATCATATGTATAGTATAATGTTATATTATTAAGGGCCTCACTTCGTTTTCGTAATTTTTTTTTTTATATAATTTCAGTGAATCCCTGTGATACGATATGTTTCCCATTCATTGTAGCTTAAATACTGGTTTTGGGGTCTTTTTATATGCTTGCTTGCCAGACGAACAAATGGGGCTGTTTTGCAATTGCTTTTTCATTTCCTTTAAGAATAGTAACTTTCAGACCCCCTTTTTTTGGGGTTCAGGATATAAATATAAAATATATATATTAAAAATTTATTTTTAATATATATATATATAAATATATATATATATATTATATATATAATATAAAACGTACCCCGACAAAGAGCTCTGAAAACATTTTTAATACATACAGGGGGGGCATTACTATTTTGGGGCAACTTTGCCCCCCTTTATTGCTCAAAAAAAGACCAAAAGGGGGTGTTCCCCATGCGTTTCACGAACCCTGCTCTTAACGCCAGCTTCGGCTCACCTTCCGGTTGGGCTGTGGGTGGTTTACACAGGACTAAATTTTTTCAACTGCTATTTTGCTGTCCTGATTGGGGAATTGGGATGGAGGGGTTAAAAAATAAAATAGCAGGACACAAGGTTCAAGTTTGTCAGTAAGAAAGATAAACAAGCTTCTGTGCTGCTAATAAGACAGTAAGGGCGGCATGTATGAATGGGGCTGTGCCCTGTCCGACAGAAATGAACAACGTTTTGCCAAAGTCTGGCACATGTGGCAACAGACCTGACATTTTTGAATGCACCAAATTTTAGGGGCGTTTGTGCCAATTTTTACAGGCCACATTTATGACTGCAGCTCGACAAAAGTGGCGTGGCTGAGACAAATTTTGTTGCGTATACATTTATGCGCCACTATTTGGCACATACATGGGACACATTTAGAAAGTGCTGTCCAACACTTTCATACCTATTGACAAAGGCTACACTAATCTAATGAGAACGTCGGCCTCTAGCATCATGTTTTTCATACAGGGCCCCCTAACTTCTGGCCGCTAAAGTTGTGACCACCACTTGACCAGAGCTGCTATAATATGTAACCTAGGGGAAACTTTGGGTTAAAATTGGGTTTACTCTAAAATTTAAAGCAAAGGAGTGTATGTGGGAAATCTTTTTTACCTTTTGCCACATGTTTAAAGCTAATCATTGTGGTGAGAATACCCCTTTGATAAATATGGTTGTGTATCAGTGTATATCATTGTCTTATCAGAGGACTGGTCATTTTCCATATCTAGAGAAAATTCCTGCCTGATGCTCAAAAGAAGTCTTTGACTGCATTAGCAGGAAATAGCTGCAGTGCATATTATTATAACTGTGCGGGATCATGCTGTGCAGTATACCCCTGAACAATACCCACACGATAAACTTCTGTCATAAAGACTGTACAGTATAATCACTCGTCTGTCAAACAGAACTGATAATATCTTTTCATTTCCGTTTTGGCTCTGAGCTTGTTTTTCTGGTCAGAGAAAATGTAATAATTCTGTATTATGACTTTGGGAAGCCATTGTGGTCTGCTGCCTCTTGTGAGTTTATAAAAGTGCTTCGATGGACCCTTTAACTTTCTCTCTTCCTTTTTACAGCTGCCCAATATGTTTGGTGACCTGCGGTCCACTTTTATTGCACTGATGATTGGGTCCTACGCTTCCTCTGCAGTTACCTTCCCTTTTATTAAGGTGAGTAGAAGTCTACTGTTTGTAACACTTTGTTGTTTCTGAGGTTGTTAAGCTTGTTATTTATTTGGTGACCGGGAACAGGGCTGGGACAAGGTATTCTGGTGCCCAAGGCAAATAAGGCATGTTGCGCCCCCACCCCTCCCAATGTAAAATTCAGCTCACTCCATACCAGTTTGTGCCCCCCTTCCTGCTTGGGCTGAAGTGGAGCCCTAGGCGGTCGCCTACCTTTGCCTACCCGTCATCCCAGCGCTGACCGGGAATTGCATGGCCTTGAGGAAAGGTATACATTAAATACACTAGACCAGTTTTTTTCAACTTCATCTCTCGAGAGAGACAAGCAAATCAGGTTTTGCAGAACTAGATACACTTGTTTAAATTACCTCTAAGGCTAAGTTCACACATTGCATTTGTGTTGCGTTATTCAACTACATAAAAAAAACGCAAAAATGCATAATTCTTTTTTATCAAACCCCCCATTTTTACCTTGTCCCAAATTTTGGTTAATTACAAATCCCCCTGGGTTCCCCAAAAAGGGATGAAAGTAACCCAACGTGTGAATGCAGCCTAAAGAATTATTATTATTGGGAAAATGGCAAAAACCCGCAAAATCGTTCAACCAGTTTTGCTCTAGTTATTGTAGCAGCACATGGACTTTCTTCAGGGCCGGGTTTTTAAGGGGTTTTCCCCTAATGTGGGGGGGTTTCCCTAGTTTTTGATTATCATTATACGAAATTTGTGAGCTGGGGTTTGTTTCAAAGGTTTCTGTTAGGGGCTGAAAACAATTTGGGTTATTTTTTAATCTTGTTAACCCCGTAATTGTTTGCTCTAGTTTGGGCTTTCCCTGGGGGGTGTTTACCCCTGCTCAAGCTCCCCTGCCAATCAATAAAAGAGTTAGGTCAGGAAATCAAATTTAAACCAAAAGAAAAATTTTGTGCATTCAAAGGGCCCCATAAAAAATGTCTCTTTTAACGCTATGACTAAGTTAAAAATTTTATGCCCAAGTTATTTAGAAAAAGTCTTCATTTAACTGTCCCGTCATATTGAAAGCTAATTTTTTGCAGTGAGAAAACCCTTTAACCAAAAATTCTTAGGCATTTGTTTCTTCCCCAAGGGACTGATTTTGCTTTTTAAAACAATGTTTCTAAGGGAAAAAAACACCTCTTCATATGGCGTGCCAGGGAAAAAAGCCTACAATTTTTGGAAAGGGGGGAAAGAACCCCATTAGTGAAACACCATTTTAGGGGTTTTAGGAACTTTTTACACCATTGGGTTTGCCCACTTTAAATTTAAATTAAATTTTTAAAAAAAAATCATGGGAAATAAGCTAGGGAAATCGGGAGCGGGCCCCCTATTGGGTTTTGCAAATTTCCCTTAAATTTTTTTGGGGAAACATGCCCCCAAAATTTTATAGTAAAATTTTCCCCTGCTTTATTTTGTTGTCATTCAGAAGAGGTTTTACCCCTCTTAAAAAGGGAGGACACATCTCTACCATTACTGTATGTTTGCCGAAAGTCCATCTTTTGGGATTCCCACCAATGGCAGAGATTTTGCATTGTTTTATCCCTTCTTCTCCTTCTAAATTTTCCCTGCACAGTGGTCCTTCCAGCCACTCGACTGTATGGAACTGCATTTGGTCCCACTCACTTGGGCTGTGCTGCGTCCCGCACACTTGGCCCCCTTAGCAGTGTTGCGCCCAATTTTGAAACCGGTTTTGGGTCTAAAATCACTTTTTTTCCTATTACTAGGGAAAAAGAGTATTTTAACCTAAACTTTTTATACTTTTGGGCCCAAAAGGGGAGCAGTGCTTGCAAAAAAAAAGGATAAGAATAAGGAGAGCATCGCTAGTATGACAGGCTTTTTTATTTTTTTTTCCCTGAACACGTTACAGGCCCCTGCTGTAAAGGGTATGAAGCACAACCTAATTAAGTGAGGGGGGTCAGCAAAAAAAAAACAAATACATCCTGAACATAGGGGTCACCTTACCTGAGAACCTTCAGGATAAAAGGGATGCAGAGCTACGTCCCCTCTTAATTTTTCCTGCACGCGGGGCCCTAGCCATTCTTACGGAAAAATTAAATAAATAGTGAAGAAATCAGGCGATCCCTTTTAGAGGCTAAGGTATATTTGATAGTGACTTTCGAGGGGACACCTCTCTTCAGACTGATGAAAAACTCATTCTGAAGAAGAGGGGGTTTCCTCCGAAAGTTTTTACAAACAAATATACTCATTACCTCTAAAAGGTATCGCCTATTTTTCACTTTTTACACTTTCTATGGAAAACGTACAACACATACAACGAAAAATTAAAGACAGGACAAGCCATCATCCTTTATCCTGAAGATTTATGAGGGTTCCCGAGGTCAGCCCCTTTAAAAGCCCGGGAATGTAATAAATATTTTAAATAGCTTTCATTTTGGGAAACCCCTTTTAATATCCCAAAAAAGATTTATAATACGCTGTTATTAAACCCTAAAACCCATACAAAAATCAAAACCGCCCAAAGAAAAAGTTTAAAGAAATGTTCACAGGGGCTTTTTTTGGGGGAGGGTTTTCACCCGTAATTCGCGCCGTACTGTCAAATTGGGCTAAATCCTTTCCCACTTACAGTAATCCACAGTTCTCATAGAGAAATATGGATTCCATCTCCCTCCCCGCTCGGGCCAAAACGGCGAGCGGGACAAAGGGACATGTCATTTTTACGCAGTATAAACCCCGGGATAATGGTTCATGGGGCTGGCGATGACGCCCCCAAACCCCCCCCCGACCCCCGTGCCGAGCAAAGCTAATTGCGGGGGGGAATCCGTCCCGCAATTAAACCCTGAATAAGCCGTTGAACCCCCAAAATTTAAAAAACCACAAACCAAAAGGTCCTAGAATGCCGCCTTTCTTTCACAACACTGCCACAAAGCGTGAACTTGTCCTAAAAGATTAACCACTTCTGTGTGAACTTTTTGTTTTTACGCATCATTCTAACTAAATTGTTGTGCTTCGGAATATGTTGTCACTATATAAATAAAGATTTTCATTATTTTATTGCTACAAGAGGCAACATAGAGCCGAGACAAAATGGATCTCTGCTCATTTTTTTAGGTGCCAAAACCCCATTTATTCAGCAGTGTTCTGAATTCAGATCCATGGTTATTACACAAGTGTTGCAGAACTTGTGCAGAACACAGCTTTGATTTCTATACTAATATTCTGCCTAGTAAAAAAATCCAAAAAAACCTGACAATGCAACAACCAATGAAGTGTCGCCCAAAATTTTCCCCAAAATCAAAAAATCAAAAGTAAAAAAGGGAAAAAACCTTTAAAAAATAACTTATTAAAAAACATAAAACAATGAAATATACAGGAAAAAAAATATAAAATTGTGCAAAACACTGATTGAGATTATGTAAAGTAAAACGGTACAGGGACATCGCCCATGAAAACCCAGTATTCACAATTCCCTCTAATAATACGGATATCGCCCTGATGGGGCGTTCCCTCCATACCTAGACCTTTGGCTATTTTATACTGAAACGAAAAAAAAAACGGCCCCAAAAAGGGGCTATTTTTTCCCCCTGATGAGGCCCCCGCGGGTTTTTTGTCACGCTTTTGAAAAAACCCGCGGTCGTTCTTTTTTTTCCAGGGGGTCGCCGTTTAAAATTTGTTTTTATAGGAAAAAGACGGAAAAAAAAAAAACGAAAAAGCCCCGGGCGCATTATACAACAGGTTGTATAATACACCGCTGCAAAAAGACAGCGGAAAAAAAGACGAGCTTGTAGACAGAAGCTCATCTTTCCTTTTGGGCCCATCTTTTGGGCCCGAGGAACGACGAAATTTTTGGTGTTTTTTAAAAAAAACATCCCAGCGTAGTCCTGTGCAGTGTAGACATAGCCTTACACAAGCTAAAGTTTTGTCGTTTTTACTTTGATCGAAATGAAAAGTTTTTTCTGATTGGAGTGTTTTTTTTTAATGTTTTGGGGAGTTTGCATTTCTTTTTTTAAATATTAAAAAACCTATTTTTTAAAATGCTAAAGGGCAATGAATAGTAAAACCCAAGCCTAAAAGGCCCAATATGAACCCCAAAAAAAGGGCAGCTAAGTTATAACCATCTAAAATTTTCTGAATTCCAAAAACAAGAAGCACATCGAAACTGAAGGGTTTAATAGACACTGTTAGGAAGTTCTAAAATGATGACTGAAACTAAAAACAAAAAAAAAAGTTTTATTTGTGCCCGGGCCCCCATTTTAAAAACCCTGTTTTTTTACGGCCCCTTTTTTTGTTTTTTTTTTCTAGAGTAAGTTATCCGGACCAATTGGTTTCCCCGTGACCTCCCCTGTATAACGTTGGGTGACCTTGTTTTTTTTGCCCAAAGGAAATAGAAGCCAAACGTTTTTTAATTTTAAAATTTTATTTCTCTAGTTACCTTACCTGGAGACAGTTCTTAAATTTCCCAATTTGTTCGTTTTTTGGGTTTGCTGCCAAAATTTCAGGGGTAAAGCAACCGGGGGTTTAAATTATTCTGGGCAGGGCCTAGCCCAAAAATTTATAAAAATTGGAAATTGTAGTGATTTCATTGAAGCATTAACTTACACTGAAAGGGGGGTTAAGCTTAAAAAAAAACCCAAAACCAAAAGACCCCTAAAAATTTTCCCCTCAAAACACGCCATAAACGGTGAACCCCCCAAAAAAATAAAAAAACTTCAGTGTAAACTTTTTGGGTTTTTACATCATTTTAAACAAAATTGTGTCCCTTTGAAATAATTTTGGGCGCTAATAAATAAAGATTATTATTATTTTATCCCTTCATTTTGTGATATTCATGTCAATGCTACACATGGTGCCCCCTTGAAGTAAAAAAATAAAAGAAAACAAATTAAAGAATGTCTATGGGACTAAATAAATAAATGAGTACAGGACATGCTCATGTTCTGCATGACACCCTTTTTGAGGACGCACTCTAATTAACATCAAACTCGGATAAACATGTGTAATAACAAAACTGAAAAGGTTAAAGCATGCCCTTGTTTCTTTAGTTTAAGGGGCCAAAATGGGGACCCAAAAAGAAAATTTGGTTTCTGCTAGGTCATAGGGGCCCGGGGGCCAAACCCTTCATATTTTTTTGTAAAGTACAGGAAAAAACCGGTAAAAAAAAGAAACAGATTTGGTTTGGGGGCACTACTTTTTCTGCAGCGCTAATCAAATACTTATTTTAATCCACAGGTAATCTATGACCTTGGCGTGAGTTTTATCACTATCCTTTTTGTCTGGGCTGCTTGTGCTGGACTGGTCTTCTTCAACTGCTTCTTCAACTGGCCCTTAGAGCCATTCCCTGGACCCGGGAAAAGGGCCCTACAGTAGGGGCACCACATTAAACTACTAAATTATTGCCATCAAAAATTATATTCTGATTTTCAAAATGTTTTTTACCCCTTGTTCACAGTGTGAAGAAAATTTAAAGGCGGGTTTGGGGATTTGACCACAAGATCACCGGAAAGCAGTTTTTACAAACAAGGGGACTACCTTTGGGTCGCCCGACGGGATGTTGGGGGGTTTCCCTTTAAAAAAATCCCAAAAGCGTCCGCTTTAACAGGAAGGGAATAAAATGTCCCCTTGTCTAAAATTAGACCGGGGGCCCCAAATCCCAAAATGACAATGCATTTATATTTTAAAGGTCGACTACAAATTTAAATTAGGGGACCATTTAAATTTGGCAGCTTATTGGAAATTCAAACTAAAATGTACAGCAACGAGGTGGTTAGTACCCCTTTTAAAAAGAGAACCGGGTACATAAATTACCCCCCCTTTTCTAGGGCAAAAAAAAAAGGTAATGAAAACCTGCTTTTCCACGCTGTGCCCCTTATTCTGTAAAAATGTTGGATTTTCTTTGTAGTTAATCCCCAAAAATCTGCAGTTTTAAGCCAGAAAAAGAATTTGAAGATCATTCAAAAAATCAGTTTTTTCCAAAAACCCACCCAAATTGGGGCTACCCCCAAACCCCCCTAAAACGATAACCCAATTATTTTGAATGGGTTTAGAAAAAAGTGAATAACTTTTCAGTGGGGGGGGGCTACCTTTGGTGGGGGGGAAATAACCCCTGCTAAATGAAAAATGTTTTGAGGGTTAAAGGGCTCTAAGACTGCCCCATCTTACAGAATAAGGGAAAACAGCGCTGGAAACAGCAGGTTTGACACAAACTTGTGCTGCCCCCCAGAAAAGGGGGGCTTTAACCTATGGGGACGGGTTTTTAACAGTTCAGTCAGGGGGTAAATTCTAAAGGTTTGTTAAATTCAGTTTCCCCAGCCAAACGGAAATTTTTAAACATCACGGGAAAAATCTGTCTAATCAATTTTTAACTTTTTCCCAAGGGAAAAATAACACATCGAAAACGGTTGAAACCGCAAAGGGAAGCAAAAGGGCGCTAGTGCTTCCCCTGACATCTCTTCTGCATTTATTACCTTGGTTTAAAACCTTTTTGTTTTTCTGCTTGGAATGCCCCTCGTTCCCTGGTAAATTAGTAAAAAATTTCCTGTCCGGATTTTTTTATGTTCAGAGTATGAAGATTTAAATTGATTATGGCTTTTCTACAAACACCAGATTCTTATCACATCAGTTTTGTCAATAGGGGGGGGGGGACATTTTGTTTTCAAAATTAGTTATTTTTTTTCTGTTAAAGAACATTTGTTTTACAGCCCACAGTTTTTTCCCCTGAAACCAAAAAAAAACCTTTCACATTTTATTATCATAGTGCTTGATTAGTGTTCTTCTTGTATTTGGGTTTTAAAATCCCAACCCTGTGGGATTTACATTGTGGCTCGTTTGGGTTTCCCTTTTTGTAAAATTTGACACAGGCACCCGCTAAAAAGCATTACAGGGTGTCTATTGAAATCCATGGTTGCGCATGTGCTTAAATAAATATGGACCTAACTTAGAGAACCTATTACATTGAAAATGCAGTCCAAACTGTAGACTTAGGGAGACCAAAAAGGAGCTAAGCGATTTTAACATTTTTAGGAAAAAGAAGAATTTAGTAGTGGGCTTGAGTCCAGTGGGCGGTTTTATGCAGTGATTGACAGCCTTCACTGTATAAGTTTGTATTTAAAGATAGCTGTCGATCACTGACTTAGATTAACCCTCTGGACTCTTAAAACCAGAATGGCCAGTAGTGTAAATGAATTCATTTTCTGCTCAATTATTCTGTTCCAAAAAAATTTTGTATTTTACCCCACTCCTCCCCCATTCTGGCCACAGGTTGGGGAAATGCATTTTCTTTGGAATCCCTTTCCCCTTTTAAGAAAAAAAATATACTTTAAAGGGGTTTTTCCAAATTTCATTTTTTTTGGGTTTTTAAATTTTGAAAGGGAAGGGTAAAAAAAAACTTTTGCTTTAAAAAACTTGGTTCTGATTTGCTTCATTTCAAGCTTTGAACAGTTTTTTTTTATGTTTTTTTGTACACAAGCTTCTCTAGAAAAACCGATCGCCTCTTCTTGGGGTGGTGGACGCACTACTGCGGTCATTAAGCAGCACAGGGGGCGTCAACTTTAAACTTTAGAGTCTGTAAAACCCCTTTTGCCCCGCTATTAAAAAACCCCCCCATCCCCCAATGTCCCCAACGGGTCAGCAAGGAAAAAAATAGGGGTGAAATGTATCACTGTTTAAAACAATCCACTTTCCTGAACAAGGGGGGTGTAAGCCTAAAACTCCCCTTTAAGGGCAGGGTTGGGGAAAAAAGGCCCGATGGGAAAACCCCTTTAAGTACTATGTTTTTTCCTCAGTTTGTACATAACATAGATAGAAACAATTTTGCCCCTTGTGACGTGGGGAAAAAAATTTCATTGGATTTATGCCCTTTTTATTTGCACCCCCCCTCCTTCCTTCATGAAGAGTGTTTTCAAATTCCCCCCATTACTGCCGCAGGCCTTATTACAATGTTTTGTTACCCCTTTCCCCTCATCTTCTACAAAGGGGGCCATGAAAAAAAAACTGGGAAATTCTTAGTGGATGGAGATTTGGAGTCTGGTAAGTGGTTTGCTGCGTCTATCTACTGTACAATAATTCTGTAGAAACTTGTACACAACTGCAGTTTTAAGTGGAATGCACCCTTTTCCCTTTTGGTCAATCAGAAATTTGACACAAAATACATTAGATGGGGCTTCATTCCCACCCCATAGCAAACCCCATTTTCTTTTATACAAAAAGTCCAAGGCCCATGAATTGTACAATTTTGGGGCCTAACTCTTTAGAAATATTATTTGACAAAATGCATAACAATTAAAAAAAGACCCCAGCCCTTTGGGGCAGGGGCACCCCCATTCATAAAGGCTCCTAAATTTTTTGGGGTTTTTATTGTGCTTTTCAGGGTTTATTTTTTCAATTAAAAAATATTTGTTTTTTATTTCCTGACAGTTTTTATCTATATCTTTCAATCTGCAAGGGAAATTTTGGGGCTTTTTAAAATTTTCCCCACTCAATGTCCACTTATCTTTTACATTTTTAATTTTTTAAAAATTTCTTTTAAGAATCTTCTTTTTTCCCACAAATTTTCCCGTGTAAATTTTTGTTTTCCCGTTTTTTGTTTAGCCTCCATTTTTTTGCAGCCTGAGCAAACATAGACTTGTTTCCCTTTTGCCATGAACAACTACAAATCCCAGGATCCTTTACTATACTTTTGTCTATCTTCCCCCTTTTGTACTCAGTCTCAGTTTACAACCCCTGATTTCCTTCTCAAGTTCAAAGCCTTCAGCATACTTGCCAATACTCCCATTTCTTCCGGGAGATTCCCGCCAACCAGTTTAGAGAAGGGGTTTATTTAAACTTCACCCTCAATGGGTGTTCCCAGGTGGATCACAAGCGTTACAAGTGCAGGGCTTAAAAAGGGGAAACCCGTCAGAGGGGTTTTTGCTACCCCCCAAAAGGGAGCTAAAACGCCCCATGGGTTTTGTGATTTTGGAAACAGAAATTTTTTGAGTAAAATGCAGAGATAATACTGACCCGGATTTTAAAAAGACATTTTAAAAAAAACCTTCAGGGGGTTTTTTATTAACCCCCGGGGAGAGTTGGGTGTGAAAGAAAAACAAAAAGCAGAGAAAATCTGAAAATCAAAGCTAAAAATGCTAAAGACCCCTTCATACAGTTAATGATGGTTTGATTTGTACACACACTGATGGGAGGGGAAAACTGCAATAACTTTGTGCGCCGGGGCCCTTTGGGCTCTTGGGGGAAAAGTTTTTATGATTTTTGACGCCAATTTTTAAAAACGCATCAAAAATAGTTTTAAATGGCCCCCAATTTTTTGAAAACCCCCTCCCACTTGGGGGGTCATTAAAAACAGCCGCATTCTAAAACCCCAAAAAATGACAATTCCCGGCTCAGGTAAACCCCTTTGAAAGTGGAGTTTTTTCCCTGTTCCAGCAGTAATTGGGGCCATGGGAAAAAAATTGCCGGTTTTCCTTGAAAAAAAGGGGTAATTAAAAATTTATAGCCCTCTACGGTTTTTAGTGCGCCCCGCCTCCCCCCACGCCCCCCCCAAATCAGGGGCCCTTTAAAAAAGCGGGGGGGCTCTTTTGCGCCCCGATATTGGTTGCAGGAGATTTAAAAATTTTAGTGAACGGGGCCCGGCCGAAAGTCGGGCTGAAAAAACAGCTCCCCCTTCGCTCCAAAAAAGGGCCGATCAGGCTTCAAAAAACTGCCCCAAACCCCCCCTGGGATCTGATGTCTTGGGGTTTTAAAAAAGAAACTATTTTATGTTCCCAACTCACAGGGAAATAGTGAGTTTCCTGTCATCAAACAGCTGATGCAGAAAGTCAACAGAAAATGTAAAGAAACAAAAATTTTTCTAAAAAGACAACCCTTTGGGAAAAGACATTATTTTGATAGTGTTTTTTTCACTAGACAGCCATTCATTTGCCTCAGGTCATATTCACGGAGCACAGTTTGAAGATTTTGATATATTATTTCTTATTTTTTTATTACACATTTTGTCTGGAAAATAATAATGAAAAACTGCAACCAAACTGCCTAAGGACCATTTCAGACCGCAGTGATATGGTTGTTTATTAGATTCTGTATTATGGCTGCCAAACTTAGGGCCTCATTTATGACAACTGTGTGACAGCAAAACTGTCCTTGTTGCCCTTAGAAACTAATCACAGCTCAGCTTTCATTTCTTATACTGCTCTGAAAAAAAAAAAATTGAGCTCTTATTGGTTGCTATGGGCAGCAAGGACAGTCTTAGGCTATGTTCACCCGGCTTAAAATGGGACAGATTTCAGTCCGTAATTTGCGCCTTAGTGCGTTTTTGGTGGTTTTTTTATAAATTTTTTCAAAGCATTTTTTGTGCAGGAAGGAACAGCAAATAATGCTGTACATTGCTGCACAAAAATCGCGGTAATTATCGCGAATTCTCCGCGATTTTTTACTTGTTTTTTGTGCAGCAATGTACAGCATTACTTGCTGTGCCTTCCTGCATAAAAAACGCATTAAAAAATGCATCAAAAAAGCACCAAAAACGCACCGTGTGAAAGCACCCTTAGGGCATGTTCACTCGGAGTTTTTGGGCGAGGCCTTGGACGAGGTTTTCGGAGCATTTCCTCGCCCAAAAACCTCATCCAAAACGCTTCCAAGATGCCACCAGTTAATTCCATTGATTCCTATGGAAAACCTCATTGTAGTTCACACACGACAAGGTTTTTACACGCTTCTTTGGAAGCAATGAAAAAGAAGTGTCATGTCAATTCTTGAAGCGCATTGTAGGCGCAGTTTCGGCACGGTTTATAGCACGATTTTGTCGCAGTTTTCGCCGCAGTTTTTGTCCTGGCTATTCATTCAACCTCGTCCAAAACCTGATCAAAACCGGGTAAAAGCCTTGTCAAAAACCTCGCCTGAAGAAGCGTGTTTCAAGCGAGGTTTTGATGTGGTTTGGATGAGGTTTTGGGCGAGGAAACGCTCTGAAAACCTCGCCCAAAACCTCGTCCAAAAACGCTGTGTGAACATGCCCTTAGGGTATGTTCACACGGCGTAATTGCAGGGCACATTTCGCCGCGTATTTGTGCCTCAATACGCTCGTCATATGAATTACGTCCATCTCCCCAGGAGAAAAGTGACATGCCACTTCTTACGCGTCGCTGGTAAGGACAGTGAATGGGGCCAGCTTGGAAGTACACGCTGAACTTCTAAAACACACGGCGTAATGCGGCACATACAGTACGCGCCCCAATACACCATGTGAATATAACATTACGTGCACGCACGCCCCCCGAGATCAGGCGCATTACAAAGCGCCGCAGGCGTGATGTAATGCGCCTCGGAGTGGCTTGCGGGAGACATGAAAATGTATGAAGGGGGCTGCGCTAGATGTAGGTTGTAAAGACGACAATGTAATGTAATGTAGCCCCATTCATACATGTTGCCCTATGTGTTTAGAAGAACTAAAGCGCAGGGGGGGAGTGCGGCCCTATTCACTTTCATTATCCCTGCCGCGTATACACTGAAAAGAAGTGACGTCACTTCTTTCTGCCGGCGTTCAATACGCGATGGGGAGGACGGCAGGTAATCATAGCTCTCTATGAGAGCTATGATTACAGTAATTACAGGACGGATTTCTGGGCGTCCTGAAAGACGCTGTGTGAACATAGCCTAAGGCTATGTTCACACGGCTTAACTGCGGGACGTAATTACGCCCCGCAATTACACCGTGTGGCCGGGGGCGTGGCAGGTGCGGGGGTCGGCACCTCGCCGCCCATTGACTTGCATTTACCAGCGGCGCGTATACACCGCTGGTAATTCACATGTCAATTATCTCCCCCCGCGGCGGATTCGCCGAGCAGGGTGAGGAGACATAATCCATGGGTCTCTATGAGAACTGTGGATTACCGTAATGAATGGGCCGTTTTCAGCCCGTAATTTGCGCACTTCGGCGCGTAATTACGGACCGAAATATGGCCCATTTTAAGCCATGTGAACATGGGCTAAGACTGTTTTTGTTGCCCATAGCAACCAATCAGAGCTCAGGTTTCATTTTCCGAGAGCAGTATAAGAAATGAAAGCTGAGCTCTGATTGGTTGCTATGGGCAACAAAAAGTCTCACTGCTAGACAGTTTTATAAATGAGGCCCATACACGTAGTTCTCCTAATCTCAATAGACCACCATAGGGTTTATAATGATCATAATATGATGTAGCAGAACTGCGCAGAGTTCGGGTATTACAAGCCATCATATGCTGTAGACGCTAATACGCGACCATGTCAGTGCCGTCTGATATTGGTTATGTGTTATCTGAAAGCTACTCTCAAGAAGAGAGTAAAACACATCTGTGACCCTTCCACACAGTATTTTGTCCATCTGTCAGGGTAACATATAAAGGGAAGCGTCTGTGGTTCTACAGCGCCCTCCAATGGTGGAAACTATTTTTAGCCAGTGATAAATTCATGTGCTGTTTACCTCGGTTACTCATCCCAGATTGCAAAATGTTTTGTGGCAGAAGTTCAATGAGGGAAATCCAGTTTGAACCTGATCTATCAAGAACGATGAAACCATGAGTTGAAAGTCATGATATGAGACAAGCTTGTAGGCATGCAAAAAATATGTACACAGATCAGACCTGGGCACGTGAGACCGAGGAGGAAGCTGAGTACACAGGGAGGTTGCCATCAACACATGAATAACATAAACACTATTACATCCCCAGGACATTAGCTACAAAAACATAGCAGATAAAGAGCAATGATGAAGAGTCCCATAAAGCATAACATCCAATTATTAAAGCATCATAAATTATAACATATGAAAAAGTTATATCAGGACACTGCTTAAAAAGATACATACAACGTTCAACCAGTTTTCCATATTTTGTTTGTAATTACTTCCAGGACAGCGTTATCTTGTATTTCTCCAGCTGTTGTGTTGCTACCAGAACAGTTCTGCAGCAGCTAGTGTTTCCTAATATTGCCCTACAGTGCAAGAAGAGACGTAGTATAAGGTCATGTCAGGAGAAAACATGCCATGAGATTGTGTCCAGGGAAATGACTTCATAGAGCATGAGCATAAAATGAGCCAAGGGCTAGAAATAAAGTGCATATAAAGAGCATAACTACGGCTGGATGGAGGCAATCTAATACTTCAGCGTATATAGAGAACCTTTCCCAGCAATGGGAACTCTCAGCTCCTTGTAACGGGAAAAGAATGTTGCTACCCATGTTTAGTTTATGATGCTCATAATGATGATGCTATTAACAAGCCTAACAACCTGCCATTACAGACTAATGTGTCTGCTTTGGATGCAAGCATGTGCCGTATCGGAATGGTGTTTAATACAGAGGTCCTCTATTCATGTAGCTAGCGAGCCTTCCCCTGTTCTTGTGTCTTTCTGTATCAGAAAACATAGGTGTACGTTTATTAAAAAAGAAAAAAGCTGGAGTTAGAATATTAAAGAGAACCTGTCAAATAAGTTATGCCCCCCTGGCCGAGGACAGCACAAGCTAGTGACAGACCTGCAGTTTCCAGTGCTGTGTCCCTTATTCTGTAAGATGCTGTAGTATTTTGTGTATTTCAGCCAGAAAGAGTCATTCAAAGAGTCATTTTTTTTCAAACCCTGCCCACCTGAGGCTAGACCCGCCCATCTCAACTGAAAAACCTATTACTTTGAATAGGTAGAAACATGAGAATAACTGCCAGGTGGGCGGGGCTAGCCTTTGGTGGGCGGGGCTAACACCTGCATCTTACAGAATAAGGGACACAGCACTGGAAACTGCAGGTCTGTCACTAGCTTGTGCTGTCCTCAGCAAGGGGGGCATAACTTATATGACAGGTTCCCTTTAAATCGCCGCTTACTTTTTGTAGGGATAGGTTTGCACCAAAGTTGTTGCCGTATCCTGGTTTTAGTATTAATATAAATCTGTCTAAGGGTGGTTGTTGTTTTGTGTAAAATGTGCTTTTTACACTCGATTTACATATCAAAAAGCACATTAGTTGTGTTTCATTGTTTTCTACATCATTGGTGAACATAGTTTGTTTTCTTAGGCGCCACTTTTACGCAAAACATGTCAATTATTGGTGTGCACACTTGTTTTACGCACATAATTCTATAGTAGAGGATTGCAAAAAGTGCACCGAATTACATTTGTATTTTGTTGACACATAATATGGTGCATATTTTGATGCGTAATGTGGCAAAAACAGGCCAACAAAGCATGAAAAAAGGCTCTAAAGAAAAGAGTGCATAAAAAATGTGTATTTCTCCTGTGAAATATGCCCATATTTCACTGCTACATTTTACGGCATGTAAACATAGGGTGAAACCAAAGGTAAATCCCAGTAAAAATGCACGCATTTACTGCAAAAGAATTTCACAGTCTAAAAGTTGCAGAACGCACCCCTGCTGGAAACCATTTCCACGTTTATAACTTTTGGCAAGCACAGTGTTTATGTGCCGGGTCAGACCTCTGGGAAGCGAAGTGCACATTTACATTGAACAATTTTTAAAGCCAACTACAAATGATAGGTGATCTGGACGTAAGTAGTTTATATCCATCCTGATGACCATAAGTCGCAGGAGATAACCATGAAGGGGTATAATTTTTTCTAAAGCCCAGCACTGAATAGTAATGTCTATACTAGCAACTATCAAATCATGGCAATAATTGCCCAATTTAATCAGGCTCACACTAGCCCACAGGGGAACAGGGAATAATCCCTCTGCGCCCCTTATCATTGTGGGCCCCTGGGCGTGGCAGGCCTGGAGCTGCTTTATAGGGAGAAAAACAGAGTGTAAGCCATGCAGGGCGACATGTCCGAAAAGTTCCGTATCCATGCCATTTTTAAGCGTATTAAATCAGTGTAAAGTGCGCCTGAAAGTCCGATACTTTCTAAACTGGCGTCAGGTATACCTTGCATAGGAAACTTAATGCGCCGAAAAAGGCGCATCGCGTCAAAAAAGTGCATCGCGCAACTCGGGGCGCATAGCATAGCATATCATTGGTAATATATGTAATGTGCCTATCGAGGCGCATTGCCCAAAGGAAGCGAATAACATATGTAAGGCGCCTCAATAGGCGCATTGCGCAATGGGGCCACACAGCGCACCATATTTAGGCGCCTTACAATGTGTCGTGCCCGGCGTATAATGTGCCTAGTTTTGGTGTACGACAGTTCATTTACAACAAGAATATGGCGTTAACAGTGGTTTTGGCGCAAAATAGACCAATAAACTGGCGTTGGCGTGTTGGGACATGTCACCCGCAGACATGTGCAGTAGCTGTAGGATGGGCCTTAACAATCAACTCCATCAGTGAGCCCAAGATCAAGTCCACGGATGGGCACCAGGCTCCCCAGTCTCTTTTGTGTTTTTCAGGTTTTCTGTTAGGTGACCTGACTTTCCATGAGATTAGCCCTTGTATGTCTGTGATGAGATAGGGAAATGAAAGATTGTTAGTCTCTGTTGGAACAGGGATTGATGTGACAATCTCTGTAAAGTGCCATCAAATATGTTGGCAACATATAAGCAATGAGAAATATATCAGGATATAACTCCCACGACAAGTTCCCCAAGATAAATACATGTAGAGAAAAATGCAAATACAATATTTAGCAAGTGGAATAGCATCAGCCGAAGTTTCCTCAAATGAGTTGGATTTTTTTCAGTAACCCATTTCTAATTGCATATTTTGCATTTTTCACTTCCCCTTCTGTGTACTAGCCGCTATGTCAGTGTAAGCATGAGACATGGTGGCTTTTCTTTGCTCTGGAAGGGTGAATCCAGTTTTTTGTCAGCATTAGTCATCCTTTGTTACATTGTGATGTGTTTTTCTGTGTCTGTTTTCGAAACCACTTACTGGAGTCTGTTCTAACTCTTCTTGTATTGCTTCCTTTGCTGTCACATGCTGTCTTGCTTTCCTCATGCAGTGATGCACACGGGTAAGAGAAGTATAGCTATATAATCCAGCTGAAACAACATGGTTTAATAATTCTATCCCTACACATAAAGCATTGCTAAATGTTCCCCACAGCTTCTTCTCTTTTCCAGTATTCCTCCATCTAAAACTGTGTATTTCTGTTATTCGTCTCTTGGCATCATGATCTGGGAGCTGTTGGCTACACAAAAGTTTGTGATATGATCAGTCACCGTCATGTCCTTAGTGTTATTTTGGGCATTCCAGATAATTGGTTTAAACAATCCTCCATGCCATGGATGTAACTATAGCCATAGCAAACATAGCGACTGCTACAGGGCCCAGAAGTTGAAGGGGCCCACTCAGGTACAAGAACATTGTTCCTTTTTGTAGGGAACAAGTAGTTGGTGGCTTTCTGCTATATAGTACTACTATTTGGGTTCCCTGATATATGTTGGTATTATATGTACCTTTAATTATTGTTACTTATGCTGCTGTTTTAGTTTATTGTCATTAGGTGGTGGAGCCATATCTCATTATGCTATGGGGGCACTATCAATCCTAGTTACACCTCTGTTCCATGCACATTTGATGGTTAGAAAGCAGAATCAGCCGCGTGGAAGCCCTATTGCAGTTGAAACATTATTGTCTACTTTTGGGTACCTCTTAATCATTGGCCCTTATTGATCAAAACTGTCTAGCAGTAGGACTGTCTTTGTTTTCATTAATCAATAAGTTAAATGTACCCCAAAATGGTAGCATTAAAAAATAAAACTCGTCTAAAGAAAACAAAAAAAAAACATCTGTGGCTATGTTGACAGAAAAGTAAAAAAGTTACAGCTCTTGTAATCCAATGAACAAACAAAATTAAAATTAAACAAAAATTTAAAAAAAATCACTTGGTCCTCAAAGAGGTGTTCCCATGAAGCACACTGTACTGCACAAGTCGTCTCTCAGCTAGCTGCAACCCGAACAAACATGAGAATTAGGAAGGCGGCGCTTGCGGCTCATCATTCACCACTATGGGTGTGTGCGCTCAGCTATATTCAGCAGCTCCTATTAAAGTACATGGGGACGATGGCTGCAAGCACCGCCCTCCTCATTCTCATGTACGGTCAGGTTGCAGCAATCTGAGAGCCGACCTGTGCAGTACATTTTGCTTCGTGGGAACCCCTTTAAGAGGTTAAATTTTAGTGGAGTCAACATGGCAGGTAGGTCTCCACACACCTTCATGGTGCCTTTCTGTAATGAGGAACATTACCCCTGTAGAACTTATTAAATACTATTATTCTTCGTTAAAAAAGTAACTATTTTGAAGCATCTTTCTTTAAGTCTCTATTTTGTGTACTTACCCCCTTATTCCGCCTAGAAATTGACCGCCAAACTGTCAGGTAGGTGTAGTTAGAAGGTGTCCCTGCACTGTTTGACACTGCCCATTCAGTGCTGTCAGAGTCAATGTGTGCACAGACCTTTTGAAAGCTAGAATGGTTACACCCATCTGACTGATTCAGTAATACATTTCTAGGAGGAATAACAGAGGAACAGCACAACACAGAGATATAAGAGAAGCGGCTCCAGAATTGTTATTTCCCAGGGAAGACAAGTATTTAGTAAAATATACATAGCAGTCCTCCTTAAGAACTTTCTAAATGAATGTACACTCAAGGGCCTTACTTTTAGTGGATCTCCTATTAAGGTGGCCGTACACATTAGACACATGTTTGTGCTGAAGAAACCTTATACATATTAGTCTATATTTTTGGCTCCAGTTGTTAAAACTGCAAAAGATCTTTTTAGATATGTTCTATCACTGTAACTGTCATTTATGGTATGGCTGACCGCACCATACGCAGTCAAGTACTAGCAACTATTGGATGAAAATATTAAGCATGGCTGACTTCTTTCCAGGCAATGATTTTCTGTCATTAGTTGGCTAAAATGATTGTTTTATTAAATTTCATCCAACATACGACTTTTTTGGTTAAACATCATCCATTTTGAACTACCTAAGACTAATATTAATGGCTTCCTTAAAGGGGTGTTTCCACAAAGCATAGTCTACTGCACAGGTAGGCTCTCACCAACTGCCAGCCGACCATGCATGAGAGTGAGAAGGAAGGCGCTTGCGGACGTCCTCTCCATTAACTCCTATGGGAGCTCCCGAATATAGCTGAGTGTGTGAGCTCGACTATACTCGTGAGCTCACAGTTAGGTGAATGGAGAGGACGGCCGCAAGCGCCTCCCTGCTCATTCTCATGCACAGTCGGCTGGCAGCTAACTGAGAACTGACCTGTGCAGTAGACTTTGCTATGTGGGAACACCCCTTTAAAAATGGATAATGTCCTCCATGAAGGTTGTAATGACACAAGCAGGTAGAAAGCAGCCTCATTATCTGCAGGGGAATTCTGGAAAGGTAATCTGCTCCCTTTTTATTGCTTGGCGGAGTGGTGTGATTTTCATTTTATTATCTTGTTAACAATGGAGCCTTATGTTTCCTGCTCTGTGTTCTTGTACCCATAGGTGATATTCTTACCGTACAGATTATTTTTCTTATCAAATTGCAGTGACAGCCAGATTATTACATTTCTTGTAATAGAACTGTGAATTAATAGCAGTGTACTGTGTTTTACAGTAAGCCTGTATACATCCATCTTTGGTGTGTTACAACTACTGTGCCTGATGACAGCCCCTGTAATCGGTTACATTATGGACTGGAAGCTGAAGGATTGTGATGATGGCAATGACGATGGAGAAGATAAAGATGCTGCTCAGTACGTTTGCTTTAGATTGTTTTATATATTTTACGTCTACATTTACAAGCACTGTCTATAGTCATGACCTTAAAGGGGTTGTCTCACTATATTGATTCATCTTACCTCAGTCCTGTTTTCTTGGTTTCATTTTGGATTCAGGGGCGTGTTTACTGCCTTCTACTAGGCTGCAGTAGAAGCCAGGTCTGTAGCTATAGCAACCAGTGCTGGCAGCCTATCAGGAGAGATTGAACAGGTCTATAGCTATAGCAACCTGAGGAGCTGATGAAGACCATACAAGAGGGGATATCTAGGAATAGGTAGGGCACGGTTAATGGACATATCTTGCAAAGTGACTTGTTTTTGCAAGATCTTTAACATAAAAAGCAATCCTTGTAGTGAGACAACCCCTGTATGTAAACTCATTTAAAAAAGTTGTCATATTGTGAATCTTAGTCTGGTTACGAAGGCTGCAATGCTTTAGCATCCAGATGACGGACACACTATGGGCTTGTTCACACGGAGTTTTCACTCCGTGTTACAAGCGCTTTTGGGATCAGTTTTGGGGTCCGCTCTGTCGGTCCCCAAGACGGATCTAACAATTAGCAGTCAGATTATCAATGCTCGCTGTGCTGAACACGCAGCGGCGTTCACATGAGGGATCACCACTGCGTGTTTCAATAGCGCAGCTCGGCTCCATCTTGAAAAGAATTGACATGCAATTATTTTCAAGACGGACCCGAGTGGCGCTTTTGAAACACGCAGTGGTGATCTCTCATGTGAACGCCGCTGCGTGTTCATCATAGCAAGCAGTAATAAAGTCACTGCTAATTGTTAGTTCCGTCTTGGGGACCGACAGAGCGGACCCCAAAACTGATCCCAAAAGCGCTTGTAACACGGAGTGAAAACTCCATGTGAACAAGCCCTAACTGTATCTCCTGTGATTCTACAAAACTAAACTAAGCCCTAAGGTGATATAAGTTTGGTTGAGTAGAATGAAGGTCTGTGTATTGCAGTCATAATGCACATAATAAAATGAAGCACATTACAGCTAAGTCTGTAACAGGGGCTTGATCTACTATTTTACTAAAATATAAGTATTTGCGATCTTATTCTGTTACATAATTTATTATTGTCATAATGGGACAGATTTATCAGTACTCTAATACTTAGACATATAAACTTAGACAGTCTTAATATGCACCAGATTTATCATAGTGTTGGTAAATCTAGCACATGTGTAGACTGTCTAGACTTAGTTTACACCTTCTATTAGCTGACTTAGTTTATGACACTAATTGCAGAACATTTGTTTTACATGGCATTGAACGCTAAGCCATGTCCCTGTTGTCAGACAAGGCACAGAAGTGTCTAGAAGCTCTAAAACACATAACAAATGTGAAGCAAGTATACCAGGACAACAAGGCTGATTTTCCATAGCAAACAATGCAAGTGAATTGGATGCTGATTCTGAGGTAGATTTAGCGCTGAATTCGCCTTAGAGTCAGTGTCCAAATCCGCCGTGTAAACGTACCCTAATACTGTGTTCTCTTCATATTTGGCTATAGCATCTCTTCTTCCCAAAATATATAAATGGCCATTGTATCTGTTAATATATTGTACTATTTTGCTACTTTTTCTTAAAGCAAATAAAATATAATTTTAAAAGAAAAAAGGGATCTCTGTCCATACGACCATTGTAAGACATATGGACATGATAGAGGCTGTCCCCACTTCCATGAAACAGAAGGAAGAGTTGCTCTATTAGAGCGGACGGGGGCCAAACCTTTGCATTACATGGACTGCCATTGGCTATTGTTAGTAAAATGCCTGACTGGCAACAGGTTTTCCCAGCAGAATCAGCCACTTGCCAGAAGTGCTGGCAGTCCCTGACTTACAATGTTCCGACTTACATCTGTCTTATGGGGCATGGCTCAGTTTGCTGACATCACACCCTGAGTCACACCCCATAATAATGTCGGAGCTTTGCAAGCCTTCCTCTGCCCACTACGTTTTCAGACCGGCACAACAGGTCTTGCACTGTCAGCCCCGGCACTTAGTCTGTTCTTACTGTACTGCTCCCAGTGCTCACCCCTCTTCAGCCACCCCCAATGTAAAATACTGTGCTGTATCACCACCCACACAATTAGTATATGTAGTATATGTGTGGTTTGCTGTCATTTGTAATAGGTGTGTCAGCATGCCACACCACACGTACTAATTTTATGAGTGCTGATTAGTATGTGGCATGCTAGCACTTGTAGTTCCAGGTTCCACAGCAGCTTATAGCTGTGGAACTACAAGTGCTAGCATGCCACAGCAGAACATGTAAAACACATATACTAATCCGCAACCACACCGTTAGTACATGTGTTGTATGCGATCAATTTTAGTATATGTGGAACGACAAGTGCTAGAAGGCCACAGCAGAACATTAAACACATATATATTAATCAGTTAGTACATGTGTGGTATGCTAGCATTTGTAGTATATGTGGAATTACAAGTGCCAGCTTGTCACACCACACATACTAACTGTATGGCTGCTGATTAGTACATGTGTTTAACATGTGCTGCTATTGCATGCTGGCACTCATAGTTCCATGTTCCACAGCAGCCAGTAACTGTGGAACTACAAGTGGCAGCATGTCACAGCAGCACATGCGAGACAGAAAGTGAGATGAAATCTTCTTAATGGGCACAGACCGCAAAATAAATGTATATTTAATAAATGTACCTGTTCCAGCTTACATACAAATTCAACTTGAGAACAAATCTACATTCCTTATCCCGTTCGTAACTTGGGAACTGCCTGTGATCACTATCAACATTGTAACACAACACTTAGCTAGAGTCTTTATTTTTTTCATTTCTTTCTGCAGAGATACAAAGAAAAAGAGAAAACCTGATCGTCAGATTCAAAAGATCACAAATGCCACAAGGGCCTTTGCTTTTACCAACTTTTTATTGGTAGGATTTGGAATCACATGTCTCGTCCCTAATCTGCCATTACAGGTATGTTGGAACACAAAGCCTCTGCAGGGTTTACATTCATATGTCATCTGCACCTCAAGAACATCTCCAAAATCCGTACTTTTCTCACTGTGGAAACAGCTCAAACCCTCATTGTTGCTCTTATTCACTCTCGTCTTGACTACTGCAACTCCTTGCTTATCGGTCTCCCTCTCTGCAATCTCTCCCCTCTGCAATCTGTTCTGAATGCAGCAGCCAGGCTTGGTCTTTCTCTCCAGGCCGCTATACTGATTGCCTCTACCCTGTTGTCAGTCACTTGCACTGGTTGCCCATCCAGTACAGAATACAACTATAAACTCACCACTCTCACCCATAAAGCTCTCCACAGTGTTGCTCCTCCCTACATCTCCTCCCTCATCTCTGTCTACCACCCTACCAGTGCTCTCCCAGCTGCTCGGATGATATCAGACTACATTCCTCAATCATCCGAACCTCCCATGCCCGTCTCCAAGATTTCACACGTGCAGCACCGGTCCTATGGAATATGCTACCGCGGGCGATCAAGCACATTCACAACCCTCACAGTTTTAAGAGGGCCCTGAGAAAACATCTTCTCAGCCTGGCCTACCAAGATCCCTAACTGCTATCACACCTGTCACTCCCTACACTAGGGCACTCACAGGCACTTATCTGTATATAGATGTACTGTCAGGGTGGCTGGGTCACCCAATTTCTATGTAAACCACCTCTTATTTATGTAACATGGCTGGACCATAGTAAACTGAGCACTTCTTAACCTTTGTCTCACCCATACACCATAATAGATTGTAAGCTCTCGCGAGCAGGGTCCTCATACCTCGTGTCTCATTTGTAAGTTCTTTTAATGTGTAATGTCTGTATGTACACCCTCTAATTTGTAAAGTGCTGCGGAATATGTTGGCGCTATATAAATAAAAAAATTATTATTATTATTATTATATTTTGCATTTATTGTCCCCACTGCTCATCATAAGAAACGCATATTGTTTTATGTTCCACTCGTCACAAGAGAGCCCTATTATAACATCCATATTCTGCTTGCTTCTACAGATCCTGTCTTTTATTTTGCACACAATAGTGAGAGGATTCATCCATTCGGCTGTGGGAGGGCTGTATGCTGCTGTGTAAGTATTTGTAATATACTGTTTGCTTTAGTTGCCTTAAAGGATGGTTCCTTCTTGTCATTTTAATGGATTATGCAGTTAATATTTATGAGGACCTCAATGTCTGTGGAATGGAAGCTTTATAAATCAAAATGCTAGATATACAGTCACATTATTATGACACTTGACATTGGCACCACAAAGTTTATGAAGGAAATCACATGTTGTAAGCTGACTTGGTGGCTATACAAGGTTTGCGATAGGCTGTCTGTCTGTCCACATCCCTTTTTTATCAAAGTTACCAATAGAGAGGATTATTAGCTTTTGGCCAAGGGTACGGTATGTCTGAAACTGTGCAGTTTGTGAACCGTCTTGCTCCTGAAGGCCAGGATCGGAGATGGTCTGAATCTTGCCTTTTAACGCTTAAGATGCCAAAGCCAACATGGTTGTGGCATCTAATATAGTAAGAAATGGTGCTGCTCATGTGACGAGATTGCAGGGTGCCTATTGGTTATCATGGCAGTCGGAGGCCTAATGAAAGCCCAATGGAGGTCATGTTTTTTTACTAAAACATAATGAAAACTCAACAAATTTGGTGTCACCAGAATCGTCACAAACTTCAGAATACAGATAGCATGTCATTGACAGCGAACAGGGAACACCAAAAAAACAAATCCCTGTGAAAAAATTTTTTAGGTTCTACCCAACAAAATAAGGGTGGGTTCACACTAAGTTAATCTGTATGTTGCAGGTATCCATCGGTGTAACGTGAAAAAAGGCAGCTGTGGCAGCCCCATAAAGCAGACATAGCCCAGACATAGACATACATCAGACATAGCCCAGGGTGGACTACGTTTGCACTATTTCCTGATGGCATACGCATTTCCTGCAGGACTTAATAGCATAGTATGCAGACTATGCTATTGACTCCCATAATATAATCGTATGCCACTGGGAAATAGAGCAAACTTAGCCCACGCTGGGCTATGTCTGCTCCATTACCATCTATGAGACTGCCGTGGCTGCATCGTGGCATCCACTGCATCGTAGCATCCACTGGGGTACCCGTTTTCAAGGTAAGCCGACGGATACCTGCAACATACTGTAGAGATTAACTTTGAACCCACCCTAATTTGAGAAGGTTTTCAAGTACATTTTATGGTACAGTCAAAAGTACATCTTGTTCCGCAAAAAATCGATCCCTCATAGGTCTATGTAGACAGAAAAATAAAAAATGTATAGCTGTTTGAAGGCTGACAAGAAAAAATTAACGCAATATTAGGAAAAATCCCTGCAGAGTTAAGGGATCCATGTTGCTTCTTATAAACTGGTGACATCACAGAAGCTATATTTAACCGGTGACTACACTAGTGATTATTGATATTACTAAGGCAACATGGCTGCAGCATCTGCAAATCATATGCCAGAGGCTCTGAGGCAAGTTATGTGCACAATCACAATCTTATATTGCTTGCAGTAAGTAGCAATAGCACACCAAGGCAATGTCTGAAAATAACCAGTGACCTCACCAAGCCAGCTAGGTAATGACTTCTATACCTGATTGATTCCATTCTCAGAGCCCGCACGTGTCTGGTGTACAGTAGAAAATATAGAAATCTATGCATTTCTTTTCAGTGGAAATGGATCTGTTGCATTGTACATACTTTATTCATGTACATGTCTATTTTTGCAGATATCCTTCAACACATTTTGGGAGTTTGACAGGACTTCAGTCTCTCATAAGTGCTCTGTTTGCATTGCTTCAGCAACCACTCTTCTTGGCAATGATGGGACCCTTGAACGGGGATCCACTTTGGGTAAGGACTTATTTAGCCAAAATTTGGTTAGAGCCAGTATTATTATGTCTACTTCGAAAACTCTATAAGGCCACAACAGAACAGTGGTAAACAACCTCCAAGGATTTATTCTTAAAGGGCTTATCCAGTTTATAATGTCTTTACTTAATATTATTAATAGGAAAGTATACTTTTTAAAATACATGTATAAAAAATCCAGTGCGTAGGCCCCCATCTAGAAAAAAAAATGGTACCCCCCCCCCCCCCCCCCCGTAACCCTTCGTAACCCCTTTTTTATGGACAAAACAGTCATGTGACCCCTAATATCCAGGTAACGGTAGGTTATTGAGGAGCAGATCTTTTCCAGTATTAATACCTCCAGCAGCGTCTTATCATGTGACCACCACACAAGTTATATGACCTTGGTATCCAATAAATAGTGTATGGAGGGGCAGAAAATTTCCCGTATTACTTTCCCCCGCGCTTTATCTGTGACCACCCCACAGGTCAGTGATCCCTAAAATCCCGGTAAAAGTAGTGTTGGGAGCAGATCTTCTAAGTATTCACTCCAGCAAGGCTTTATCAATGTGACACACACACAGGTCAATTTGACCCTGGTATCCAGGTAACAGTAGGTATGGTGGAGCAAGAACTCCAGTATTACTACTCCAGCAGTGTCTTATGTGTGACACACAACAGTCATGTGACCTGGTATCCAGGTAACAGTAGTGTATGGAGGAGAACTTTCCAGTATTACTACCTCCAGCAGTGTCTTATCATGTGACCCCCACACAAGACATATGACCTTGGTATCCAAGTAACAGTAGTGTATGGAGGAGCAGAACTTCTCCAGTATTACTACCTCCAGCAGAGTCTTATCATGTGACCACCACACAGGTCATGTGATCCCTAATATCCAGGTAACAGTAGTGTATGGAGGAGCAGAACTTCTCCAGTATTACCACCTCCAGCAGCGGCTTATCATGTGACCACCACACAGGTCAAGTGACCACTGGTAGACACGTAAAAGTAGTGCATGGAGGAGCAGATCTTCTCCAGCATTACTACCTCCAGCAGCGTCTTATCATGTGACCACCACACAGGTCATGTGACCCCTGTTATCCAGGTAACAGTAGTGCATGGAGGAGCAGATCTTCTCCAGTATTACTACCTCCAGCAGCGTCTTATCATGTGACCACCACACAGGTCATGTGATCCCTAATATCCAGGTAACAGTAGTGTATGGAGAAGCAGATCTTCTCCAGTATTACTACCTCCAGCAGCGTCTTATCTTGTGACCACCACACATGTCATGTGACCCTGGTACCCAAGTAACAGTAGTGTATGGAGGAGCAGATCTTCTCCAGTATTACTACCTCCAGCAGCGTCTTATCATGTGACCACCACACAGGTCATGTGACCCTGGTATCCAAGTAACAGTAGTGTATTGAGGAGCAGAACTTCTCCAGTATTACTACCTCCAGCAGCGGTCTTATCATGTGACCAACAACAGGTCATGTGACCCTGGTATCCAAGTAACAGTAGTGTATGGAGGGCAGACTTCTCCAGTATTACTACCTCCAGCAGTGTCTTATCATGTGACCACCACCAGGTCATGTGACCTGGTATCCAGGTAACAGTAGGTTATGGAGGAGCAGATCTTCTCCAGTATTACTACCTCCAGCAGCGTCTTATCATGTGACCACCACACAGGTCATGTGACCTGGTATCCAAGTAACAGTAGTGTATGGAGGAGCAGATCTTCTCCAGTATTACTACCTCCAGGAGCTCTTATCTTGTGACCACCACACAGGTCATGTGACCCTGGTATCCAAGTAACAGTAGTGTATGGAGGAGCAGATCTTCTCCAGTATTACTACCTCCAGCAGCGTCTTATCATGTGACCACCACACAGGTCATGTGATCCCTAATATCCAGGTAACAGTAGTGTATGGAGGGGCAGAACTTCTCCAGTATTACCACCTCCAGCAGTGTCTTATCATGTGACCACCACACAGGTCATGTGATCCCTAATATCCAGGTAACAGTAGTGTATGGAGGAGCAGATCTTCTCCAGTATTACTACCTCCAGCAGCGGCTTATATCTGTCAGTGTCTGTGGAGAAACCACTCTCACATCCCTTAGGAAGACTGCAGTTACACAAGTACCAACAATAAGTATATTAGAACTATATTAATTATTCCTCCATTATTCCTATTCAGTTAACACATAGATGTCATGCAACCCTGGAGCTAAGTGACTGCTAGGAGGTCACATGATTAATGCCATGTTTAGTCCATACTGTTCCATGTAATCCATTGATTTCCTATTTATTTACTGTATAATACATAAAAGCAATATAAAGTGGACAACCCCTTTAATTATTCATATTTGAAGTCAGTGGGTAATTGGCATCTGCCTCATAGGGGATTTTGCCTTACTTTGGATCAACGCTGTATGGATGGGTATATATTGGATTGATGGACCTGTGCCTTTTCCAACCTTATCTACTATGTTCCTGTTACATTGGCATATAGTCAGATATTCGTTTTAGTTATCTGACATGCACTAGAATGATCCAATGTCATATGTAATTGGTTGTAAGTTTTCCTGCATCACACCTGTCCCTTTTGCCTCACTAGCTGACATTCTGGTTTCTTCCTTTAATGACAGGTCAATGTTGGACTGCTGGTAGTGAGCATGTTCGGGTTCTGCCTCCCACTCTACCTCATCTTCTTCAAGCGGACCCTAGAACGCCAGAGGAAACAGAAGATTGAAGACTCCAAACTATATCTGAAAATAAATGGCACTCCTGATCATGAAGCCTTTGTCTAAAAGATGTCGGGTAAATGTCCGGCCTGTATCGTTGCAATGTTCCTTTCCACACAATCTTTGGAAAGGTATCACTCCAGCATAAAAGAGTCACCATCTTAGGACATTTTTTCAAATTCCAGCATCCAACCTGTGAAACAACCTTCTTTTCAGAACAGGAGGCTGAATCTCTTTGTCATAGAAATCCAATAATTCCTACAAAAGAAAATCCAAAGTTTATGCTGTATTATGGGAAATAAGGTGAGCGGGAATTAATTGGAGTGATTGGACTGGAGATTCTTTCTCCTGTAGGAAACGGATGCACACTTCTGCAGTACCTCTTGGTGACATGTACTGTACTAACCATAATGTTGGAGATTATCCCCTCCTTCCGGGTGCTCAGCGGAGTGGTAGCAGAATTTATCCTTCAGCACATGATTTCTTCTATGATGATGCAGTTAGCATGATGATGCCTGTTGTGCAAATGGCAATACCAGATAACCTGCATCCCTGGGGCATTCTTGAATGGGGATTTAAGAAGCCACACCGTGTCAGTAACAAAACACAATGGAGAATTCCAAGGCCATCGTCGTGTTCTTCTTCATCCCTCAGCAGGACGACTGCGGTTTTTTGGTGCATTACAATGGAGAATGTGCACCTGTTCACTGAACTCTCTTTTTCTCTCTGCACTAATGGAACTTGCTGCTTTCCACATATATAGTTTTAATAGACAAAGGCAGGCATATCACTTTAAAAGGGATAGCGCATCCACCCTGTATGAGAATAAACTCTGTTGTGATGCATATATAATTGTTGTGCCATAATATCCTTAAACCTGGCGAATGCTCACCAGCCAGGAATTGGCAATCTGTGGCCCCTTACTGGTTGCCGCTCACCGTCTTCCATGATGCTCAGCTAAATAGTCATGGAGACAGAGTGCAGCATCCAGGGTGGCGTCACCGATTTCCAGTCTGTGTTCTAAGCAATACCTATGTCTGGTTCTCCTTTTTTTTTTTATAGATTACTAATATGAATATGACGTTTTATGTCCCTTGCATGATATAATTCCGTATTTTTATATTTGGACATAGAATTGTTTGTGTGAAATGCTTTCTGGTGAATGGAGCTGGAGAAACTCCTAGTCACAAACCTTTATCTTTATAACATCTTGGCAACCAAATGAGTGAGATGAAGCAGAAAGCCAATGTCTATCTTACGTCCATTGATTTTTGTTCTTATAATCACTCCGGCTGATCTAATTAAGGTGTGCTACTTTTTTTTTTTTCTTTCTCTTTGAAGTGTTATCAGTTACGTTATCCTTTGATCATATTGTTCCTCGTTTCTGTATGTCTTTCTTGTTCTTAATAGTTTGGAATTAGATTTGTGTGATGTTTTATTCAAATTTTGGGGGACATTTATGAGAATTGCTATACATGAGCGACCAAATACATGCTTTATTTTCTTTTGCAATACACTAGAAGATGACAAAATCTGCTTGGTTGCTCCTTGTATCATGTGCTAACGGGTGTACAATTTCATAGGTGTCCTCTAATATATTTGAGGATCAACCCTTACCTCACTGCAGTGCACCCCTCTCTACGACTTTAATGTAACTTTCTGGTCATCTTTGTGCAGAACAGGGTGTATACGACATTACTACTGTCTAGTCTGTCAGTGATTTGTTGCACTCAGAGTGTGTTGATTATGTAAGCATTTCCTTTATTCATTATGTTCATATTTTCCTCAGAATCAGAACACATCTACAAAAACTGTGTTAAAATGGAGTATAGCCTATCACGTTTTAGGCATTTAACACAGTGATTAGGTAAAAATGAAAATGCAATGAGAAAAAAAATACCGTATTTCTAAGGTGATTCCCTTAGAACCAGTATTTAGACACTCCAGAGTATAAAGAGCAGACCAAGTAAGAACCTTCGCGTGCACCTGTCTTCTACACACATCAATGATGTTATAGATTGTGAAAAAATGTGCACTCAATATTACCGAGGCAGACGCAGGCATACGCCTCATGCCACTAGTGGATTGATTTACTGGGTACTGAGTCTACCAATACAATGTCTGCCTTTTCTGTAAGTAGATAACAGGTGCATTTTCGTTTCTTCTCTCGTTCCTTTGTTCGAGTGGTGTCAAATACAGAGAAACCTCTTTGAGAAGGCCACGTCCTTAATCCTGACCAGCTTTCATGTGAAACATTTTCAGTGGTGCCCTATATTATGCAGAACGGCTATCTTCTGTCAAAGAAAAACACCATTCACCCCAGAAGATGACTTCTAAGTGCCGTTTGGGGTGGTCATCTCGAAGAGGTTTCACTGTACAAAGTAACAAGACAATGTTTCTGTTAAACCTAATAAGTGGTATCCCAGGGAAGCACCAGTATTTTTCCTGAACTGCAAGCAGAGTGGTTTTGTGACAGCATGGGAATTATAGAGCACAAAAGCAATATACCATTTTCCCCCATGTCAAGTACTGGGCTGGCCTTCAGGAGAAGACAACTTGGTATTCCATCTCTAGTTGGAAGAATTAAGGCCAGCACTGTGCAACCTTGAGCAAATCACTGTATCTCTCAGTGCCTCAGGTGCAAAAAGATTGTAAGCTCTCATGAGTGGGTATTTATTGTGCCTGTACATTCTACATACAGTGCTTGTTGTTACTATAAAAAATAAAAAAATAAACCTTTTTATAATCAATTGCGTCTCGAGATTCTTCATGTATTATATTCATCTTTTATATGTCTAATATGTGTGTGAAGTGAGGGGCATGTATAGGGCATGTGCATAGGTGCCAACTCATACCACAATCCCTGTCACATCTTATTTATGAAATTATAATTATACCAATATACACTCACCGGCCACTTTATTAGGTACACCTGTCCAACTGCTCGTTAACACTTAATTTCTAATCAGCCAATCACATGGCGGCAACTCAGTGCATTTAGGCATGTAGACATGGTCAAGACAATCTCCTGCAGTTCAAACCGAGCATCAGTATAGGGAAGAAAGGTGATTTGAGTGCCTTTGAACGTGGCATGGTTGTTGGTGCCAGAAGGGCTGGTCTGAGTATTTCAGAAACTGCTGATCTCCTGGGATTTTCACGCACAACCATCTCTAGGGTTTACAGAGAATGGTCCGGAAAAGAAAAAACATCCAGTGAGTGGCAGTCCTGTGGGCGGAAATGCCTTGTTGATGCCAGAGGTCAAAGGAGAATGGGCAGACTGGTTCAAGCTGATAGAAAGGCAACAGTGACTCAAATTGCCACCCGTTACAACCAAGGTAGGCAGAAAAGCATCTCTGAACGCACAGTACGGCCAACTTTGAGGCAGATGGGCTACAGCAGCAGAAGACCACACCGGGTGCCACTCCTTTCAGCTAAGAACAGGAAACTGAGGCTCAATTTGCCCAAGCTCATCGAAATTGGACAGTAGAAGATTGGAAAAACGTTGCCTGGTCTGATGAGTCTCGATTTCTGCTGCGACATTCGGATGGTAGGGTCAGAATTTGGCGTCAACAACATGAAAGCATGGATCCATCCTGCCTTGTATCAACGGTTCAGGCTGGTGGTGGTGGTGGTGTCATGGTGTGGGGAATATTTTCTTGGCACTCTTTGGGCCCCTTGGTACCAATTGAGCATCGTTGCAACGCCACAGCCTACCTGAGTATTGTTGCTGACCATGTCCATCCCTTTATGACCACAATGTACCCAACATCTGATGGCTACTTTCAGCAGGATAATGCGCCATGTCATAAAGCTGGAATCATCTCAGACTGGTTTCTTGAACATGACAATGAGTTCACTGTATTCAAATGGCCTCCACAGTCACCAGATCTCAATCCAATAGAGCATCTTTGGGATGTGGTGGAACGGGAGATTCGCATCATGGATGTGCAGCCGACAAATCTGCGGCAACTGTGTGATGCCGTCATGTCAATATGGACCAAAATCTCTGAGGAATGCTTCCAGCACCTTGTTGAATCTATGCCACGAAGAATTGAGGCGGTTGTGAAGGCAAAAGGGGGTCCAACCCGTTACTAGCATGATGTACCTAATAAAGTGGCCGGTGAGTGTACATCGTATGCACTTTTCAGAAAATGATCTCTAGAGCTACAAGTAAACTTTAAATTTTACCATATACCAAAATAAGGTCGTCTACGAATGATTTAGCGCCCAGTTCCCCACAAACACGCGGTGTGCTGTAGGAGAGAGGCGGCGGACATCCAGCCGCACTCCGGTCCCGTGGCGTCCGGCCCTGCGTCGCCGGTCCCCCCAATCATATACCAGATACTATATACCAGAATATAATCAGCCATTCAAACCGGCTTATGTCCGCCAAACCAATCAATGCAGTGTAAATATATTCTTCACCAGATGTTTGTCAGACATCAGAAATTTCATCAGTGAGACTATTTGTTGCAACAAAAATCTTTAGTTATGGATAACTTATGTCAAATGTCTATGGTCATCTCTCGCAAAAGCAATGTGTAGACAGCAGTGCTACAAAGGACACTATCCGTTCATCCTGCCCATAAAACAATGATTTTTTCAAGGCCACACAACCCAATAAGATTAAAGAGAGGAATCCCTGTCTCACGTATCGGTCTCCCAATGGCTTGGAAACAACCAATTTTTAATTATTGGCCACTGTACAAGGGAATTTGTGCATGAATGTATTTATATTGTGGTGTCCGCTCCGTAACAGGGACCACAAACACAGGTAATGTCAAATTAAACGCCACCTGACCTTCTGGCTTTATAGGCCAAGGAAATCCTGGGGTGGATATGTGGGAGCAGTCATCCCACCCAGCTCTACGACTTCTCCAGTAAATGCCAGGCCTGGAATACCACTGCTTAAAGCAGTGATGCAAAAATACACAAGATGCCTGCAACATAAGGTTGCAGACCTATTTACATCGCTTACTCCGCCGCAGCCCTAAGGTACGGTGTCACATATCGGCCCTCGATGACAAGGCCTTGTACTTTGTCACAATATATATAAAGGTGAGAAGTGCTTGGTTTACAGAATGGCTCAGCCATGTTTCATGGAGCAGTTTACAATTCAGAAATAATAGTACTAGGGATCGAAATCCCTTCCATTTTGTTCTAGCAGCTCTAGTTTATGAGATGTTGATTACATGATTCTACATTGTTCTTGTGATTAATTTGTGTATAAATATGTAGTGCAGATGAAGATAATTGAATTTGCTCATTCATGTTTTCGTTTGCATGTGTTCTTTAAATGTTCTAAAATGTATGTCTTTTCTTTTTGACATGAATTTTCAACATTTCTTTAGTACAATATTGAGTGACCACTACTTTCAGCAGCATATACTTAGTAAGTTGGCAATGCAGGATCTCCAAAATGATGTCACGGTTCAAGTCGTGGGTCCCGCATGGAGCCGTGGGCATGCCCGTGTCCTGGCCACTGTGGCAGCGTCTTCCAGTGTCCCTGCTTGTTATTAACCTGTCCCGGCTCCTGTCTGTGCTTCAGTGCCGGTGGCATTCCCTGCCGACAGATACGAGTCTGCCATTCATCCTCCGACTCCCTGGCGTAAAAGTGCGTGCACATACTCCCCCTAGGGGTGCGTGGCACTGCTCTGTATTTAAAGGGACAGTGTCCCAATTTCCTGTTCTGTGACCTCTGGCTTTATAAGGAACTTCCTGTCCTTGCCCCCGTGTCAGTTCGTTGGTGTCCATACTTAAATCTTGGCCCCTGTCTGCTGTGTTCCTGCTGAATTAACCCTTGTGTTACCAGAGTACTTGCGTTTAACCCTGCTCTATCCAGCGCACCTGTTCCCTGCTGTTCCTGACGTGGTGTTTATCTGCTGCTGTATCAAGTTCGTTACCTGCCTGGGACTCTGCTACCTGCCTACAGCCATACTCTGCTGTAACCTGTCACCGCTACCACTGTTCAGTTTCCTGTCCTGCACTTCAGCTACCACCGCGAGTATTACCATCTACGCTCGCGGTGGCCCAGCATATACCAGACGTTTCTAACCACCACCTGTGTTACAAAACCTGACAGTACGAACGGACCATACAATGGATCCCATGTGGCTTTATCAGACATTCAGCACCTGTCAACCGTAGTTACCCGTCATGGCGTCCCCCTGGAATAACTTCCAGAAACTACAGACCATTACCGCACGTCTGGATGAAGTTGTGTCTGCACTGGCATCTACGCCTGCTCCACCACCTGGCATAGCTCTGCCTCCTGCTGCCATGAACAGTCCCAGTTTGCGCCTGCCTTTGCCTGCCCATTACTACGGAGACCCAGGGCAGTTCCTAGGCTAAATTTCACTCAGGGCGAGGTGAAGAAATTTCGACCCCCCCCCCTCCCATGTAAGATAATGTGCCATAATGAAACACAGTGCATCACATTGAACCAAATCTAAAATATACAGAAAGCTTTACCACAATCTGCTACATATAAAATTACTAGATAATAGTCATACAGTTACCAAATAACACTGCTACACCAACCAGAATCCCAAGACCACCAAGACCACATATCACCAGCACACAGTGACCGAATAATACTACCACACCATGACCACATATCACCACATAGTGACCAAATACAGCAACACCGTGACCACATATCACCAGCACATAGTGACTGAATAATACAAACTGACCATTACTGAATACAAACCATTATACTTCAACCAATATTACCAGCATACAGTGGTGGATACCTGCTGAACACAGGCTCTGCAGACCTATAAATGGTTACAGTAAAGTTATATCTAGTGACTCACAGGAGACGTCTCTGAAGAGTTGTTCTCTTTCTCTTCTTCTTCTTCTCCATCTGTCCCAGACGCCATGAAGACTACTCCCGACTCTTCACTGTAAAATTTACAAAACAAATATCTTAAGACTCCTCACTTTATCAGCATTTTCCAACCAATTCCTATCTCTATACAAACTCCCCATCTATAGCATCTCATATGGTAGCCATGTAGTAGCCCCCTATAGCCAGGTAGTAGCCCCCTGTAGCCAGTAGATGCCCCCCTTAGCCAGTTGATGCCCCCTGTTATCAGTTGATGCCCCCTATAGCCAGTGATACCCCCAGTAGCCAGAGACGCCCCCCTGTAGCCAGTGAGATGCCCCCATTGTAGCCAGTGATGCCCCCATTGTAGCCAGTGATGCCCCCTGTAGCCAATAGATGCCCCCTGTAGCCAGTAGATGCCCCCCTTGTAGCCTGAGATGCCCCCCTTGTAGCCAGAGATGCCCCCCTGTAGCCAGAGATGCCCCCCTTGTAGCTAGTGTGCCCCCATTGTAGCCAGTGATGCCCCCTGTAGCCAGTAGATGCCCCCTGTTCTCAGTAGATGCCCCTGTAGCCAGTAGATGCCCCCTGTAGCCAGTAGATGCCCCCATAGCCAGTGATGCCCCCCTTCTAGCCAGTGATGCCCCCCCTGTAGCCAGTGATGCCCACCCCTGTAGCCAGTGATGCCCCCTTGTAGCCAGGATGCCCATTGTGCCATGATGCCCCATTTAGCCAATGATGCCCCCCTTGTAGCCAGTGTGCCCCCCTTGTAGCCAGTGTGCCCCTCTTGTAGCCAGGATGCCCCCCTTGTAGCCAGTGATGCCCCCCTGTAAGTAATTATAATAAAATAACAAAAAAGTACTCACCTGGGTCCGCGCGTCCCGGTCCGGAGCTGCTGAGTGATGGGAGCTGCAGAGCAGTGTAAGCGGCGTGACGTCATCACGCTGCTTACGCTGCACGCAACTCCCAGGGATCTCCTCGCCGGCAGAGCTGCCGCCGAGGAGATCGAGCGTCGCAGGGGGTGCGGTGAAAGCCGTGCGCCCCCTGCGACGCTGATACAGGGGAGGAGTCAGGATGGGAACGATCCGTCCCGCCTCCTCTCTGTGACAACAGCTGCTGGCTCTGTGCGACTGTTATAAGACAGTCGCGCAGAGTCAGGGGCGCTCCTCCAGGCGGGCTGGGCGGGCCGCGGCGCCCCGGGCGATCGCACGCCCTGCCCGCCCCTAGGAACGGCCCTGCGGAGACCCCCATATGTGTCGTGAATTCATCAACCAGTGTACCATACACTTTGAGGTCCTGGCACACCAGTCCCCGTCCGATAGAGCCAAGGTGCTGTTCATCATCAGAGGGGATCCACTGACAGGGGACCTCCAAGAGTTTCTGTGCGCCTTCAGAAAAATGTTTGAATAACCTGGGCACAATATCTCTGCGGCATCTGCTCTGCTACGTTCCTGTCAAGGCAATTCCACTGTGGGCCAGTATGCTAAGCGCTCTGTTGTAAGGATGTATGTGGTGGGACCACCTCCTACAACATCTTTGTGGTACATACTGTGTAAATAGATTTTGAAAGGAGTTAAAGGGGTTGTCTCACTACAAGGATTGCTTTTTATGTTAAAGATCTTGCAAAAACAATTCACTTTGTAATATGTGTCCATTAACAGTGTCCTACCTATTCTGAGATATCTCCTCTAGTATGGGCTGCATTAGCTCCTCAAGTCACTATAGCTACAGACCTGTTTGATCTCTCCTGATAGGCTGCCAGCACTGGTTGCTATAGCTACAGACCTGGCTTCTACTGCAGCCTAGTGGAAGCCAGTAAACAGTGCCCCTGAATTCAAAGTGAAACCAAGAAAACAGGACTGAGGTAAGAGGAATCAATGTTGTGAGACAACCCCTTTAAAATGACTAAGCACTTTAGCTAGGGCAGGGTCGCCTTAAGGGGGGAGAATATGTGTAGGCCTGCAACCAAACAGTAATGAGAAAGGGGAAGCAGCTGCAGGTCTGTGAAATGGAGCTTGGCATGTTAGAAAGGTCAGTTTTCAAATTCTGAGTTTAGTTCTAAGTGGAATTCTGTATTGGGACAAGTAGTTTGTTCCAGCATTTGGGATCAACGAGCTGGCAGTGTGGTGCACAGGCTACAGGCACACCATCTGCCTGGTAGCTTACAGGAGAAGGAGAGAAAAAAGGGAAGAAGAAGAGAGGGCAGGTGGACAAGAGAGTGCAGTAGGAGAGAAGAAATTTAGGACAGCTTGGGGAACTGTCCTGGGAGAGTGGAAGAGTGAGCTGCAGGACAAGGATGCCTGAGTAGACAGCTCAGGGAGCATACTAAGAACATCACCAGTCCTCAAGCAGAATCACTAGCATAAAGTCACAGAGCTTACAAAGGTTCCAAATAATCTTACCATTTCCTCAAAAACTGAGCTGGGAGTTTTTATAGTGGTTTTTGAAAAGAGACCCAGTTATGTAACCAATAGGACACTATTTACAGTTCATTATAAATTTATAAACTACACAAATTGTCTAGTCATTGCATGAATTTTCCTAAGGGGCATCCTCAAACTGCAGCCCTCCAGCTGTTGGGAAACTACAACTCCCATCATGCATTTATATAATCTATAACAGTGGGAATGATGGGAGTTGTAGTTACCCAACAGCTGGAGGGCTGCAGTTTGAGGATGCCTGGGGCAGAACATGCCTTTATAATTACCAGTGTCATTTAGCTGTTTTTTGTAAACAGGTTGGAGCATTTTTTTTTAGGATGTATCCCTATTCATAAAATGTGGTCAATGTCACATATTATTGTGCTATTTTTCTTGACAAATCACATTTGAAAGAACACATATTCTTAGAAATATGTCCCTACAGATAATAGTGTGAATTTGTTCACACAATATAGAGATATAACTGGTATATGTAACAAATATAGAGTGACAGATATTGCAAGGTACTAGACCTTTGTGTTTTCTTGTTGCTGGTAAAGTCATCTCCGTATGGTATTGATTTGCTTGGTGTTTATTGTACTAACACAATCACATGCTCAGAAGCAGCCTGCAGCTTAGTCCATAATTCTTATTATTTCTAAAAACAAACATCATTCAGTTACAAGAGGTCCCATTGTTTCTGCTGAGACGATAAATGCAGAATTATTTTACTGCTTGGTAAAAAAAATCATGATCTAGGAATAATCTAATTTTAGGAAGGATTTGGATGTAAGTTTTTTCCAGATTTATATAGACAATAGCTGCTCAAGTTTTACAATTCTGTCACATAACTCACAATTTATGCCTTCTTACTATGATGCATTTTAGCCAAATAGATTGTAAAGTGTGCTTCAAGGGTTATCTCACACCCTCTTTTTGAATAGAACACAAATGATCGGCATGGGTAGACTCTCTGACCACCAGTGATTAGCTGGAATTGATAGGGGGAACCTACCACTGGCCATGTATTGTAAATGAGTGGCTGTTTATGTAATGCATGATTGCGCCATTTCCATCTGACAGAAAGCTCTCTATTCAAGTCTGTATCACCTTCCATGAAGTCATGATACAGCCCCTTTAATAAAGGCAGAATTACATCATTAGTATAATCTTTATACACTAAAGCCACATGAGAACTCCTTTTCTATACTACAGAGCACTCATGCTTTACTCCCTACACTGTTATCTTGTCATGTTCATAAGGCCCGGTACATATCTTCTGTCATAGGAACAGAAAAACAAAAATAATGGGAGTTCTAAATCCATTTGTGTGATGGACATCCACAGAACCCAACAGATCCCACTGACCATAGTGAAATCTGTTGGGTTTTTGTCTTGGTGTCCTTTATTTGAACAGAATAAATAGTGCTGCATGCTGCGCTATTTTGTCCATCATTTTTGATAGAATCTACTACGTTGGCTCCTAACGGAGTCGCTGATGCAGATGTGAACTGGGCCTAACATAGCTATTCTTGCTTGACTCCCATTAACATGCAAGTTTGGAGTGGCTACGGCTATTTTCACATGGCGTAATTGCGGCGCGTACAGTATGGCCGCAATTATGCCAGGTGATTTGGGAGTTGTGCTGATCAGCGCGTACTCCCGCGGTGCAGGGGGGACCGGCAGCATGCATTACTCGCGGCGCGTATTAGCCGCAAGTAATTGACATGTCACTTATCTCCCCACGCATACCATACGATCGTATTGTATGAGAGGGGAAAGAAGGCATAATGCATAGTTCTCTGTGAGAACTATGGATTACCATAATTTTGGCGCGCACCTCGCTCACAATAGAGCGCAAATACCAAGCGAAATGTGCGCTAAAATTAGCCCATGTCAACATACCCTAAGCGTACATGTTTACTGGCAGAAATGCTTAAATGGCTTCCACACACATATAGCTGCACTTATAGCCCAACCGAATAAAGGATAAGACCAGGCTCAGACTGACCCACAGGAGAATAGTGGAAACCTCCATTGGGCACCTGAGCTTGGTGGACCTGGAGTTGTTTAATACCTGCATATACATCCTCAGAAGAGGCAAAGACGCATAGAAAGAGAGGCAAAAAGCAAGAGGCAGAGTATAGGAGGCATTTACAGTCATTTACAGTAGCTATAGGGTGGGTTCCTAAAATAAACTCCACCGGTGGACCCAGAAACAGCTCAACTGGTGGGCACCTACAATCAAATCCATCTGTGGGCCCTAGACATCCCAGTCTCACCCTGGATAAGGCATATAGAAATCAAGCAGGGTGACTTCTCCCATACTTACCAGATTGCTGGATGACCAGATCTACTGATGGTAACAATGGTCATTCAGTCCTACAAAACTGGAGTGGATGGGGGCTCAGTCTAAGGTGGTGGACTCTTCTATTCCCATTTGGGAACCTGGTTGGACAGATTGATACATAGGGCCACATGTACTGTATGAACCTGTTTAGGTCTAAAACTCATTTATTTGCCCATAGGTTATTATGGGCAAAAAAGTGAGTTTTAGACCTAAACATTTTCATACATGTGGTCCATAATTTTGTTGGAAAAGATTTAGTAGAAACTTAAATCTATTCATTTCTGCTCATTCTGGGTTAAGCAATCTAATGGGTGATCCTACTATCCTAGTTGCATATACAGAGATAGCAATTCATCATTAGGTAACACTGCCTACTGGACACCTATGCCTAAAATGAATAGATTACAAGCTATACTAAATCTTTCCCAGCAGACCTATTAATCTATTCTGCAAATCATGCTCTATAACATGTTGCTGGAAAGCCATCAGACTAAAAAGAAATTGAATGTAGGTAGAATAGTTTTCATGTTAACCTTAAAGGGGTTGCCCAATTTAGGTTAAATCAGTTTTTATTGCCATGACATCAAAGTAGCAGAGCATACATGATATAACATTAGTACAGCAAATAGTAATAATAACCTTTATTTATATAGCGCCATCATATTCCACAGCACTTTACAATTTAGAGGGGACAGACAAAAAACAAACATTACACAGTGAAAAGCTACTTACAGATGAGACACAAGGGGATACATGTATGATAATAGACGGGGCAAAGTGAATTTTCACGTCTAGTTTTTAGTGTATAATACACCTGAATCTATGAAAGTGTTTTTGTTCGCTTATAAATTGTGTCTAAAGTTCATCGTGCCTCGCTTGTGTGTTTGGCGCATTACAGAACTTTTGCACATTACTAATTCGCCAAATATTTGTATGGGCTATAGGTAGGTAAAAAAGGACAACAGTAATTAGCAAAGCATGTCAGTGAATAGAAACTTGTGGGATCTGCTGTAAACCACAGTCCTTGCAAGACCATGTGTGCTTTGGCTCTTGCTGTATTGTAGAATAAAGGTTGGAAGCAAAATGAAAGTTTTCAACAATTGATCTGCTGATACAAAATTATGTCATATTAGATGTAGGAAATAAAAGAAAATAATTAAATAAATCTGAAAAAACATGTTATTTGCTTTAACAATACAGTTCAGAAAACTTAGGGCGTGGGTTATTTAATTTAAATATTAGTTGAGACGCTAATTAATTTAAATATCACATCTAATAAAAATTTTAATATTTTAATGTTGAATAAATTTATAATACAAATTTGTAAAACATTTTATTTTTACATAATTAAAAGTTATATAGTGTTATGTAATTATCAGAAATTAATTTTACTATTAATTTTAATACTGGTTATATAGAGAAATATGTAATTTTTTGCCTACAGCATTAGCTAAATTGATCCTTAGCTGTTAAGGCTTAATTTGGCACGGATTGGCTCCGTATTCGCTGACGGATTTGAGCTCAGTAGGTTCCAATCGTCTTCATTACGTTTAAATCCTGCTTCATAGAGAACAGTGAATTCCTTCCTTAATTATCAGCGCGTACGCGCCGTGGATATGGAGATCTAATGGGCGGGGAGGCGCCCCGCGCGTCTCGCCGCCCTTTTGCACGGCGGATTGTGAGTCAAACGCTCAAATCCTAGGATAACATTCGTGAACAGCTTTAGGCTGTTCGAGCAGTAATGCGTCTAGTGATGCCAACTCACATTCATATGTGTCTAATAGTTTGTGAAAGTGGTTTACCTCAGACAGAAGTGTCGTCTTTGCACTAGAATGCGCCTGATTTATGACCCGCAGTAGACCGGGTTCATAAATTCAGGTGCATTCTACACTATTATAATGGAAATAGGCCCAAATTATGAATCTGCCATATTTATATTTGGTATGCATGGGCTGGTAAATTCAAACGTGGGAACTTGGCAGTCATGATATCTGGCTAGGAGTCTTCCTATGATGAAATCTGGAAACTTTCTTAATGACCCCTGCATGTAATTAGCCATCCCTTCTGTGATCTAAGCAGCAAGAGGAGGGGCTTGTTTTTTTGAGTTTACATAAAACATCTTGAGGGTCAAACACCATAAAAAAAAAAAAAAATAAAAAAAAACATATATATATATATATATATATATATACACACGTATATATATATATATATATATATATATATTTATATGAGATGGATGTGTTTCTTGACATATCACAGATAGGCCTATGTTACACTTTCTCCCAAAATCCATCCATTTAGCAAGTCCTCAATAATAGTTCAGGCCCATGGGGGACATGTATGAAAACTGTCTAGGTCTAAGACTTTTTGTTGTCCACAGCAACCGATCAGAGCTTCTGTTTCATTTTTCAGAGCACTGTATGAAATGAAAGGAGATATCTGACTGGTTGCCATGGGCAACAAAGACAATCTTAGACCTAGACAGTTTTCATACATGAGGTCTCATGTGTTGTCAACATTATTACTTTTATCTTAATATTTCCAAAACCAATACTAAAGTTTCTCAGGCAAAATAAACAATAAGTTCAAATATATTGGACTAAAACCTGTAATACGTCCATGAAGATTATGCTGTCCTCATAGGTTTCATTTGTGAGTCCATATTAATCCAAATCATGATAGACAATCATTGTAGCCATGGAGTTAGCCGTCCGTGAGGTGCGACGTTTCGGAGGCCACACCTCCTGTTATAGGAGGTGTAGCCTTTAGAACAACTGCTTGAGAAAGGAGGTGTGACCACCGAAACATCACACATGGTGGATGGCTACCTCCGTACCTACAGTGTTTGTCCATTGTGATTTGGATTAATATGGATTCACAAATCAAACCTATGAGGACTACTTAATCTTCATGGACTTATTACAGGTTTTATTCCAATATATTTGAATGTCTTGTTTATATTGCCTGAGAAACCTTTGTATTGGCTTTGGAAATAATAAGCTAAAAGTAATAATGGTGAATACACATGGGAGGACATGTATGAAAACTGTCTAGGTCTAAAACTTTCTTTGTTGCCTATAGCAACCAATCAGAGTGCACCATTCCTTTTTTTTAGAACAAATGAAATGAAAGGGAAGCTCTGATTGGTTGCTGTGGGGAGCAAAGAAAGTCTTAGACCTAGACAGTATTCATACATGCGACTCATGGTGTCTATGGGCCTTAACTTTGATTGAGGTCAGAGACCATCGTCAGTTCTAGGAGTTACCACCCAGTATAGCTCTAATTGTCTTCAAGCTGCACTCCTCAGCCCAGATTTTTGCATGTTTTTATGTATGTCTGTTATTTTATAGTTTTTGTAACTAAGCACCGTACCTTCATATTAAAGCTTAAAACCTCGATGTTTCTGCCTTGTTGCCCTAACGAACCCTGAAAATCTCCGAAGAGTTTAAGTGACTGCTGGTGCACATGACCGGTAGTATAAAGTTATTTTTAGTTCCTTTAGTACCTTTTTTTAAGGTATACAGAGTTCCTTTCTAGAAAGTGAAAGGTGGTGGCAGCGTGTGTGTTGTTTGTTGTCTCGACTGTGTAGTGTAGGCGGTGTAAGAGCGGTTGTTGCGTAGCGTATCCCTGGTCGCCCCCAAGTTGCGCAGAAGGAGATGGGGCCTGCGTTATGTTTCCAAGATGGACTGTGTCCCAGAGACCTCTCTTGGTGCGGTTTTCTCTTTCCCTGGCGCATAATTGAGGTTGGCAGTGCGATTCTAACTCTCTGTCTCCTTTACTGTGTGCCGCTGTGCCTCCGGCATTCTCTCCCTTGTACCACCATTCCATAACATCCTGTTTCACAGTATCTTTCTTTTTTGTACATAGGGATAGGGCCCCACTGTTCTTTAGAGAAGGGAAACAGGTTTTGCTACTCTTCTCTTCAGCATGGCACCAAAAATAGACCCCTCTTTATAGGCCTTCCTTCTACCTCTACTGGCCATCATGGTGCTTAGCTACACCACCACACAACCCATGTAATGTGGGCAACTTTTAAAGAAGATACACACTAAAACTGCAGCCAGGAACAGCATTTGTAATTACAATACAGGGGAGAGTGATACTGTCAACATGGTGACCCATAACACCTGCTTCCAAGCGTCGAGAAGACACAAACCTAGCAGAAATAAAGACCTTTTAAAATATTCACAAATATTTTACATAATATAACATAACAATAGTCAAATTATAACATATTTTGCCAACAGTTTAGTACTTTAAGTGGGGGGAAGGGGTGTCACTCACGCGCTCGGGTGTAATAGAGAAGAAGTTTATGCTGGACTCTCTGTACGTTGTAATTAATAGAGCATGTTGTTTCCTAGAAAAGTATTCTCAGCTTACACACCCTGCTAAGTGCAAAGTCTCAGCCAGAGGAGCTCAGTCTTTGTACATTGACCTTTAGCTGCCTTTTTTTATCAGTCTGGTTATATGACATTGACAATAGATAGTTCACCTCCCCCAGTGTCTCACAGACGAGCTGATAAAAGGGTAGAGATATTAGAGTTGCTGAATAGATCCATGTGCTTACACCAGCTTGTCTTAAAGGGGTTTAGCAAGACTGGCTGGTTAAATAATGTCTATGAGGGTGTTTTGACCCTCAATGATAGCAAATCATATGTCAAGAGAAAGAAGGACCGAATAGTTGGAATTCACCATAGCAGATCCTTTGTTCTCTTGGGGATAGTCATTGGCTAATTCTCCTCTCTGACGAGGGAGCCGAGCATTGGGGGCAGAGCGGGGTTGGAAGGAATAGCTGTTGACTAACAGCCATCTGGGTGTACAGCCAACAATAAGGTGGTTGTCCATCGTTTAGAAGAATAAAGAAGTATCCAGAAGACCGCCAATATTGTGCACTTCTTTGTTCTTCTAAACGGTGACGTCACTGTTGCAGCCAATCTGTTTTTTTTTTTTTTTATTTAAATGGACTACATTAAGCTAAAATACATATGTAATATATATTAAAAAAAAATCGTGGTCACCTCTTCCCTCACCTCGGATCCAGGTCTTCACGCTCCGCCAGTCTTCTGTGTACTGCTCTATTCTTCTAAACGGTAATGTCACCATGGATAAACTGCAGTAGTCGCATGCCACTGCCTGACCCCTAACGAAGCTACAGTGATAATAATAGTTGTAATAGGTAGTCATTTTGCCCACCATTAAGTAGGTAGGTATCTAGACCCCAGTAGGTAGGTATACAGACCCACTGTAGGCAGATATGCCTTCCCCTGTAGGTCGGTTATAGGCCACACTGTGTGATTTATGCCCCCTGTAGGTTGTCGATCCCTCTATAGGTAATAGGCCCCCCCCTGTTGGTTGTAGGTCCTTCTATAAGATATAGGCCCCCCCGTAGGTTAAATGGCCCCTGTAGGATATAGCCTCCCTGTTGGTTATAGACCCTATGTAGGTTATATGCCCCCCCCCCCGTAGAATATAGCCCCCTGTAGCTTATATGGCCCCCTTGTAGAATATAGCCCCCATTAGGCTATATAGCCCCCTGTAGAATATAGTCCCCTTGTAGGTTATATGCCCCCCGGTAGGTTACAGGCCCCACTGTATGTTATATGCCCCCTGTCGGTTTTAGATCCCTCTATAGGTAGTAGGCCCCCCTGCAGGTTATAGGTCCTCCTATAAGATATAGGCCCCCGTAGGTTATATGGCCCCTGAAGGATATAGCCTCCCTGTAGGTTATAGAGCCTATGTAGGTTATATGTCCGCCTGTAGAATATAGCTCCGTGTAGGTAATATGGCCCCCCCTGTAGAATATAGCCCCCTTTAGGCTATATAGCCACCTGTAGAATATAGCCCCCTTTAGGTTATAGGCCCCCCTGTAGGCAAAAAAAATATATTAAAAAAAGTTAGCTCTCCGCGTTCCCCGCTGGGGACCACGCTCCGGGAGTTGGTTTCTGGCATGAATGGCGTGACGTCATTACGCCACATATGCAAGGATGTGGCTCCCGGGATTTCCTAGGCTGGAAGCCTACGAGTTGTCAGCCTAGGAAATACAGTGGAGCAGGAGGCGATGACATCGCCTGCTGCAGTGCTTAAAGACGCGGCAAGTCTGGGTTTGCACACAGACGTGCCACCCGGACCTGCTGTGCTCGTGAGGCCCCCGGGCAACCGCCTACCTAGCCCAATGACAGAGACAGCCCTGAATATCTGTGATCATGTCTATGCTCATTTCTTTTGTTAACAGCTTTGGGATGACTTTCTATGCTCAGGATTTGGGTATTTTAGTCTCTTATATGGAACTGATTTGTTATTATTTTGTAGTTTTTAAGTGTTTTTAATATTTTTGTATCCGCTTTTCAGATTTGGATATTGTTTGGTTAATAAAGATGTGATTTTGATGTGCAGCTTCTTGTCTGTGCCATATCTTTCGCTTTATTCTCAGTAGTGATGCCACTGACATCACCGTTCAGAAGTGAGTGGTCCAAACACTGAAGTCAGATAGTGGCACATGACCACTGCATCCAATCAGTGGCTGCAGCAGTGACGTCCCTATTCAGATGACGGAAGAAGTAAACAGAAGACGGGGGGAACGTGGGGACGGTGCAGCGCTGGATCCAAGGTGAGAGGTAATTATGTTTTATTATTTGAAATGGGCTGCATTTAAGCTCTTTTCTATAAACTTCTCACACTGTATACATGAAAATTGAACTGTATTCTTTAACATAAATATCTTTAAAAATTCTTGAGAACTATAAATAATAATAATATTTCTGTACTGAAAGTTAATAATGTATCAGTATATATTTACAATTAATCTAAGGGTTTTATATAAGGATAATATTTGCACATTTCTTTAAGACTAAATGCTTCACCCTCAAAACCAGTAAGAACTGGCCAGCAGTATCCAGACAGGATTCAATGCTATACAGGAGAGGTCAGACAAGTACAAAATACTGATAAACAACTACTCATATTCCTGAGAGAGTGGATGCTTAGTATTACACTTGCACATGGATACGGCTTCTGTAGGGTGGCGGTTGGGGGGTTACATGTAATACACCATGCTGGCTTACAGCCTATTTGTCATGTCCATATTTTTAGATCATTATGGTTTAATTGATATTTTGGCCAGATAAAAAGGACAGAAAGCAGATCTGATTTACAGGGAGATTACAACTACGTACTCTGAGAACTAGTTTATAGTTATTCTCCAAGGTTTGTGAGGTTATAATGTGACACAATGTTAACAAACATATCTGTACAGTTTATAAGGCTATATCAACACAGCACAGGTATACCATGGTATTCAGCATTTTAGAATCTGATGGTACACTGTGCTGTATAGACAGCAATGAAAAATCCCTGCTGTATACAGCATGAGTTTTTAACAACTGTGTTAAAAATCTGGCGGAATATGCAACGCATTGCATATTCCGCTGGAGTCCCGCGGTTTGCCGGCAAATTCCTGTACGTTCAATTGTATGGGTTGATGGCAAAAACTAAAATTGACTGTGGTTTTGGCACAAGTCAGCACCAAAAAACCGCTGTCCTGCACAGGACGAAATGCCGTCGGCTTTTTGACATATTTTGTCCTATGCTGTGTGCACTTAGCCATAGGATGCGTCCACACGGCAGTAGGAAAAATTCTGGCTGGATTCTGATTAAAGAATCCGGCCGGTATTTAGACATCTTGTACGTAGTTTTGGGGATGGTTCTGCTCGTGGTTTGCGGATACCCGTCCCCATCAACATGTATATCTTCTGTCCGAAAAATTTTAGTTTTTCGGACCCTGGTGGTGTAAAAAAACTGAAAATCCGTTCAGTGGGGACTGCTAATCGGATTTTCTATTAAAGTCTATCAGGATGATTGACACTTGGTTTACAGATGGTTTTGAAATCCGAAAAACATCTGTAAAACCGACTGAAACCCCTGCGGTGGGGACAAGCCCTTACCTTTAGGGTCTAATTGTTGTGGGATTCTAGTTAGGGTATGGTTTTATTCATGTCACCGTGTGGCCTTCTTCTTGCTTATGTTGTATTGTGTGTTCATTTATGTATTATAATAATAATAATAATACTAATATACACATACAGGCTTACTCATATCATATGCTTTTCAAATATGTTTACTCAAATATATGTCATTGTATCAAAAATCTGTGTTTTCTAAAATGTCTAAGGAGCCCAATCCTGAGCCTTAGATCTTCAGACAGTGGGGGCAAGTGGTTCCATTTGGGAGTTTGTTGCACAATCTGGGTTCTTCTCCATCTCCTTTTGATTTAGTGATTTGTCTACCTCAATGGAGAGGCAGGCAATCTCAAGATTTACAGCCGCTTGATATGTTAATGCCGCACAACATGCCGCAGCCTGTGGCTAGGCCTTTCCACTTAGCGTGGATGATTTAAAAAAAAAAAAAAAATAGGTCTTGGCATCTTTAAATCATTTACTTTGGCCACCCCGGGTACTCTGGCCTCAGCTCTCTTGGGAGAAGAGAACTTTGGAGAGATGGGTGTCAGGCATTCTGATGCAGAGTTGGTCTTGCAGGATCATGGCTTTGATAGTGGTCATCTTTGCTCCAGTAAGGAATTGGTGCAGTGATCCTCCAAGTTGATGCACAGAATCTTCCACAGGAAGTATTGATAGAATCTCTCAAGACTCTTCAGGTGACAAGAGTAGCTAACTCATGTATCACTACGGTGCTGAATAGTAGTGACACATTTAGTTTGGTTTCCTTCTTAGGCCTCGTTCACACGGCTTTTTTTCTCCCGGGAAAATTTGGGGCCGTACCCGCGCCGGATTTTTCGCTGCAGTACGGGCCAAACCGTCGGAGTAATTACGTAATCCATGCTTCAAAGAGAAAAAGTGGATTCCGTGCTCCTCCCAGGTCGGGGAAACGCCGTGGGGGAAGAAAGTGAAAATGCACATTATTTACGGCGCGATGCGCCGTAGATAATGACAGTTATGGGGGCCCGGGGACGGGGCCCCCGCCCCACTCCGGCCCGCCCCATCCCGCCCCCTTTTTACCCGGATTTTTGACGCAATCCGGCTCAAAATCCTGGGAATAAGCCTGTGAAACGGGGCCTTAAAGTCATGGTTCTTGAAGACCCGACAGTGCAGTTTCCTGGAAGATGTACTGGTATAACTGATCCTTATGAATCACACCACGTACAGTTGGTTAGTTAAGAAACTAGGGAAAAATCCGTTTCCTTTGAAACAGAGAAACAAATATGTAATAAAAGAAACAGAAGAGTGCTGTGCAAAAATTAAGTTACAGAAGAAATTTTTTGCAGTGCGGCGTTATAAATCACGCCAAAAGGAGACGCTAATGTTTTCTCAGCACTTCTTCCCAAAACCCTAGGGAAAATTTCAGAAAGTCCCCCAAATGAATTTAAACAAGCCAAAAGGGAATTAAACGCTAAACCAACAAAAATGAAAAACCGGCTGCATTTTAAAATTTACTGGACTGCAGAGGACGAGCAGGCCCGTGGTTTTTATATGCAAAAGCCACAATCGCTTTTCAGATTTGCCCTCGGCCCTGTACAGTCAATGTATGGGGCCGACAGCAAATCAGAGCGGAATCTGGTGGAATATAAAACATGTAACATACTCCGCCGGATTTTAAACCTGACGGTAAAAAATCTGTGCTGTATGGACTGCAGCACAGATTTTTCATTGTTGTCTATGTGTACTGAATCTGCCGAAAATCTGACGGTAAAGCTATAGCTTAAGAGTGAGACCTTCATTAACTGATAAAAAAAAAGTTATAAAATAGAAGGGCAATTAAGTTATAAAAATTTCGCTGACCAAAACATTTTGGGAATGTTTTGGGAACCCACTGGCAAACCGACCATCGGAATTTGTTTTGGTGACCTCCGGAATTTCAACAACTCAATCTCTTGTACTCAGGAGGTCTGGCCCCTGCTTACATCTATCTTTTCCCCTGCAGGAGGAAAAGTGTAGGCCAAGTCAGGGGGTTTTGGGGCAAATGGTACTTCGGTGTTAATGTCCATGGATCTAATTTTCCCGGTATTTTAGTTCTTGTGTCAATAATTTAAATCTTCTTATCTCTATTAGTTTCTGGATTTTTGTCTCCTTGTCTAGGTTTACCTTTTCCCAACTTCTGTTGATGGCATTTTTGTTTCTTTCATCCCTGCCTTCCAAGACACATAACTTTTATATTCTTCCATCGACCTAGCCTGAGAGGGGTTTATTTTTTAAGTAATTTTGATTTTTAAGGGAAAAAATTTAATGTAAACATTTTTCCCCCTATACAGGCAGTCATCGCTTTCCCGTTTCCCAAATTTAAACTGTCCCCTGTTTCAAACGGGATATGGGGCGTTGGCACTTTTTAGTTTCTGGTTCACAGAGTATAGGTGGAACAACAAGCTCAGTGCCACCCCAGCACATGGGTGAAAACTACTTAACAGGGCCAAAAAGAGAGCAAAACAATGTAAAAACCCTTCCCTCACTATCCAAAACTAAAAATCCTTTTTTGTGGAGTTAGTCTAATAAAAATTTCCTGTTTCCGACTACATACAAATTCAACTTAAGAACAAACCTACGTCCCCTATCCGTTTTAACCCGGGAGCCTGTATTGAGAAATTATTTTTGGGTGGAGTGGAAATGACATCAATGAGCATTTTTTTTAAAGGTTTTATTGTTAAGGTGTTTACTATGTGGCATCAATGACATGCTAAAGGGTTGTCTACTTTGTAAAAATAATATAAAAAATATTTAAAAAAAACAACTATACTCACCTTCCCCC
>JAODAL010001134.1:0-247362 GCA_025379985.1 Phyllomedusa bahiana
TTAATTTTTTCTGTGGGTCAGAAGGTTTAATGGTTACTGGGTACAGGAAAGATATAGTTAATGTCCAGTTCAAAAAAAGGGTGGTTAAAAGACTCCTTTTCCTGGCACTTTTTAATTTTGGGGGTCAGACGGTTAAGGTCATACTTGGTACAGAACAGGTATAGTCAATGCCCAGTTAAACTAAAATGGGTTAAAAGACTCCTTTTTTCCGGCACTTTTTAATCTGGGGTAATGCAGGTTTGGGGGGCTCAGCTGTTTTCCGGGGACGGGGATATCAATGCCCAGTTCAAGTAAAATGATGGTTAAAAATCATACTGCCCTTCGGGCACTTTTTAAATTTGGGGGGTCATGCAGGTTAAAGGGTCATGCGTGGGCAAGACAGGGATAGTGAATGGTCTGTGAGTTTTTTTCTGTTGCTTTTATAACCTAAGTTTGTTGCCTAAGATGTAGCCTATCCTTTTGAATGTTGGGGATTTTTAATTCCAGCTTCCCCCCCTTTTTTTGGGGTGTAAGATAAAAGGTGTTTTTTCCCTCTCCCATGACTTTAAGGGTAGGCTAATCTTTATCGACATGGGATATCTTATTGATAATTGCTTTTTTTTTTTTTTTTTTTTTTAGGGGAGGACCATTTTTTTTTTCAAGGGGAATGGAATTTGACCCCCTTTCAAAACGGTGTTGGGCAACTGGGGCAACAAAATCACAGAGATCCACCTTATTCATTTGTTAAATAAAACGATCCAATTCTGGGGGAAGCGGATATTTGTCTGTTATCATTCCTACGCTGTGCCGAGGTCTGCTCCAGTGACCGGGCTGGGGGCAGGAAAAACCCCTTTCCAGGCGTCCCGGATTAAGCCAGGCCATTCATCCATTTTGAAGACCCAAAGTAAATTGGGGTCCGGAACATGCCCAAAAAAAACTTTGGGTGTTTGACCCCACAGTAGTCAGGCCATGATCTTAAGGTGGTCTCTGTGTGTTGATTTGTGCTCGCATTAAAGGCTTTGGTAAGGTGGTAAATAAGGATTACCAGAGGGCACCCATTGGCTTTTGCCACAAAGCCTTGCGTACTGCTACTTGCCACTCTACTGTGTCACGTTGCTGCGTTTCCACCCTGAATTTGAACGTGAAGCAGATGCAGGAGATGTCTTGAGTTACAAAGAGCACGGTCTCAAATTCTGCATTTACTGTCAATTTGTGTGGGTGGAAGGAAAAATCTGACTTTGCTTTGTAAAAGTGGATCAAGAAGTGGGATCATAACTGTTTTATTTTATGCCCTTTATTGTGGTCATGTTGGAGGAAATGGGCATCCCAAGCATAATTTTTTTGGGGAAAATCAGGCCAGGATTTCCCCAAGCCTAAGGTTGAGGGGCACTAAACAGATCTTCCCCCCTTCCTCCTCCCCCTAAATCTGTGCAACCCCTTTCCAAGCAGGGGATCTACAGTCGGTTTCCAGCCCTCCTCAAACTCCTCCTCCCTTTTCCCCCAGCATCAAAACAGCCCCGATAGCCCAAGATGCTGTTACCCTGAAGCGCCCCCTGCCAAAGCCTTGGGCCCCGAACCACCGTCAAACGAAGCCTATAAAATTTTGGGAAACTGTCTTGCCTTCTTTATCAGATGGCATTTTAAGGCTCTGTGCCCCGCCATTTGGAAAGGGGCAACATTTCAAGGCCAAGGGGCCTGGCAATGAGAACATTCGGGGCTTTTGGTTGGGGTTTTGGAAAAGCATTTTTTTCTGCCCCCAAAACCCTGGTACACAAAAGGGGTGGCTTTTTAGACGGGCCGCCTTTTAGGGGCATGCAGGTAAAACTGGGGGAAGGAAAAGGGGTGGGCTGTATTTTCAAAAGGGGGTGGGGGTTTGGTGGTAATTCGGGCAACTTTGTGTGGCATTTGGGTGACCCTTTTCCAAAATGAGCCCCGGGCCCAGGGGCAGCAGAGGAAACGTTTTGGTCTTGGAAAGTGGCGGGAGGAGGGGAGGAAAACAGAGTGTGCCCCAAAGGGTTGGGAAGTCCAGGAACTGTGTGGCCTTTTTTCTCCAAGGGGACTTCTTGTTTTTACAGTCGGGCCCCAAAGGGTTTTGGAATGAAAACAAATATTATATTTTACATGATCTTTTTTCCCCCTCGGTTTTTTTGTTGTTTGCCCCGGGATTTTTTTCAATCCCAGAAATAAAAAGTCAATCTTTTTATGATTAACAAAAGCTTTTATTAAAAACATTTTAAATGATTTAATGCAGAAAAGTAAATTATTTGAAAGTGTTGCCCCTTTCTTCTTAAAAGCCCCTTTTGCAATTTCCCGGGTTTTGCTTTTAAATAAATTTCCCTGGACCAAATCCGGGACTGTTTAGCAGCCCCATTCTTGCACAATCAATGCTTCCCTTTTTGCCCACAATTTTTTTGGTTTTTGTTTGTCCCCCCGTTTCTTGTTGATTTAAACCACAAGTTTCAATGGGTTTAAAGATCTGGGAGTTTCTGGGCCATGGACACAAAATCTTTATTTTTTTTTCCCTGACCCTTTTTGTTATCCCCTTTTGCTTTAGGAAAGGGGGCTCCATCATGCGGGAAAAAAGGAAATTTTTATCACCAAACTGCTCATGGAGGGTTGGGAGAAGTTGCTCTTGGAGGACATTCTGGTACCATTCTTTTTTCAGGGATGTGTTTTAAAGGAAAGGGAAGGTTAGAGGCCGTTTTCCCTTGGCTGAAAAGCAACCCCACACATGAAGGGTTTTTCTGGATTTTTAACATTTTTGGCATGAGACAAAAATGGGGTATCGTCACCTTGTCTCCCCCGAAAAAAAAAAGCTTTTTTTCCGATGTTTCAAACATTGGGAAAGGGGGGATTAAATAAAGGGGAAAAATGATTTTTCCCCCAGTCCAAAAGCCCCACTCCCGAAACCTTTTGGCAAAAACATCAGTCTGTCCCTGATGTTTTTTCCTGGAGGGGAAGTGGCTTTTTTTGCTGCCCCCCTTTTGAACCAGGCCTTGCCCATGAGTTTTCCCGCCTCCCCAAGTGCGTGCAGATGCACTCACCCTTTCCTGCTGCCATTCCTGAGAAAGCTCTGCCTGCGGTAGCCCATTCCAAAAGCTGAAAAAACTTTTAAGAGCGGCCCCAGGCGCTTGTGGTCTTTTTTGGGGCCCCGGGAAACCCTTTTTTTGGAAACCCAATAAAAACCTCTCCCCTTTGAATTCCTTGATGATCCCGATAGTTTGTTGACTGAGGGGCAATCTTTCTACCCTGCGAAAATTTTCCCCTTTTTGGGCCCCAGTTTTGTGCAGGGGCAATGATGACTGCACTTTTTTCCCTTTTAGAGATAACCAGGGTTTAAAAACAAAAGGGGAAAAACATGATCCCAAAGCACCACCCTCCTTTTAAAGTGCCCATTTGGTGGGGTTTCCTTTACTTAATCAGGGACAGATTGACCCCTCCACCCCCTGCCCTTTAAATAAACACCCACACCTTTTAAAGGGAAAGCAATCACTAAAAAAGTTGTTAGCTGGCCCTTTTTAAAGGGCCCGGGCCGGGCAATGAAGTTGAAATTTTTTTTGGGGGGAAAAATTTTCATTTTTAGGCAACTATTGACTTTCCCAATTAATTGCTTTTAAAGCTGATCCCTTTTATAAACATTTTTGGAGTATTTGAAAAATTCCCATTAAAAAAACCTGAGCATTTGACTTTGAAAAAATTTAACATTTGTATAATTCTAAAAACTTTTGGGCCATGATGTAGATGTTTGCTTTAGATGCATTTCCTTTTCCGGGCATATGACATTGCTCACCCGAATTGGGGCCCTGATCAAAAAGGCCCAAAGGTTCCCACGGGCCCTTTGGGACCTCTTTGACGGCAATAACCAGTACCCGGTTTTTCCCAAACTGCAACCACTTGATCATGGCGGGCCCGGATTTAATCTCAGTGGACTTGAAGGGCCCGGGCCTCTCCCTTTCGGGGCCCGGCCCACACTGACACTACCCCATATCTTCCTTCTTGTAAACTGATGGGGAAACCAAGGGCAAAGGTTTCAAAAAAGGGACCATTTGGATCTGCAATGCCCTTTTATCAATAAACACGGGGGACTTCCTTCCCCCTAAATGGGTCTACATCCTAAAGGCTGGGGGCTAGAACCCCACAGGACGGGCCAAGGTTTTGGTTTGACTGCAAAGGGGATTTGTGCAACGGGATTTTTTTCCCTTCCCCCTCTGATGGAAATCAGGATTGGGTTGTAAAGTGCGGGAAAAAACCCATCCTCTTTGGCCTCTTGATCTTTTAAAATTTCCTTTGCCCCCAAACCGCATTTTTGGTCATAAAAAGACCCCTTCAGAACATGGTTTAAACCAAATTTTCTGTAAATGGTTTGACTTTTGGGGGTTTGCCTTTGCTTCAGGTGGAAAGGATTTTTACTAGTGTTGAGCGATTGCGTTGGTTTTCCCAAAGATCGATTCGATAGCCCCGGTTTAGCCCGGGCGCTATCGAAAAAGGTTTTAAACGTAGTAAAAGCATCGTTTATGAGCGATTTAACCTTTAAAAATTTCTATGGGAGAGCAAAAACATTTTCAAAATTCCCCCCAAAAAAGGGGCGGGGAAAAAAGCTGAAATTAACATCCAAAAAACATTCAAATGGATACGTGCTACTTTCTTAAAAAAACAAATTAGGTTTAAATAAAAAGTCACAGACCATTCACTACCCCTGTCTTGTACAAAAGCATCCCCTTAAACCTGCTTTCACCAAAAATTAAAAAAAGTGCCAAAGAAAGGCAGAATTTTTGGAACCATAATGTTACTTGAAACGGGAACATTGAATATCCCTGTCCTGGAACGAAGCATAAACCCAAACCGCATGCCCCCCCCAAAATTTAAAAAGTCCCCGCAAAAAGGAGTCTTTCAACCCAACCTTTTTAGTTGAACGGGCACAAAACCCTATATCTGTCCCTGAAAGGCAGAATGCCCAAATTAAACCTGTCTGACCCACATTTTTTAAAAAGTGCCAAAAAAAAGGGAGTTTTTTCCCAACCACCATTTTGTTGAACTGGACATATACTGCCCCTGTCCTGGGCCACGGGATGATTTTTTAAAAACCGGGTCTAAACCCCCCAGATTACAAAGTCCCGGAAAAAAAGAGTTTTTTAAACCCACCTTTTTAGTTGAACTGGACATTAAACTATACCTGTCCTGGGCCACAGAAAGGGCCCCCAGGGGGGGAGTTCCCAGTGGGTGCGGTGAGAGCCCGGGCCCTGGCGTCCGTCATCTATTAACACGCGGGTTTAAAAGGGCCCTGATGACGCAGAAACAAAAACTGTTTTTTCAAGCAGAAGGCGGAAAGCGGAAGTGTGAAAACTCCGCCTTCATCGTACAGGGGCAAACCTGGGAAAAGGCTTGCCCCTCCTATGAGTGCGGCCAATTGAGTTTTCATTTGGGAAATACTGGGGGTTTAAACGCCCTTGTTAAAACCCGGGTTTCCCCTTTTGTTTGGCTTTCTTTTTCTCTTTTTAAACCCAAACGTGCTGGGGGGAAATTGTCCCCTGTACTTTGTTCTCTGCCCCGTTGCTCCATCTCCAGTCCTTGAAAAAACCCTACATTGGCCCAATTTTTTCCTGTACCTCCCTTGTACAATTCGGGGAAATTTTTTTTTTCCCAGCTATTTTGTACTTTGCAATTTTTTTAGTAGTTTAATTCTAGAAAGAAACATTTTTAAATGGGGATGGAATCCCACCAGTTTTTTGTTTCTCTTTTTTTAAAATTTTGTTTTAAAATGGGTTGTCTCAATACAGGGTTTGATAGCTATTTTTTAAAGATCTTGCAAAAACAAGTCTTTTTTGCAAAAAGTGCCCATTAACAGTGTCCCAAACCCTTTTCCTTTTTTTGACATTACCATCACCCTTGAGCCACTCTTGACAATTGTGAAGAACAAATTCGGGTTAAAAACAACATTTTTTGGGAATTTGGAAAACCTTTAGTATAGCTGCATGTAACAAAAAATGCCCCAAAAATTAAAAAAGCATGACCCTTGAGCCATTTTGGGGCAATTGTGAAAAAAAAAAGTCTGTTAGAAACAACTTTTTTAAAAGAGGACCGGAAAGTTTTAGCTGCATTCACAGCAAAAGGCCCCCCCAAAAATTTAAAAGCATGACCCTTGAGCCATTTTGGAAAATTTTGTCAAGACAAAATGTCTGTTTAAGAAAACCAAAAAAATTTTTTAAATTTAGGATTTTTATTTAGCTGCATGTCACGGGAAAAATCCCCCCAAAAATTAAAAGCATCCCCTTGAGCCCCCGGTTGGACAATTTTTTAAAAAACAAATGTTTTGTTAGAAACAAAAATTTTTTGAAGAGGGACCTTTAGTAAATGATTCCATGCCCCCCCACCCCAAAATCCCCCCAAAAAATTCAAAAACATGCCCCATGACCATTTTTTGGGAACAAGGGGTGAAGAACAAAGTCTTTTTAAAAAACAACTTTTTTAAAGAATAGGACCTTTTTAGTTAGCTAAATTTCAAAGCAAAATGCCCCCCCAAAAATTCAAAGCATGCCCCTTGACCCACTTTGGGTCAATTGTAAGAAAAAATGTCTGTTTTTTAGAAACAACATTTTTTTTATTATAGGACCTGTAGTATTGCATTTCATAGGAGCATGACCAAAAAATTTTAAAAATGCCCTTTCCCCCCCCCCCCCCCAAACCCCCCCCCCGGGTTTTTAAAAAATTGGGGGAGGGAAAAAAAATGCCCCCTTAAAACCCACTTTTTCTTTTCCCAAAAGGGCCCCAATGTTTAATTGCTGTATCTCACAGCTAAAATTGACCCCAAAAAAAATTAAAAAATTTTCTTCTCAGCCACTTTTAAAAAATTTTTGAGGGAAAAATTTCCCAATTAGAAGCAACATTTCGGGTTCCAAAGGACCATTTTTTAATTGCTGAAATCTCACAGCTTCATGACCCCAAAAAATTATAAATTTTGACTTCTCAGCCACTTTTAAAAAATTGTGAGGGAGAAATCCCATTTTGAACCCTTTTCTTTTCCCAAAGGACCATAATTATAGCTGTAATTCACAGCAACTTTGACCTAAAAACCCATTGAAAATTTCAAAAAAATTTTCTTAAGATAAATTTTAGTAAATGGAAAAACGGTTTTAAATAAACCTTGTTTGTTTTTTTACAGTTTTCCTAAAGGGCAAAAGAAAAAAAAAAAAAAAAAGAGAATAAAAATGATCATTTTAAAAAAAAATTTTTCAAGAGGACCATTTCTGTTTAAAAAAGGAATGTAAAAGGGGCCCGGCAACAAATCGGTGCCCCTCGGAAATTTGGGGGGCCACAACATAAACAGAGAACCAAGCCTGATTAATCTTGATGAAAGTAAAAACGATCCACATTAACTGTGGAAACCCCGGATTTTTTTGGGCCCTTGAATGACACCTTCCAGCGTGCTAAAGGCCCCGCTCAGATATGCGCTGGTCTGGGCGGGACAACACCTCTATGGCGTGATGAGCCAGTGGGGCCCATTCGCCCCTTTTTGGGTTTCCCAAAAGTCAAATTGGGGCCCGGAACACATGCAAAAACACGGTTTTGGGGAACGCAGATAGTGGGTGCACCATGATTTTAAAAGCTGATCTCTGTGTTTTTGGGATGTGTCCCCTTGCATTGCATGCTTGGGGAGGGGGTAAAAAAAAGATTCCCAAGGGGTTCACCCATTGGGGCTTCCCGGCCACCTTCCCTTGCGGGTTTCCCGCTACCCCTTACTTGGCACTCAAATTGCTGTCACGTCGTATGTTGTTCCACCCGTGACATTTGGGGGAGCTGAAGAAAGAACAACGGGATTTCTCCAGTTGACCCAATCAGCAAGGGCCCTCCATTTCCTGAAATTTTACTCTCTTTTTTGGGGTGGGGGGAAGGAAAGTGCTGAGCTTTTTTTGTCCCGGGGACCCAGGGGGGGTTGGCCACCCAGTAACTGTTTTTTCATTTTGATGGCCTTAATGCGAGGATCATTTTTGGAGGAAATGGAGCATAACCAAGCACTCTTTGTGAGAGTGGAGCCCTTTATTTTCCCCAAACCTCTGGGTCGAGGGGCACTAGCAAAATGATCTTCCCCAAACTTCCTCCTTGCCTCAAATTCGCGGGCCCAAACCCCTTTTCCAAAGGGGAGGACGTGGGGAAAATCGGTGTCTTGGAAAACCTCCCCCTCCCCCTTTCCCCTGCCCCCGGCACGCTTTAACCCCAGCCCTGACTTGCCTGGGGATGATGCACCCTGGGGAGCTGATGCGCCCCCCTTGCACTAGCCTGGACCCCCAAAACCCCACCTTTAAAGAAGAACCCATGAAAATTTGGGGAAAATGTCGGGGCCGTTGGGATTTGGGCGGAAGAAAAGGGGTCCGTTCCGCTTTTGTGGGCCTCTCCTCCTCCGTCCCCTGGCGGGAAAATGTTGTTTTAGAAATTTTCCAACGATCCCTTCCCGAACTAAGATCACCACAATGTAAAGCGACAAGGGCATTTTTCCGCACTGACCTTTTGGTGGCTTTTTCAAAACTGGCAAAAGGGTGGTTTCAGAGCTTTTTTCTCTTCCTCCCCTCTCGGTGGGGTTCCAACACCCCGAGGTCCGCACCCCCTGCTTTGTCAGGGCCCTGTTTCACTTTGTACTGCGAAAAGGGATTGCGCTGCTGGGCCCCCAAAAAACTGGAGCCCTTGGAGGGGGGGAATTTTCCCGCGTTGTTTCCCCCGTCAACAATGAGACGGTTTACGGGGAAAAGGGCCGGGGCTGAACGGCCCAAACCCGCCAGGCGGGACGAAGCGGGTGCGAACGCGGGGAAATGCGAAAAAAATTTATTTCCTTTTAAACCTTCTTTAGCACAAGTCCAGACCCCGGGGAGCTCTTTAGAAATTTTTTGGACGGGCAAGGTTTATTAAAAAGTGCCCGGCAAGGATGTGCCCCCAGGCCCCCGATCCCTTTAAGGGCGGCCCGCCCGATTTCGCCCGTTTATCCCCCACACCCCCTTGCCTTGGCACCAGGGGTTTTTGTCCCCAAACCAAACGCCTTTTGGTTTCGTTTTCGGAGGGGGGAACCACAGCTCCCCACCTGTGTGGGACGGTCCCCCAAGGCAGGGTTGGGTTTTAAAAACGGCCCGGTGTCTCGGGCCCCGTTTATGCCCCCAAGGGCCTTGGGGGAAAAAAACCCCGCACCCCTCCCCGCGGTTTTGGGAAAAGCCCCGCCGACCTGAGAGCCACCGTCACCCCGCAGAGACATCCCCCCCGCTCCCCAGTGAGCTGTCACCCGAGATATAGCGGCCTTGGCCGTGCTTACTAGTCCATGTGTTTGGTGGGTGGAAAGGAAATTTTCCCCGGGCAAAAGATCAGGGCAACGCGCTTTTAAATTTTAGGACACGTGGCTGGGCCCGGGCAGGGACGCTTTTCTGGGAAAAAAAATGCCTCCGGCATCTGGTATTTGGGGGGGGGGCGGCAGGGCCAAAGAAAGTGGCGGAAAACCCTCTTGTCCACCAAAACGGAAAGGGGAACATTTTTCCCAAAGGGCCCAAAAAACCCGGGAAAGCCCACATTCAAAGGCTTTTGGGTTTGGGAATGGTTTGGGTTAAAGGGGTTTTTTTCTGCTCCCCAAAAATGGAAAAAAGAAGGCTGGGGGGCTGCTAGTGGCCCCTGTAGGGGGGTGAGGGTTTGTCAAACTGGCGGAAGGAGAAGGGGTAGGATGGGTCCTTTGGGGGTGCTGGGGGTATCCCGGGCGACGGGGAAACTGAAGGGAGGCTGAAACCCTGTTTAGACTCTAGAAAACATGGGGAGCTGAGGGAAAGCTTGGTTTGGGGGCGGAGGAGGGGGAGGGGCGGGACCCGAGGGGGTGTGATAGTTTGGGTTTGGGGGCCCCCGGGGTCGGTTGGCCCCTTTTTTTGGGCCAAAATTTTCCCTCCATTTCAAACTCAAAGCATTCGCTGCATGTGACTGACATGTTGGTTTGGGGGTTAACCACTTAAGGTTCCCTTTCCTTACTTATTTTTTAAGGCAAAGGCGGATATTCATCGCTGGGTGAATCAGAAGGGTTTCTCAAAGAAGGCCCCCGGCTTTAGAGGTCCTGGGGCCCTTTTTTACGGCGATAACGAAGAGCCGGGGTTTGCGCCCAAAAGGGGGGTCCCCTTTGGCTTTTTTTATTCGGGGCTCGGGCCCCGAATAAAACAGCCTGTGCCCCCAAATCCACCCCGGGGTCCAGGCCTCTGCGCTGGGACCCGGGGCAACCCAAATGGCCCCTTTTTTCGCAAGTGCGTCCGTTTGGGGCCCACAAAAAACCCCGGGGTTTTTGCGGGGCAGGGGAGGGGAGCGCTCCCTGCCCCCCAGGGCAAATTTCGGAAAAAAAACCCCCAGGTCCGACCCCAGCGGGGCCGCCGGGGCCTCACAGCGCTGAGGACCCCCCCAGGGCCCCCCTGCGCCTCAAACCGGAGATCGCGATTCCCTCACTCATCGCGACGGGTGTCCGGGGGTCGGGCCCCACAAACCTCTTGGGCCCTGCGCCCCAGGAGCTGCCGGGGGGGCCAAACGGCGGGAGTATAGAGCGCGCTCGCCCGGGGGGGTTTAAAAGGGGAGTATTAATGTTTTTATTTTTAAAAACCCTTTTTCCTGCCTCAGTGCCCCCATTTACCCGCCCCGGGCCCTATAAAGCCGGGCCCGTGGCCCACTACCCCTGCCCGTGGCCCCCCCTAACCCCGCCCCCCCTTTTTCCCCCATATCCCTGCCCCTTTCCCCTTTAAAAAGGCTGCCTGGTTTCCCTATAAGGCTGCCTGTGGCCCCCAAACCCCTGGGCTGTGGCCCCCCTACCACTGTCTGGGGCCCCCCTTTTCCCGCCTGTGCCCCCAAAATGGCTGGGCCCGTGCCCCTTTAATGCCTGCCCTTTGGGCCCCCCTATCCCTGCCTGGGCCCCCATTCCCGCCTGTGGCCCCCAAAAAAATGTCTTTGGCCACCATATCCCTGCCGGGCCCCCATAATCCTGCCTGTGGCCCCCATATCCCGCCTGTGGGGCCCCCAATTTTAAAAAGCCCCTGGCCCCCATATCCCCCGGCCCGTTCCCCCCATAAAAGGGGCCCCGCCTGTTGGGCCCCCCCTATATGCCCCCGGGCCCCCCGTATCCCTTTCTGTGCCCCTAAAAAGGGTTTCATGTGGGCCCCAATACCCTCCTGTGGCCCCCCTAACCTGCCTGTGGCCCCTATAATGCTTGCCCGTGCCCAATAATTCCTGCCTGTGGCCCCCATTTTGCTTTCCTGTGGCCCCCATACGCCCCCCCCCCCCCCCCACCCCCCCCCCAGGGTGTTTGGAAACCAAAGCCCCCCCCCGCCTTTTGGCCCCCCTATCCCGCCTGTGGGGCCCCCCTAAGTCGCCTGTGCCCTATATACCTGCCCGTCCCCCCCTAAAATGCCTGTGGCCCCCATTTAAAATGCCAGTGGGGCCCCCCCCTAAAAGCCTCAGTGCCCAAAAAACCTGCCAGTGCCCCTAAGTACCTTTCCTGTTTCCAAACCCCCTATTATGCCTGTGGGCCCCCCGAAAAATTTCCTGTGCCCCCCTATATACGCCTGTTGGCCCCCTATACTGCTTCATTCCCCCTATAACCTCCTAAGGGGGAAGATGCAAAAACCCATAATTAAGGAGTTGCTGGAAATGTGAGGGTTCTAAAATATGTGTCCAAATCCCCCAGGGGGCAAGGTATTGGCCGGGAAACAATCAGCATGAAGGGGGGTGAACCCGGATGGAGGGAAAAAAAGGGAAAGTGAACGACGCTGATAAAAAAGACGTCTCTGGATTTTGGTAAATGGGAAATTCCCCTGTAATCCAATTATTTTTTGCCGGGGTCTAATACAACTAGTATCTACCACTATTTTCTAGGGCCTGTTTTGCAGTGGATAAAATTTTACATTGGTGGGAGGTCGCTTTTTTGGGCAGGGTTTCCCGGGAGGATTATTTTTTAAACCCTTAAGTAGTTTAAAAATTTTTTGGGGCTTTGGGTTTTGTAAAGGGGCGTTTTTGTTTAAAACCCCCAAAAACCTTTTTTTTTTTGGAAGATTTGCTCCCCTGTATCCCGGGGTATGTTTTTGGTTTACTGTTTTTGGGGTTTTTGTCTTTTTGAAGGTGAGAAGTTTTGAAAAAAAATAAATTTGTCAAAATTTAAATTTGGGTGTTTTTTAAATGTACCGTGATGCTGGGAATGGACGGGGTCGGGGTGGAAATGTGGGAGGAAAAATTTTTAAAAAATTGTGACAGGAAAAAAAAGGGTTTTTTTTTTTGTAAAAAAACACCCCCCAGTTCAAAAAAGAGGCCGTGAAAAATGTCGTGTTTAACCCCACCCCACACCCAAAAAAACACCCCAAAGGGGTCCCAGCCCCCCGGATGTTTTAGGACCCTAGGGAACGCCCCGGTTTGCGCTGACCGTGGGGGGCGGGAAACATATCGCGGACTTCTGCGACCGCCCTCTCCCTTTTGTGGCGGGGAACCCCATTGCACTAACCCCCTTTGTCCTTTTCCTCCGGGCCACTGATTTAAGCGCTTGCAAGCAAATTTTGCGGAAAAAACCAAAGGATGGGTCTGCAAGTCGTCATAAACATCTCTTTTAACACAGGTGACCCTTTGGGCGTCCTGACTTTCTGCATCCAGAAGCGCGGGTACAAACAAGGGGGACCCCGCAAGGGGGTTTCCCCCGATTGGGCCCCGGGTTCCTTCACCTCCTCTGATGGCATCAGTAACTGGGGAAAACAGAGCAGAATAAATCCTCCCCCTTGATCCTTTTTAAAAAATGCCTTCCGACCCCCAAAGGGATTTTTTGCATCAAAGAAGGTTTTTTCAGACAATTTTGGAATTTTTCCCCCCAGGGGGTGGTTAAAACGAGGGTTGACATTTGGGTGCTTCATGTTGGACGGGGGGCCGTTTATGCTGAAAGACGACATTTGTGGCCCGGGGACGCGAGGACGAGGGGGGTAAGACTGCTTGGATTCAGTTTGCATTAACCACTGAAGGAAAGAATTGGCGACGATGTTCGTTACTTAGATTAAAAGGGCCCCCGACCCCACCCGCGATGACAGGCCCGCGGTCCTGCAACTGACGAACCGCGGCATGCTGTTTTTTGGGCCCGCACTGGAAAGGAGCACCTTTTCTCGTACCTCTACCTCCATGTGCTACCCCCCCTTTGCCGTTACCACCTGCATTTTGCTCCATGTTCCCGAAAAAAAAAAAAATTGAAAGGTATTGGGAAAAGTTTTGGAAAAAATCCTTATTAAAAGACGGCAAATCACAAACTAATTTTCAAAAACCCCCCTAATCAAAAAAAAATTGCTGGATTCCAAAATTTTAAAAATGCAATTTGTATCAACAAATCAGGGGCTGGGCAAAAGTCCAAAAAACACGTATCTGGGTTTTGTTTTTTGGGATAAAAAACGAAATTTTTTGCACCTTTCAAAATTTACCTGGGTGAATAAAAGAATTTCTGTTTTAAGATTTACGTAGATGCTGCCCTCCAATGAACAAAAACTGGGGGTGCAAAAGTCAAAAAAAAAAGGGAACTGTTATGTTTTGGGATAATAAACCCGGGATTTTTTTGCACCTTTTTAATTCACCTGTGGTGGGAATTTTAAAATTGTGTTTTTTTAAAATTTAAATGTAGTGCTGCGTCAATGAAAAATTTCGGGTGCCCAAAATCAAAAACCCTTAAATGTTTTGTTTTGGTATAATAAACAAAATTTTTTGCACCTTTCAAAATTTTTCCCCCTTTTTGAATATAGATTTCTTCCGTTTTTAAAATTTTTCGTAGAAAGCTGCGTCAATGGGAACCCAAAGCTGGGTGCGCCCAAAAGTCAAAAAAAAACGTAACTGTTTTGTTTTTTTTATAATAAAAATTTTAAATTTTTTGCACCTTTTTAATTTCACCTGTGGGTGAATAAAAAAATTTGGTTTTTAAAATTTTTGTAGAGCTGCTCAATGAACCCAAAGCTGGGTGCCCCAAAAGTCAAAAAAAAAACGTAAAAAGTTATGTTTTTTATATAATAAACGGTTTTTTTTTTCACCTTTTAAATTTACCTGTGGTTTAATAAAAATTGCCTGTTTTAAAAAATTTACGTAGATGCGCATCAATGAACAATGCTTTTGGGGCAAAAATTAAAAAAAACAGTAAAATGTTAAAGTTTTTTATATAATAAACGGTATTTTTTTTGCCCCCTTTCAATTCACCCCGTGGTGAATTTTAAAATTGGTTTTAAGATTTACGTAGATGCCGTCAATGGAAAAATGCTGGGTGCACAAAAGTCAAAAAAAACGAACCGTTATTTTTGGTATAAAAAACCGGGATTTTTTTTAATTTAATTCACCCGTTGGGGAATATAGAATTGCTGTTTTAAAAAATTTACGGGAGAGGCTGCGTCAAAGAACAAAGCTTTGGGGGGCAAAAGTTTAAAAAACAAGTAAATTTTATGTTTTTTTGGGTTTAAAAAACGATATTTTTTGCACCTTTCAATTTTACCTTTTGGGAACATTGAAATTTTTAATTTTTTAAAATTTGCTAGATGCTGCCCTCCAAAGAACAATGCTGGGGCGCAAAAGTCAAAAAAACACGTTAAAATGTTATTTTTGGAAAAATAAACGATATTTTTTGCAACCTTTTCAATTCACCCGGGGAATATAGAAAATTTCCCTTTTTTTAAAAAAATTTTCATAGATTTCTGCTTAAATGAACAATGCTGGGTGCGCAAAAAGTCAAAAAACACGTAATGTTATTTTTTTTGTATAAAAAAACGATATTTTTTTACCTTTTAATTCACCGTGGCTGAAAATAGAATTGCAGTTTTTTAAAATTTTCGTAAATGCTGGCTAATGAACAAAGCTGGGGGCGCAAAAGTCCAAAAACACGTAACTTTTTATGTTTTGGGGTTTTAATAAAACCCGGTATTTTTTTTAAACCTTTTAAATTTACCTGTTTTGAATAAAGAATTGCTGTTTTAAAATTTAAAGTGGAGGCCGCCCCCCAATGAAACAATGCGGGGGCGCCCAAAGGGCAAAAAACCCCCGTAAAAAGGGTTTTTTTTTCGACGATACAAAGGTATTTTTTTGGGAAAAAACCCAAACCCGTGCTGACTTTCAAAAATTTCTGTATTGTAATTTAACGCAAGGTGGGTATTCAAAAAAGGGCCCCGGGTAAATTTGGGTTTTAAAAATTTTAAAAATTTAAAACCTATCTGAAATGTAAAAATGATAATAAAAGTGGAGGCCCCAAAACCAAAAAACCCCTTTCAGTTTTCGTAGAAATGATGTGTATCCCCAAAATAAAAATTTGGCTGCCCCAAAATCCAGGAAAAAATTTTAATACAATAATAAAGGGAAAATTTCCCCAAAAAATGTCTACCTAAGTTTGGGGGTTAACTTTATTTCCCTGGGTTTTTTTTATAGATAGAGCTTGTAGTGTTCGTCCGCGCCCCCCCCCCCCCCCTCCCACCAAAGGAATTTTTCAGCGGTAGAGCTGGCTTTAAAATCTCTAGCTTACACCCTAAAAAACTTCAAATCTCTAAACCCAACTAAATTTGGGAAGGGTCACAGCTTTAAAATTAGAGGGTTTCCCCTTTGCAGAAATAACTAATTTCGCGAGCTGTTTTGGGGCCCCAGGGAGAGCGCAGGTCCTTCCCAAAGAGCGCTGGAGAGACACTGAGGCCTTTAAACAGGAAACGCTGTTCCCATGTTTAAAAACGGTTTATGTTTATTTTTCCCGCCAAACGAAACCCCTACACCCTCCCAGGGGCAAGCGTTGCCCCAAACATCTTACCCTTTCTCTAAATTTTGTAATTGGTGATTTTTTTGGCCGCCCCAAAAATTTCAGGAAAAACGCGATAAAGGCCCCGATCTTATTAGATGATGCCAGTTTTAACCTTAATATATGCATGATCCCGAAAAATTTTGATCACCATTTAAAAAAACCTTGGGCCGGTTTCAAATTTTTTTCGATAAAATTTTGGGTCAACACAATGTTGACGATCATGAGGACGATATTTGTGGCCCTGACTGGGGGGAAGTGAGGTTTTAAAAACCCCAGGGGTGCAGGTTGCGTTCACCATGAAGAACAAAAAGGTTCGCTCTTCATTACTGAGATTCACAGGTAACCGACCAAGGGAAAAACAGGCCTGACTGTACTTCCCCAATGACGATGTGCTGCTTTTCGGTTTTTTGACCAGAGCACTGGGGGAGCGCCTTCTCTGTACCCCCTAGCTACACATCCCCACCCTTCTCTTTTCTCGCTTAACCCCCTTTGTTTTTTCGCTACAGTTTTAGAAAGATAAATATTAAAAAGGTCTAGAAAAAATTTTTTCACAGTCTCTTATTGAAAAAACTGTTTCTGCAAAGACAGCAAATCCCAAAGGGGTTCTTAAATCTCTATAATTTTCCAACGCCGACCCCGGAAAAGAAAAAAGAATTTTTTCCCATCGAATACTGTTTTAAAATGTGGTCTTGTGGAAGATGGGGATAAGGCCAAATCAACAATGTTCTTGTAGCGGGCGGCGCCGCGCTCCCGGGCCCCGGGCCGCAGGCCACCCCCTGGCCCCCCTCTCCCCGGGGGCCCTGCCCGGGCGGGTGGCGTGCGGGGGGCCCCCCCGGGGCGGGCCGCGGGGGCGCTCGCTCCCCTTTACTTACCCCGACCTCGTTCCTGCTCGGGTTTGGGATCCCCGCCGGGGCCCTTGGCGTGCGTGGGCCCCTTTCTTCTTTTGCCCGGCGATCAGGTTTTCCCTTTTGCATTTAAAGGGCCAGGGCCGATAATTGGGGTGCTTGCCCGGGGCTTCCCCTATTTATTTGGGACGTCAGCAGGACTTCCCTTTTTTGGATCCATGTTGCCCCCGTGCCCCAGAAAAGCGTTCCAAAAGTATATTCCCGGCCCTTACCGGTTACCCAAACCATTGCTACGTTTTTTTGACTTTTCCGAACCTCTGGGCCCCCTGCCCTGACCCTTTCCTTTCCTGGTTTACACCAAAGAACCATTGCCGCCTCCCCCGACCTTTTTGCCCTTTCCCACTTCTAAATTTCTGGGAAATACACTCGTACCTCGCTGGGACCTCGGGCCCCCATCGCAAGCAAGTCACCGTCAGGGGGGGCAAAACCTTTTGGGAGCCCACGCCGCAGCAAGTTCCCCCCTCCCCTTTTCGGCGGGTTGGTTTAAAAAAAAGGGGGCTTTTTTCTTTTGATTTCCCTTCCCCGGGGTGGCCTTAGTATCACGCTTGCGGTGGGTCCCCAAGGGTCCACTACCCAGCCGTTACAGTTCTTCCTTCAGTCCCTGAGATTTACAACAGCCAAGTAGGACTAGCAATTGACTTTTTTCTACAGTTTATCTAAGAACTGCGGTCTTTTCTGACAACTGACAACCAGTAGTAGAAGTAGAAATTTATTCTACGGAATACCTAATAAATGTGATCTTTTCCCACAACTGACAACTAGGAGTAAAACAAAATATTTGTCTACGAATTATCTAAGAACTGCGGTCTTTTCGGACAACTGACAAGCACGGATAGAAATAGAATTTTTTTCTAAGGAATATGGAATAAATGTGATCTTTTCCCACAGCTGCCAACCAGGAGTGCAAATAGAATATTTTTCTACGAATCATCTAAGAACTGCGCTCTTTTCGGACAACTGACAAGCACGGATAGAAATAGTATTTTTTTCTACAGAATATGGAATAAATGTAGTTTTCTCCCGCAACTGCCAACCAGGAGAACTAATAGAATATTTTTCTATGGAGTATCTAACAACTGCGGTCTTTTTTCGGACAACTGACAAGCACGCATAGAAATAGAATTTTTTTCGACGGAATATGGAATATATGTCGTATTTTCCCACAACTGACAACCAGGAGTACAAATAGAATATTTTTCTACGAATGATCTAAGAACTGCATAGTCTTTTCGGACAACTGACAAGCACAGAAATATAAAAAATTTCTTCGGAATATGGAATAAATGTCGTATTTTCCCACAACTGACAATCACGAGTACAAATAGAATATTTGTCTACAAATTATCTAAGAACTGCGTTTTTTTCGGACAACTGACAAGCACAGATAGAAATAGAATTTTTTTCTACGGAATATGGAATAAAAGTTGTATTTTCCCACAACTGAGAACCAGGAGTACAAAGAGAATTTTTTTCTACAAAATATATAAGAACTGCTGTTTTTCAGGACAACTGACAACCAGGGATAGAAATAAAACATTTTTCAATGGAATATGGAATAAGTGTATTTTCAAACAACTGGGATACAAATAGAGTTTTTTTCTACGAATTGTCTAATATATGCAGTATTTTCTTAGCATATGTTTCTTAGCATATTTTCTAAGAAAGACCTAATAAATGTGGTGTTTTCTGACAACCACGAGTACAAATAGAATAAACTCTTAAGAACAGTGATTTCTTATGAGAGATGAACGTAGCTGTGTATGATGCAGAAGTTCACACCTCAGACACTGCTGGCAGGCAACGTAGAGTAATGCAGAAATAAAATAGGGTGCTATCTCACAGTGATTTGTTATGAGAAATATGTCTGATGCATAATCTGCCCCCCAAACCAACACCCCCCCCCCCCCCAGTTCAGGGCACTGCAGCTGTATCCAAATCTCTGACTAATACTGACTAGAATTGCCTAATCTTGCTGTACCCTAACCTAACTAATCTGTCAAGGAGCCTTTTCAGTGGTTAAAATGCTGGGAAATATTGTCTGCCAGCTTTTGTAAAAGCTAAGCAAAGAGACAGCCAATGCGATCCCTACACCACTCACTGGCACATTCTTGACCCCCCTCTGTGCTCTGCGCTGATTGGCTGGCTGCCAAAATTACTGGAAGCGGCGAAAAAGGCACGATTCGAATCCTCGATAATTATTATTTATAAGATTTTAAGGAAAATAATAGTATTGTATCTGAACCTCGATAAACATGAAAATCTGCTCGATTTAAACTTTTCTCGATTATATCGTTCATCACTAGTTATTACACTGAAGTTACATTTAGTGACTTACAGAAGACTTCTTTTCTGATCGGAGTTGTTCACTTTCCCTTACTTTCTCCATCCGGCTCAGACTGCCATAATGACTTCCACCGGCCACATTTTGTCTCTGTAGAATTTACCACACAAACATTTTAGAATCCTTACTTTTCCAGCATCTATGTATCTAAATACTTACTGGGGGTGATATAACTCCCTTCCTAATGGGGGTTTATAAAGGAAAGCATGGTGACACCCTATCCCCACAGCAACTGGCTTTTCTATGATAGTAAAGCCAGTTGCTTGCTGTGGGGGGATGGAGAGTCACCTATCGTTCCTTTATAGGCCCCCATTAGGGTGGTTCATAGACCCCCTCCCAGTAGGTAGGTATATCAGTCTCCTTAGTAGGGAGGTATATAGGTTAAATGTCCCTCAGTAGGTAGCTATAAAGGTTATATGTTCCCCAGCAGGTAGGTGTATAGTTTATATGTCCCCCAGTAGGTAGGTATATAGTTTATATGTCTCTCAGTAGGTAGATAAATAGGTAATAGGGTCCCCCAGTAGGAATATAGATATAAGGGTCCCCCAGGCTTTAGATATGTAATAAGGTCACCCCAGTAGCTATATAGGTTAAGGGCCCTCTGTCTGTTGATAGGTAATAGGGTCCCCTATTACAGTAATAGGGTCCTCAGTATGTAGATAGGTAATAGGGTCCCCCAGTCTGTAGATAGATATTGGGGTCCCTCAGTCAGTATGTACATAATAGGGTCCCCCAGTCTGTAGCTATATAATAGGACCTCCAGTCTGTAGATATATAATAGGGCCCTAGATATATAATAGAATAATAGGGTCCCCCAGTCAGGTAAAAGACCCCCAGTATAGATAGGAAAGTAATAGGGCTCCCAGTATAGATAGGCAGGTAATAGGGCCTCCAGTATAGATAGGTAGGTAATAGTGTCCCCAGTATAGATAGGCAGGTAATAGGGCCCCCAGTATAGATAGGCAGGAAATAGAGCCCCCAGTATAGATAGGCAGGTAATAGGGCCTCCAGTAAAAGAAAAAGAAGGTAAAAAGTTTCCCAATAGTTTTGGGTAGGTAATAGGGCCCCCAGTTAATAGTTTGACAGGAAAATAGGACCCCCATATAGATAGGTGGGTTTAAATGGGGCCCCCCAGTATAATAGCAGGTAATGGGGCCCAGAAAAAAAGATGGGCGGGAAAAAAGGGGGCCCCCCATTTTAGATGGAAGGTAATAGGCCCCCATTATATATGGGGTAGGAAAAAGGGGGGGGCCTCAGTATAGATAGCTAATAGGATTAAAGCAATATAAAATAGGAGGTAAAGGGGGTCCTTAGTATAGATAGATAGGTAATGGGGGCCCCCGTATGGGTTGGGTGTAGTGGGGGCCCCTCCGAAATAAAAGGTAGATAATAGGGCCTCCAGTAAAAAGATAGGTAGGAAACGGGGCCCCCCAAAATATAAAAAAAGTCAGGAAAATAGGACCCCCATTTTAAAGATAACTATTTTAGGGGGGTGCCCGGTAAAAGTTTAGGCAGACAATAGGGCTCCCTTTTATAGATAGGAAGGGTAGTAGTCCCCCCAAGTAAAGATAGGAAAGGCAATGGGGCCCCCAGGATAAAACAAAGAGGAAATTTGGGGGCCCCCAGTATAGATAGGCGGGTTAATAACCCCCCCCATTATAAAATGGGGCAGGTAAAAAGGGCCCCCCCCAGAAATAGAAAGGTAAAAATGTGGCCCCCCAGTATAGATAGGTAGGAAATTTAAAGGGGCCCCCCGGGTGTAATGGGTGGGTTTAATAGGCCCCAGTCAAATAAAGGGTGGGTTTAAAAGGGCCTCAAAATAGTAGCTAATGGGGATCAGCAAATCGATAAGAAAAGGTGAAAGGGCCCCTAGTATAAAAGAGGGGTTTAATAGGCCCCCAGTTTTGGGAAGGTAGGTAGGTAGGTAGTGGGGCCCCCCTATTTTTATGGAAGGTAATAGGGCCCCCAGTTTTAGATGGGTTTTTAAAGGTAACGGGGGCCCCCCCAATATAAAAGTCAGGCAAAATAGGACCCCCAAAGTATAGAAAAAAGGTTAAGGGTCCCCCGGGTATAGATGGCAGACAAAAGGGCCCCCCGGGAAATAAGATGGGCAGGTAAGAAACCCCCAGTATAGATAGGCGGGGAAAATTAGGGCCCCCAGAAATAGAAAAAAAGGGTAAAAGGGCCCCCATTTCTTATTTTAGGAAAAAAAAAAAAGGGCCTCAGTATAGTTTAGCAAAAAAGGACAGAAAAAATCGATAAGCGGGTTTGATAGGACCCCTTTAAGTATAGAAAAGAATGGGAAAATGGGGGCCCCCAGTAAAATTAGGTAGGTAGGTGGGTTTATTGGGGCCCCCCAATTTATAAATAGGTAGGAAATTTAAGGGCCCCCCAGTATAGAAAAGGTTAAGGAAACAGGGGCCCCCCCAATATAAAAAGCCCGGTAAAAAGGACCCCCAGAAATGGGATAATTTGGGTTTGGGGGTCCCCGGAAAAGATAGGCAGACAAAAAGGGCCCCCGGTATAGATGGGCAGGTATTTTGAGCCCCAAGAAATAGAAAGGAAATTTTATTGGGGGCCCCCAGTATGACAAAGGGGGAAATAGGGCCCCCATTATATATAGGTAGGAAAAAATTCCCCCAAGGGGTAAATAAAAATTTAATAGGGCCGCAGTAAAGAAAAGGCAGGAAAATAGGCCCCCTATTTAAAGATAGAAAGGGGGGGACGGGTTTACTGGGGCCCCCCAGTAAATATATTAGGTAACGGGCCCCCAAAGAAAAGGGATAGTAATAGGGTCCCCCCAGTAGGTATATGGGTTTTAGGGCCCTCCGTCTGTAATAGGAAATAGGGCCCCCCAGGTGGGCAAAAAGGGAAATAGGGCCCCCAGTCTTTTAATGGGGAAATAGGGTTCCCACCCCCATTTGGGATAGGTAAAAAGGGTCCCCCAGAAATAAAATTGGGAAAACGGGGACCCCCTGTCTTTTTTATATTTAAATAGGGCCCCCCCGGGGACTTTTAAAAAGATAATAGGGTTCCCCCCAACCCCCCAAAGTATGTAGTTAATGGGGTCCCAAAGCCCTTTAGCTATAAAATAGGGCCTCCGGTCTTAGATATATAATAGGGTTTTAGTAGGTAATTTGCCCCCATTTTAGATGGGAAATTAATAGGGCCCCCCAGTAAAGAAAGGAAGGTAAATAATCCCCCAGTATAGAAAAGATAGCTAATGGGAACCCCCAGAATAGAGGGGTTTGGTAAAAAGGCCCTAATATAGAAAAGTTGGGAAAAATTGGAAACCCAGTATAGATATTTGGGTTTAATAGGACTCCAGTGCAGAAAAAGATAAAAATGGCCCCCCATTTTTATATAGGAGGTCTTTGGGGCACCAGTATATATAGGAAAATATGGGGACCTAAAAAATAAAAAGATAGGTAATAGGGCCAGCAGAAATAGATGGGGCGGGGCAATAGACCCCCCAAAATATAGGCGGGACAGGTAAAAAGGGCCCCCAGTAAAGACAGATAGAAAAAAAGGGCCCCCCCCGTAAAAAGATGGGCGGGTACTTGGGGCCCCAAAGTAAAAGATGGGAGGGAAAATAGGGCTCCCATTTAAAGATAGGTAGGAAAATAGGGCCCCAAAGTAAAATTAGTTGGGTTTTAAAAAGGCCCTCCAGTAAAAATATTTAAAGGAAATTTGGGGGGCCCGGCAAAAAATAAGTAGGTAATAGGCCCCCAGTATAAAAAAGGTAGGTAAATAGGGGAAACCAAAAAATATAGGAAATAAACGGACCTAGGTAAAATAGTTAGGTTTAATTTAGGGGCAATTATAAGATAAAACCCTCCCAAAATCTCCCCTTTGGGGGGGGGGGCCCCCGCTAATGGGGGTCCCCCCGCCCCCCCCCGGAAACAAGTTGGCTTTCCCTCCCCCACCACAGGCAGCAGGGGTTTTTTAAATGCCCCGCGGCGACAGAAAGCCCCGGGTTGGGGCTACCGGGGCGCCAAACCGGGGCCACTCCTCAGGCGGGTGAAGAGGCCGCAGGGCCCGGGCCCCACCCCCCCTGCCGAGTTTAAACTGACTTGTGCGGCCGCAGCCGCACAGTCCCAGCAGAAAAAAAGGGGGAAAGGCAGGAGGGATCGTTCCCCCCCCTCCCTTCTCCCCCTGTTTTGTTTTGGCGCCGGGGGGCGCTGAAAATAAAAACCCATGTTCCCGGGGGTGTGAACCCCGCGGCTGCAAATCACTTCCCCTGCGACGCGAGGGCTACCCAGTTTGGCCGGGGGGATGGGCCGGAGCTGCCCGGAAACCTTTTGAGGTAAGGGCTTTTATTATTTTATTTTTTTTAGTTATAGGGGGGAACTACCTGGCCACAAGGGGGGGTCTACCTTGGGAACAGAGGGGGGCGCTACCTGGGGTACAAATTTGGGGGGTCTACCCCTGGGAAAAAGAGGGGGGGGACTACCTGGCTACAATGGGGGGGTCCCACCTGGGGAAAAGAGGGGCATAACCCTGGCTACAATGGGGGGTTTTACCTGGTCCAAAAAGAGGGGGCACTAAACCCGGCTTTCAAAAGGGGGGGTTTTACCCGGCCACAGAGGGGGCACTACCCGGCTACAATGGGGGGGGTCTACCTGGCAACAGAGGGGGCACTACCTGGCAACAGAGGGGGCACTACCTGGCAACACTGGGGGGATCTACGTGGCATAGAGGGGGCACTACCTGGCTAACAAAGGGGGCATCTACCTGGCTAACAATGGGGGGCATCTACCTGGCAACAGAGGGGGCACTACCTGGCTAACAAAAGGGGGCGTCTACCTGGAACCACTGGGGGCATCTACCTGGCAACATGGGGGCATCTACGTGGCTAACAATGGGGGCATCTACCTGGCTAACAAAGGGGGGCATCTACCTGGCTACAAATTTGGCTCTATCTGGCTACAGAGGGGGCTCTACCTGGCTACAGAGGGGGCATCTACCTAGCTGCAAGGGGGCATCTACCTGGCTACAAGGGGGCATCTACTTGGCTACAAGGGAGCATCTACCTGCCTGTAAGGGGCACTACCTGGTTATGGGGGGCTACTACCTGGCTATAAGGGCATCTACCTGGCTTTCTTCCAAAGCCGTTATTTAGTTAGGTGGATTGGGTGTGGCTTTTTGAAGGGGTGTGGAACACCAGCAAGATGGGCGTGTCCATGCAAATTTTTGCCCTCTACAGCATCCTGCTTTTTCGATTTCAAAAGTTGCCAACTATGGTATAGATAGTCCGGTAATAGAGCCCCCCCCCCCTCTAGTATAGGCAGACAGGGAATAGGGCCCCCAGGATAGATAGGCAGTTTACTGGGACCCCAGTATAGATAGGTAGGTAATAGGGCCCCCAGTAAAGATAGGTAGGTTATAAGGCCCCCAGTATAAATGGGTAGGTAATGTGGCCCGCAGTAAAAATAGGTAGATAATAGGGCCCCCAGAATATATAGGCAGGTTATAGGGCTCCCAGTATAGAAAGGTGGGTAATAGGGCCACAGTATAAATAGGTAGGTAATAGGGCCCCAGTATAGATAGATAGGTAATAAGGACCCCAGTATAGATAGGTAAGTAATAGGGCCACAGTATAAATAAAAAACTAATAGGGTCAGCAGTATAGATAGACAGGTAATAGGGACCCGAGTATAGATAGGTAGGTAATAGGGCCCCAGTATATATAGGAAGGTAATAGTATATATGGGTAGGTAATAGGGCCACAGTATATATAGATACGTAATATGGCCTCAGTATAGATAGGTAACAGGGCCAGCAGTATAGATAGGCAGGTAATAGGGCATATTGAAAATTAAAAAAATGACTGTACTCACCTTTCCCCATCCCTGAATCTCCCCATGTTATTTGTCTTCTTACCGGGACAGGTGGCGTTATACCATTATTCCGCACAGGCAGCGTGACGACATTCCCACACCTCCTATGCCAGGCACTCTGGAGGGCCACAAGCCTTCAACTGTATGTGCATTCACCAGCGGTCTGGAGCCCATCAAAGTTCGGGCCACTGGCAGTTTTATCCGGGACACAAAACTAGCTTTTAGGAAATCTTGTTTATCATCTAGGTGTTTCACAGAAATTAAAGCATAAAACATAATTATTTTTTTTTAATGTTGTAGCAATATTGTGTAAAACAATATTTATTTATCACTAACTTCTAAGGGTTTTTTTTTTATGCGGGATGGGCTGATATTTTGATTGGTAGCATTTTGCCATTTATATGACTTTTATGGGATGAAAGAAAATGGCAACTTTGTCATTTTTATTTTTACGTCATTCATGATGTACCGGTACATCAAATTTCGGAAAGGGGTAAAAGCATAAAATTATTATTTGTGCTAATATTAATCTGCACTGATAACCTGTTAACAATAATCTTATTACCAACATTATTGCAAAGAGATACTTTAGATATTAGGAATTAGAAAACTGTATTTTTTATTTACTATATACTTGAGTTATTTTCAGCATTTCTCCCTTTTTATACTTCTGTCTAGTCTTACTCTTTTTTTTTTTAAAAAGGAATGTGTCAAACATTGCTTAATTAATGTTTTTTATGTTAAAAACAATATATATATTTTTTTAAATCATGAAATCTTGCAATTTTTACTTTGGCCACTAAGCCTATTAATAGTCTCCCAATTTATGTTCTGTAAAGAAAACTTTTCAGCAATCTTCTCATTATCAGTAGGGATGAGCGATTACGTCGACTATCGTCATCGGGTCGATAGTCGATATAGTCAATTATCAAGACGATTTCCGATAGTCGATAATAGATTATCGCCGATGACCATTAAAGTCTATGGGAGAGGAACAACACCTTCATTCTTACACCCAAACAGGGCTGGAGAAGCTGGAATTGACATCCATAACAGTCAAATGGATACGGGCTACATCTTAGGTTATAAAAGCCACAGAAAAAAAGTCACAGACCATTCACTATCCCTGTCTTGTACCACAGCATGACCCTTAAACCTGCATGACCCACAAATTAAAAAGTGCCAGAAGGCAGTATGATTTGAACGATTATTTTACTTGAACTGGACATTGAATATCCCTGTCCTGGAACGCAGCATGAGCCCCAAACCTGCATGACCCCAGTTTTAAAGAGTGTGAAAAAAGGGAAAGTCTTTCAACCACCATTTTAGTTTCACTGGACATAGGACTATGCCTGTCCTGGGCCACAGCATGAGCCCCAAAATGCATGACCCCAGTTTAAAAAAGTGCCAAAAAAAAGGGAGTCTTTCTACCACCATTTTAGTTTCACTGGACATAACTATCCCTGTCCGGGGCCACAGCATGAGCCCAAAACCCTGCATGACCCCAGATTTAAAAACATCATCAGAGATCCATGCCTGATTCATTTTTAATGAAAGTCAAACGATCCACATTATCTGGTGGAAAGCCAGATGCGTTTGTCTGTAATGACCCCTCAGCTGTGCTGAATGTCCCCCTCAGATATGACGCTGGCTGCTGGACAGACAACACCTCTATGGCGTGGCGAGCGAGCGCAGGCATTCATCCATTTGGTTTACACAGAAGTCAATTGGTCCGGAACACATCCAAAAACATCGTTGGTTGAGACGCAGATAGTCGTGCACCATGATCTTAAGCTGGTCTCTGTGTGTTGTATGTGTGCCCTCCATTACATGCGTTGGTGAGGTGGTAAATAAAGATTGCCAGAGGTCACCCATTAGGCTTCTGCCACATTGCCTGCTGCTGCAGCTACGGCTACTTGGCACTCTACTGCTGTCACGTCGCTGACGTTGTTCCACTGTGACATTTGAAGAATGTGAAGCAGACGAAACAGATGTCTCCAGTTGATCAATCAGCAAGGTCTCCATTTCCTGCATTTTACTCTCTATTTGGGTGGGAGGAAGGAAAGTTCTGAGTTTTGTTTTGTACCGGGGATCCAGGAGGGTGGCTACCCAGTAACTGTTGTTCATTTTAATGGCCTTAATGCGAGGATCATGTTGGAGGAAATGGAGCATCCAAGCACTCATGTGAGAGATTGAGCCTTGATTCACCCAGCCTTGGTTGAGGGGCACTAGCAAACTGATCTTCCTCATCTTCCTCCTCAGCCTCAAATTTGCGCCAACCTCTTTCCAAGGCAGGGACGTCGGTAACGTCGGTGTCCAGGAATACCATCCTCCTCCTCCGCTTCCTCCGGCACAGCTTCAACACAGCCCTGACTTGCCTCAGATGATGCACCCGTGAGACTGAGGCGCCGCCTTGCACTAGCCCTGGACCCGAACCACTGCCTAATGAAGACAGATAAAATTGAGAAACTGTCGGGCCATTGTGGATTCGATGGAGATGAAGGCTCACGTGTCCACAAATCTGTGTCCGTCTCCTCCTCCGTCGCTGGTGGGACCTTATGTTTCTGTGTGTCCAACGATCGTTCCAGAAATAAGATCACCACAATGCTACATGTGACAAGGGCATTGTCCGCACATGACCATTTTGGTGGCTTCTTCAAAACTGGCAAGGATGGTGCAGAGCTCTTTCACCTGCCTCCACTCAGGCCACGTGTCACTTCGTACTGCGTAATAGCATTGCGCTGCTGTCACAATCGCTGGAGCATATGGAGGGTGGAATTCCAGCGTGTTGCCACGTCAACAATGAGACTGTTGACGGGGAGGCCGAGCTGACACTGCAACGCAGCCAGGCGGGACAAAGCAGGGTGCGAACGGCGGATGTGCGAACTCAGACCTCGAACCTTCCTCAGCAGGCAGTCCAGACCCAGGTAGCGCTTTAGAAATTTCTGGACAACAAGGTTCATGACATGTGACAGGCAAGGATGTGCTCAGCCTACCGATCTTACGGGGGGCCCCGCAGATTTCGACCGTTATCGCACACCACCTGCCTGGCACAACGGTCTCTTGTCAACCAGCCAGCGCTCGGTTTCGTGCGGAGAGCGTCCACAGCTCCTGACCTGTGTGTGGGACGGTCTCCATGACAGATTATTTCAAACACGGCTGGTTTCTCTGGGCACGTGATGCCACCAGAGGACCTTGGGGAAAAGAACCCTGCACCATCCTGCAGTTTTGAAGAGCGTGCGCCGAGCCTGAGAGCCCAGTCACCACCAGAGGACATCCACCAGCTCACCCAGTGAGCTGTCACAGAGATATAGCGGCCTTGGCCGTGCTTACTAGTCCATGTGTCGGTGGTCAGATGGACTTTTCCAGACACAGATGCAGACAACGCGCTTGAAATTTTAGATGACACGTGGCTGGCAAGGGCAGGGACGGCTTTTCTGGCAAAGAAATGCCTGCTCGGCATCTGGTATTGGGGGCAGGCAAGGGCCATGATGTGGCGGAACCCATCTGTGTCCACCAGACGGAAAGGCAACATTTCCAAGGCCAAAAGCCTGGCAATGCCGACATTCAGGCTTTTGGCTTTGGGATGGTTTGGGTTAAAGTGTTTCTTCTGCTCCCAAACCTGGAAGACAGAAGGCTGGCTGCTAGACTGGCCGCTGTACGGCGTGCAGGTCATTAAACTGGTGGAAGGCGAATGGGTAGGATGGGTCTCTGGTGGTGCTGGTGGTACTCGGGCAACGGTGGAAGCTGAAGTGGAGGCTGATCCCTGATCATGACTCTGAGAGATATGGACAGCTGAGGAAAGCTTGGTGGTGGCGGAGGAGGAGGAGGCAGAGACAGACGGTGTGACCTTTTTTGGCCAAGTGTTGCCTCCATTTCAACTCATGCATTCGCTGCATGTGACTAGACATGTTGGCGGTGGTTAAACACCTAAGATTCTTGCCTCTACTGATGCGTTTACGGCAAAAGCGGCATATGACATCGCTGGGTGAATGAGAGCCCGAAAAAAGCCCAGGCTTGAGAGGTCCTGGACCTTTTCGACGGCGATAAGCGAGGAGCGGTGTTTCCGCTGATCATGGCTGGCAGAATAATCTCAGCAGACTTGTGCGACCGCCCTCTCCCTTTTTGAGGAGGGACCCGTACTGACACTATCCCATCATCTTCCTCCTCGTCCAGTGATGAAGCGATCGCAAGCAAATTCTGCTAAAAAGACCGCGTTGGATCCGCAATGTCGTCGTCATCATCATCATCAACACAGGTGACTTGGTCTTCCTGACATTCTGCATCCAGGAGCTGCGGGCTACAAGCAAGAGGCACTGCAAGGCGTTGCTGACCGCTCGGGATTTTTGTCGATTGACCGCCTTCCTTCTCCTCCTCTGATGGCATCAGTAACTGGGCGTCAGAGCAGACAAAATCATTCTCTTTGGCCTCTTGATCTTTTAACATGCCTTCTGACCCCAACCGCATTTTGTCATCAAAGAGGTCTTCAGAAAATGGATTATCCACAGTGGTGGGTACATGGGTTGACATTTGGGCTGCCTTCGCTTCTTTTTGGACGGATGCTGACAATGCTGTTGACGACATTTGTGGCCGTGACTGGGAGGACGAGGAGGTAAGACTGCTGGATGCAGGTTGCATTAACCAATGCAGAACAGATTGGCGACGCTGTTCGTTACTGAGATTCACAGGGCCCTGACCCAGCGATGACAGGCCTGACGGTCCTGCAACCGACGATACGCTGGCTTGCGTGTTGTCGCCAGCACTGGAAGAAGCACCTTCTCTCGTACCGCTACCTCCATGTCCTACACCCCTCTTTGCTTGCTTACCACCTGCATTTCGCTCCATGTTGAGAAAGATAAAAATTTAAGAAGGTATGGAAGAGTTTTTGACAGTCTCTTATTAAAAGACGGCAAATCACAACTCTTCTTAAATCCCTCTAATTTCCTACAGCCAACTAGGATTAGAAACTGAAATGTTTCTAGCGAATACCTGTGAAATGTGGTCTGGTGGAAGAACCGTAAGACAAAATCAACAGTGTTCTTCCTTCAGTCCCAGGGATTTACAACTGTCCAGTAGGACTAGGAATTGATAGTTTTCAACAAACTATAATACAAGTGCACTATCTGCGCCAAACTGAGATTCACAGAGCGCAATAAAACTATTCAGAAGGTACTCGGATGAGAAATTGCGTTTTTTTTTGCAGCAATGACAAACGGGAACAGTTGCTAGAAAATTTTTCTATCAGAATTGTCATACAACGTGGCTATATGAAAAAAACAAGGGCCGCACCATGTGCAATACAGCTATTTAAAAGTTATACGGATAAAAAACGGTGGTTTTTGCACCAATGGAATACACCAACAGTAACTAAAAAACACCTATTTGAAATGTATAAGGATAATAAAAGGTGGGTTTTGCACCTATGAAATACACCTGCAATTACTTGCAAATTTCTATATGGTAATATAAGTACAAGATGGGTCTTTGAACAAAACTGAGCTGCGCCAAAGTGAAAAACACGTAATTAAATTGTGTACTGATAATAATAGGTGGTTTTTGCACCCATGAAATACAGCACCAATTACTAGCAAATTTCTGTATGGTAACATCCGTACAAGATGGGTCTTTTAACAAAAATGGCCTGCGCCAAAGTGAACAAAACCTAATTAAATTGTATAGGGATAATAAAACGTGGTTTTTGCACCTATGAAATACACCTGTGGTGACTAGAAAAGTTCTGTATCCTATTGTAAGTACTAAGTATGTCTTTGAACAAAACGGAGCTGCGCAAAGGGGAAAAAAAAACCTAATTAACTTGTGTACGGATAATAAAAGGTGAGTTTTGCACCTATCAAATACACCTGCAGTTACTAGAAAAGATCTGTATCCTAATATAAGTGCAAGATGGGTCTTTCAACAAAACTGGGCTGCGCCAAAATGAACAAAACCTAATTAAATTCTGTACGGATAATAAAACGTGGTTTTTGCACCTATAAATACACCTGCGGTGACTAGAAAAGTTCTGTATCCTATTGTTAGTACAAAGTGGGTCTTTTAACCATACTGAGCTGCGCCAAAGTTAAAAAAAAAACTAATTAAATCGTGTACAGATAATAAAAGGTGAGTTTTGCACCTATCAAATACACCTGCAGTTACTAGCAAATTTCTGTATGGTAATATAAGTACAAGATGGGTCTTTCAACAAAAATGGCCTGCGCCAAAGTGAGAAAAACCTAATTTAATTGTGTACGGATAATAAAAGGTGGTTTTTGCACCTATGAAATACACCTGCGGTGACTAGAAAAGTTCTGTATCCTATTGTGAGTACAAAGTGGGTCTTTGAACAAAGCTGGGCTGCGCCAAAGTGAACAAAACCTAATTAAATTGTGTACGGATAATAAAACGTGGTTTTTGCACCTATAAATACACCTGCGGTGACTAGAAAAGTTCTGTATCCTATTGTTAGTACAAAGTGGGTCTTTGAACAAAACTGAGCTTTGCCAAAGTCAAAAAAAAACCTAATTAAATCGTGTACAGATAATAAAAGGTGTGTTTTGCACCTATCAAATACACCTGCAGTTACTAGAAAAGATCTGTATCCTAATATAAGTACAGGCTGCACAAAATACAAGCTAATATTTCACCAAAAACTGGCCAAAAACTGTTAATAAAAACCCATTTCAATGCAGGGTCAAAGCAGAGTCTGGGCTGCACAATATCCACTCTCCTTTCAAAAGCCTGCCTGCCTGCCAGCCTGTCTGTCTGTTTCCCCCCCCCAACCCCTCACCCGGCTCCCCTTCCCCCGCTGCTGTACAGCGCTAGATGCTCTCAGCCTAAGTAACTAAAAACTGAAATTCTCTAATCTAAATATGTTCTAATGTTCACAGCTAAAAGCATAGTTGTCTGTGTGAACAAAGAGAACTGTTTCGCTGAGCTGTATTGAGAGAGACCTAGCACACGTCCTGCTCTTATGAGACATAGACACACACTGATGCTGAACAGGAAGGGCTGTTCTATGTAAAACGAGGTCATGTGATTTTTCCAACCAATCACAACCATACACATCCCAGTCATGATGTCGCACACCCAGCTCACCCTGCTCTATTCTCTAAGCTGATTTGCTGGCCGCCAAAAAGACAGGAAGCGCCGAAAATGGCGCAATAGTAATAGATTATGTGAAGATTTTCACCTAAATTATCGCTTGATCGAAAAATTCCGATCAACATAAAAACCGTGCCGATTTCAACTTTGTCGATAATAATCACTCAACACTAATTATCAGCATTGACAGGGTTACAGTGAAAGGTGACACCAATGTTTATATATAACATACAATCCACCATTCAAAATAAGTGATGTTACAGCTGGACCTCTCCACCTCCCTGCACAGTGACTTCTTATCAGGTCACAAAGCATGTCTAGAAAACTCACCTATATAAGTCAAAGGGTCTGCTCCTCCTGTGTCCATGAAGCTGCTGGTAAGCAATGCTGTTAAAAGCAGTTCAGGTAAGAAGGTTGACCCCATAATCATATATAGAAAACTGAATAAAAAAACATGCAGAAGAAAGAAGAAAATTATTATTATTATCATTATTATTATTTATTTATTTTTGAGCGCCCTTGGTTCCAGAGCGCTGTACATTCAGGTTTCATACATAACATAGGTCAAACAAGTACAAAGGTGACAAATTAATAACTAACAACTGGTACAGAAGGAGAGAGGTCCCTGCCCGTAGAGTATATATCAACAAAAAAAGCAACAGATTTCCTTTAGAAAGAATCTGTGGAGTCTTCAAAAGACTTCAGCTCTCACCATCCATATCTAACCGCCACTTTTTTATGCATTTTTTTCTTCTTTTTTTTTTTAAACATATTTTTATTAATACTTACAGTGTCAAGCTTACAAATCGTACAGATATCAAATAATGGTACATTTGCTTGATAGGAGGTTTAACAAAGCGATAGGTAAGTATACAATTGTCCACATTGTACCAAAAATGGAAGTTATTTTAACTAATTAAACCTACTCCCCTTGTTAAGATCGGTAAACAATGCTGTTTTATTCAATTATTAAAATGTATATAAAAACAGAAAACCAATAAAACCAATTTAATGTGATTCATAGTTCTCCTTTTATGGATTTGTGATAGTGAAACAAACTTTTCATTGCTAGATGGCTGTGAGTGAATCATTGTTTTACAGTTTTTACATGCAAAAAAGTTTAATTTAAGCCAACTGATATTTAAGAGATGTACTATATAGCCCTTCCTGAGCAAGCTGTCTTTTTGAGTGGCACAAACTACAGTATGTCCTATCCAAAGGATCTTGCAGTAATTATAGCAAAGCAGACTTATGTTGTGTGCATTGCGATATAATGAGCTCCAAACTACTACATAGTTAAATGAAAATAAAACTTTACACCAAGCCCTTAATAATACTTAACATAATATTTACAACTCATTACTATTTCATAGCTTTTACTGATAAATGTTGAATATTCTACGGTATATAAAAGCTGTATTTCCTAAAGCTAGAAATATTTGGTCTGGCAACTCTATCTAAGCATGCTGGGAAATAATTTCCTTTTTTATTATCCTTCTTAGACAATCAGCAAGGACGTAATAGAGATTACTACAGGCACTACCCCTAGGCATGTTTTCTGATTTAAACCTGTCTATTGAAAATGATGAGTATTAGAAAATTATATATTTTAATGACTGGCTAAGAGAAATGTGTACATATATATCTTATTAAACATTTAATATTTACTATATTCATATGCATTTCCTTATTTCATAAAATATAATTACTTTAGAGGCTCAGTAAGGACATTACCTATGTTAGTTTAATTTTGCCAGATACAGATTGTGTCCAGACTTTGGTGTGAATTATTCAAACACAAAATTGACTGTGATTACAATTAAATTATTTCTGAATTTAAAAATATAATCTAGTGGGTTAATGGAAATTAACTTGAGTCAGTAATGCTTCCCTGAGGCGTTACCTCTTGTTTTATAACAGTAATATCTTCTGACAAGATTCTAGCCATGAGAACTTGTTTATGTATAACCTTCGAAGACTAGTGTGAACAGACAGATGAATTATTTCATTATGCAAATTATTGCAATGTTATTTAAACAGGTAAGAAATAATATTACACTCTGTACAAGAAGCATACTAAAATCCAAATTAGTACTGTTATTTTACAACAGTATATACAGTATGTAGGTACAGTTACAAAGAAAAATAAGAGAACCCTATGTAATTATTTGGATTGCTGCATAGATTACTAATAAAATGTGATTTGAATGATATCCAAGTCATGATATACAAATAAAATCTAACTAAACTAACTTTTGTTGAGAAAATATTGAGTAAACATCCATAATGGAGGTAGAAAAGATAAGTGAACCTTTGTTTTAAAGATTTTTCTAAGTGCCTTTTGGAAAAAGCTGTTTTAGTTGAGAAAGGTTAGCTAGTGTGAACTTTGGTTTGATGCAAACAACTTTAAAAAAAGTTTCAGAAGACATGTTATAGATACACATGAAGCTGGAAATAGCTACAAAGCATTATTGTCCCCAAATAGATAACATTCTGGATTATTTCTCCTTTCTTTTGGAGTAAAAGTGGAGATTGCTGAAAAAGAACATTGGGCAGTCATGAAAGAGGCTACTAGGAACACAAGGGTAACATCAAAAGACCTACTCTACAAATGAAAAAAATCTTTGCTGATGATCTCTGCTGTTTATATAACACTGAACAAGAGTAATGTTCATGAAGGGACACCACAAAAGAAGCCACTGTTTCCAAAACATCATTGTGGCCTGTCTCAAACTTGCCTCAGACCAGCTGAATGCTCCATGATGTTTTGGGAAAATGTTTTATAGATAGATAAGACTAAAGGGGTTCTTTTAGTTCAAATGTACAATGTTATATTTGATCACCTCAATTGTGAAGCAGGGTAATGGGAACATTATGGTTTGGGCCTGCATTGCTGTGATATATTATTTTCGTTACGGGGACAATGAATTCCTAAGTGTTAAAAAAACATTTTACAGAACAATCTAGGGCAGTCTATAACCTCAAGCTGATACAGCAAGGCTTTAGGTGATGGGTTAGTAAACTAAAGAATGGTTAAGAAAGACTTTCTTTTTTTGAATATTCAAGTCAAAACCTGACCTTAACTCTATTGAGATGCTGTAATATGACGTCAAAAAGGCTGTGTGTGCAATGTATCCCAGAAATATGGATGAACTAAAACACATTTGCAGAGAAGAATAGTTCAGAATTCCTTCTCAACATTTTGCAAATGATATGTGCAGCTACAGGCAACATTTGGTGGAGACGACACTTCTAAAAGAGGGATCACTGGTTGTAACATGCAAGAGTCCACTTACTTTGTACAGTATTCCTGCATTGAGAATGTTTCCTTAATATGCTCAAAAATGACTGAACAATAAAATTGTATGTGTGTTATAAGTTTAATTACATTGTGCTTGTCTACAGTTGTGACTAAGGTAACAACTAAACCACATTTTATTAGTAATCAATGCAGAATCCCAGGTTTTATTTACTTGTTATTGCAACTTTGAATTATATGCATTTGCGGTCAGAACAGTATATAGTGTTGTATCTTAAAAAAATATTTCTATAAATGTTTCTTTAGATATTTTTAGATATTTATATTACGGTATATTAGATATGCTATTTAACGTGTTTCATGATCATCCTTATTTTACTATTGATACATATACATAAATCTTTTGTTAGGAGGGCATTTTAAAATAGGATATATTTAAAGTGCTAGTATTGTGTTTATGAATCGAATGAAAGTTTCAGTCAACCATATGTGAGACTATAAGACGATAAGAAACATTTTTATGGATAAGCAAAAAGGTAACAATATATATACATATACAGATAGATAGATAGATAGATAGATAGATGGATAGATATATTGTTTTTAACATCTCAATTATGTTGATTATTGCTTATTCTATGGCACCTGGGAACATGTTGGTGATATCTAAGATTATATATACACACACATATGTTTACCAATGTCTTGGCTTTTTCTGCAAGTTTTCTTTTTTTATATATTGTCTACATAGCAATGTTGCTCCGATGTAGGATACATTATTTGCCCATTTATATATAAGTGACAATTACCACTAAGCAACTCATAGACAATCCACAGTCCTTACTGTCCCTTATCTCTTTCATCTCCTGTCCAACCTGTCCATTAAACACTATAATGAAACAATATAAACAAACCGCCCTGACTGAAACTACACCATTTAGATAGCATACTAGATGCCCATAGTTTTGCACACACCTAAAGCTCTTCAGTGGTGTTTCACATGTTCTGAAAGCAGCCTTCTCTATTACAAATTCATGCTTTGAACTAATCACTTCAATGATAACATTACTATATTTAAGTAACTCTTAAACACAGAATAACTTTTACAGTGGGGAAAAAGTATTTAGTCAGCCAACAATTGTGCAAGTTCTCCCACTTAAAAAGATGAGAGAGGACTGCAATTGACATCATAGGAAGACCTCAACTATTAGAGACAAAATGAGAAAACAAATCCAGAAAATCACATTGTCTGATTTGGACATAATTTATTTGCAAATTATGGTGTAAAATAAGTATTTGCTCAATAACAAAAGTTCATCTCAATACTTTGGTACTGTATATATCCTTTGTTGGCAATGACAGAGGTCAAACGTTTTCTGTAAGTCTTCACAAGGTTGGCTGTAACGATCCGTCGGTAACAGTATGCACTGAGGCGCCAATCATTGGTAACCGGTGGGGTGGATCCACTGTGATCACCGCGGGTGAGATGTTAAAGATGGAGGACCACGGCAGGGAGCGGAGTTTAAGGTGCCCCTGGTCTCCACCGCAGCCGGCCGCAAGGCCGCTACCCCTGACGTGGCTACCCGCGGTGACAGTCAAGGTGCAGGACAGGAACACTAAACCCTGGGAACGATGGTGGCAGGAACATAACTGGAGGAAGCCTTCAGGTCCAAGGTGGTAGCAGGCAGGTACAATGGCAGGTAACAGCCGGTAAACATATGCATAAGCAGGATTCAGCAGAAACGGCAGGAAACGGGTCAGGTACAACAGCAACGGCAGGAAACAGGTCATAGACCAGGTTATAAATGGCAGGAAACTGGACAGGGACAAGGAGGGCAGATTAAAAGAAGACAGATGGTCAGGAGCTCTGATGGACTGCACAGACTGACTAAGGCATCACACATTGACTAGCAGCACCCAGGAGCAGGTCAGGAGCTCTGGTGGACTGAAAAGCACGCACAAACATGCAACCATGAACTGACCCAGAAGCAAGGGCAGGAAGTTCCTCTTATACCCAGGGGTCAAAGGTCAAGAGGAAGGCAATCAGGACACAGAACCTATAGAGGGCAGGAAGCTGCCACGTGTGCGCCCTAGGGGGCACAGCGCATGCACAGGACCCCAGGAAGCAGAAGTGAGGGCTGGTAAGTACCAGGACACACTCACAATAAACAGGGAAACAGGCCACTGAGAACAAGAGGAGACAAGGCAGGCACAGACACGCGGACAGTCCAAGGCAGTGACCGCGGCATGAACCGTGACAGTACCCCCTCTGTCAAAGCCCTCTCCTCCCTCTCCAAACCCCTCCAAATCAAAGAACGGAATTCCACATAGGGGTCAGGGGCCCACAACTTCTACGGGGGCAACCCCAAAACCAGATGCTGGCTGCCAGTATTAGTATTACTATAGTATCCTAGATAAAGAGGTGCACGGGAGGAACAAACGGGGCCCTAGACAAAAATGGGAGGGAACTCAGGATGAGAAAACAAGCAAAAAGGGTTCAGAAGCTCTGGGTGGAACCATGAGCCAGGCGGGTACAGAAGAAGGAAAGTGGTCCGTCTGCAGAAATCCCGTGCCATCAGCAATACCTCACAGTGCCTGTGGCTTCTAGCCCGCAGCTTGAGGATGTAGACTGTCAGGAAGAGGAAGTCACCTGTGATTATGATGGCTTTGCGGGTCCAATGTGGTCTTTAGACAAGCAGCTGGCGAGTGCATCATCAGTGAAGGAGGATAATGGGGTAGTGTCAGTACGGGTCCGGCCACAGAAAGGGAGAGTGCGGTCGCACAAGTCCGCTAACATTACTCCGCCAGCCATGGTAAATGGTGGCAATGGGAACACTGCTAATAGGTTTTCACCGTCAAAAAGGTCCAGGACCTGTGAAGCCTGGGCTTTATTCGATCAAGCCTCAGATTTGTTGAGTGACGTCATATGTCGTATTTGCCATCATCGTGTCAGTAGAGGAAATAATCTAAAGTGTTTGAGCACCACAAGCATGAACAGGTACATGCATGAAAAGCATGAATTCCTGTAGAAGAGTCATTTGAAGATAAAAGGCCACACAGTTCCTGGGCTTCCAACCACCGTGACATCTTCGGCTTCTCCTCCGCCACTTCCAAGACCAAGCGGTCCTCTGCTGCTGATGTGCCGGAGCAGCATGAACAAGCACCATCCCCAGTCCCAGACACAATTCCCACCACCAGCAACACGTCTGACCTGTATGCCATACAGCAGCCAGTCCAGCAGCCAGCATTCTGTGTACCAGGTGTGGGAGCAGATGAAGCGCTTTCACCCCAACCATCCCAAAGCCAAAAGCCTGAATGTCAGCATTGCCAGGCTGCTGGCCTCGGAAATGTTGCCTTTCTGCCTGGTGGACACATATGGGTTCTGCCACGTCATGGCCCTGGCATGCCTCCAATATCAGATGCCGAGCAGGCATTTCTTTGCCAGAAAAACTGTCCCTGCCCTGGCCCACCACGTTGCAGAAAAGATCTCCAGCACGTTGGCTGGAGACACATGGACTAGTAAGCACAGTCAAGGGCATTACATCTTACTGACTGCTCACTCTCGGGCTCGGCAGACACTCTTCCACACTACAGGGATGGTGCAGAATCCAGATCTCCAATCTCAACAGTTACCATCATGTGTCAATAGAAACCAAGCCATTCTGAAATTACTCTGTCTTGGAGATTGTCAACACATAGGTCAAGAGCTGTGGACGGCTCTGTGCACTCAGACTGACCAGGGCTGGCTGCTAAGAACTTGGTGCCAGGCAGGGTGGTGTGGGACAATGGAAAAAATCTCCTTGCTGCCCTTAGAATTGGTAGACTTATGCACATCCCTTACCTGGCACATGTCCTGAACCTGGTTGTGCAGAAATTTCTCAAGCGCTACCCGGGTCCTGACTGTCTGCTGAGGAAGTCTCGAGGTCTTAGCTCACACTTTCGGCGTTCGCACCTTGCTTTGGCACCACTGGCAGTGTTACAGTGTCACCTGGGCCTCCCTGTCAACCGTATCATTGTTGACATGGCAAAGCACTGGAATTCCATCCTCCACATGCTCCAGTGATTATGGCAGCAGCATAATGCCATTATTCAGTATGAAGTGTTGCATGGCCTGACTAGCAGTGATGAGGACCTCGGGGTGTTGAGCCATAGAGAGTAGAGGCAGGTGAAGGATCTCTGCAACATCCTTACCAGTTTTGAAGATACCACCAAATGGTAAGTCAAGACGATGTTATTGTCAACATCACCATTGTGGTCATATATTTACTGGAACAAGTATTAGACACTCTGCGGCAGCAGGTCCCGGCAGTGATGGAGGAGGAGGGGGACACAGATGCAGACACAGAGCCTTACTCGCCAGAGGATGTAGAAGATCCAACTGTTTCCCAATTTTATCGGTCTTCTTTGGGCGATTATTCGAGGTCCGGGGCTGGTGCTGGTGCAGAACGGCAGTTCAGCTCACAGAGTAGAGCGCATGAGGCTAGCCAGGGCTCTGGTGATGGTTAGGATGAGGAAGTGGAGGATGATGAGGCAGGGGTGGACACCACTGTACCGATTACCCTTCAGTGGTATGAGGTTGGTACAGATTACAGGAGGAGGAGGAGGCAGTAGAAGAGGAGGAAGATCCTGTTAGTGCCCCTTGATCACGAGGCTTGCAAGATCTCGGCAGCATCTCACACATGAGTGCTTTTATGCTACATTACCTGCAACATGATCCATGTATCAAGGCAATCAAAATGAACAATGATTATTGGGAGGCCACCCACTTTGTTCCATGTTACAAGACAAAGATGAGCACTTTCCTTCTACCCACATAAATTGACAGTATAATGCAGGAATTTGAGACAATGCTCATTGACCAACTTGAGACATTTGTTGTGTCTTCTTCACATTTTAATGTCACGGTGGAACATCATCAGCAATGTGCCAGCAGTAGAATGGGAAATAGCCGTAGTAGCAGCATCAGCTGCAGCAGACAGTGTGGCAGAGGCCTACTGGTTGACATTTTTTACTTGTTTGTTACTACCTCACCAACACCTGCAAGGCAGGGCAGCATTCAGACACTCAGAGACCGCCTTAAGAGCATGGTCCATGAGTGCCTGTGGCTCAACCTCAATATTTTTGGACTTTCTCTGGACCAATTTGACTTCTGGGTGTCCAAACTGGATGAATAGCCTGAGCTGGCTCGGCACGCCAAAGAAGCTTTATCGTGCCCATTAGCCAACGAACATTCAGCACAGCTGGCGGGGTGATAACTGACAAACGTATCCTTCTTTCCCCCAAGAATGTGACTCATTTGACATATATTCTAAAATATAACTTTTATTAAATAATATGATTAAAAATGATTGGGATATATTCAATAATGGCAATTCCAATCACTAAGGATAATCTTTTCCTATCCTATTCCCTATTTAACCCTCTTTTTCAGTCAGGATACCGTCCCGAAAGGGTCGGCCTGACTTCCGATGACTGACCCTAATATGCCTCTAACATACCCCTATTATATCCATAATGAATCCTATGTAAATTATTGAACATTCTTTCAAAGGGTTTATCTTTCGTACCCACAACTAAATTCAATTACTTTAATTGTGTTAAAGACATACATCTGTTTATACGTAAAATCAAATGGTTCAAATTCTTTAGGAATCATGATAGGCAGACATGTGATTCACTAGGAATAACAACAGAGGATTTATTGGGAGTGAGAACTTTGACCAAACTTTTGGAGGAAGGAGAACGGGAAATAGAGGGAATAGTGGGACCCCAAACTGATCTAAGACTAAATAGTACTATGTTCCCACCACCTCAAGAAACACCAGAAGTAGATATTTTCCTCAAAATGGTCACTAGGGATCTTGAATTATTGTCTAGGCATAAGCCACCTCCTAGACATAGATCAAATCTCACTTCTCAAGAACTGAGGACATTGATTTTGTTGGAGTCGGATCCAGGGTTAGTGATCAAACCCTCTGATAAAGGGGGGATTGTGGTCGTTATGGACCACTCCAAATATACTCTCATGTGTCATCGCCTATTAGAAGATAGAACAGGATACGCTATCCTTGAGGGAGATCCAACTAAAAAATTCTTGGAGGATTTGGAGACCATTATCATTAAGGGAGTGGATGGAGGTATCCTCTCGAAAGAAGAAGCCCACTTTCTTTTACCAAAAGATCCACAAATAGCAACCTTCTATTCAGTGCCCAAGATTCACAAAGAGGTGAGTCCCCTAAAAGGGCGCCCCATTGTGTTGGGAATAGATTCCCTTACACAAAACACAGGAATCTATATAGACAGAGTATTGAAGGAGTTCGTGGTTAGTCTCCCATCATATCTGAAAGATACGGCAGACCTTCTCACCAAATTGGAAGGTATTAATGTTGAAAGAGATGTATGGTTGGCCTCAGTGGATGTGGAGGCACTTTACAGTAGCATTCCACACTATTGGGGCCTACATGCAGCTGAGTATTTCCTAAAAATGAGAGGGAGACAATATGACAAACATAACAAACTAGTACTTGAGTTATTGGAGTTCACTTTAACCCACAATTATTTCCACTTCGGACCCAGGGTCTATCACCAGCTCAGGGGTACTGCTATGGGGAGCCCTTGCGCTCCCACGTATGAAAATTTATTCCTGGGCTGGTGGGAAAAGACCCTGGTGTTCGGAGAGGAAATGGAAAAACACACCAACAACATCTTGTTTTAGGGCAAATTCATTGATGACGTCTTCGTGCTGTGGCAGGGCACGGAGGCGTCATTCAAGGAATTTATATAGGCACTGAATGTGAATCATATAGGTCTCAAGTTCACATATGAGATTCATTTGTTTGAACTAGCATTTTTGGACTTGAAGATATTTAAAGATAGTATGGGTTTCTTACAAACTTGCACCCACAGGAAGGAAACAGCGACAAATAATCTTCTTAGATGGGAATCTCACCATCCGATAAATTTAAAAAAAGGGATTCCAAAGGGTCAGTATATAAGAATATGCAGAAACTGCTCCAGGGTGGAAGATTATCATAGGCAGGTGCAGGATTTGCGCAATAGATTTCTTGAGAGAGGATACCCCCTATCGTATCTAAAACCTGCTTTTAAGAATGCATTATCAAAGGATAGGAATGCTCTATTAAATTCTAAAGAAAACAAAGAGGAGTCAACACAATTTAGAATAATAGGCACCTTCGATGACAGCAACAACAAAGTCATGCGGATTTTACGAAAACACTGGGGGATCCTACGACTGGATAGGGATTTAGTGGATTGCTTATCCTTAGGGCCTCAGGTCGCCTACAGACGTGGAAGATCCCGCATCTAAACCCCTTGGCATGTTTAGATGCGGGAGATGTAGTTTTTGCAGACATATATACCAGTCTAAACTCACCTCATGCACACAAGGGCGACATGTATGAACAGGCTTTTCGCCTGTTTTTTGGAGTAAATTGCGCCTCCCAGGCCCGAATCCCCCTGTCGGACGCAGGGATGCAGTGTTAGGCGCAGCTTTCTCCACTGTCAGCTGCGCCCCGCATGAAGGGGCGGGAAATGGGAGCGGTGTGGGCGCGGTGTAGGCGTTCCGGGGCGGGACGCGGCGCGCTCGAAAACCCCGAGGCATGTACGATCGCGGCTCGCCAAAGCACGGCGCAAAGCAGCGCTTGCAGCTCCGACAAGCAGACCTAGTTTATTTTGGTCTAAATGCTCCGGGTGGCGGCGAAGTGAAGCAAGACGGAACATGCGAGGAAGCAATACAGAAGATCGCAAGATAAATCTCGGCGCTCCGATCCGTGCAGCATGGAGTATGATTCCAAAAAAATCGCCTTTATAAAGGCGGAAAACATTCTCAGAAAAGAGCTCAACCTCAAAAAAAAACCAAACAAACAAAAAAAAAAAAATCACTTTCCAAAAATCTAGAACGCCGCTATATCAAGAATTTGGATTTTGGGAAAATTTTCCCGGGGAAATACAGAAATTTTCAAATTCTGAAAGCTATTCTCATTGGTGGGCAGAAACCAGCCAATCAGAATTGGGAAAGGGACAGTGAACCTTTAAAAACCCTATGGAGAGCTATTGACCAATCAGAATCAAAGGCGAGACAGTTCAAAATACAGTAAAAATGCAGAAAAGAGCTGATTGGCTGAGCTAGCGGGGGCTTGGCTATCTCGGCCAATCAGAATAGGAGTGACAGGGACCCATTATAGCCTATGGAGAAGTTTCAACCAATCAAAATCAAAGGCGGGACAGTTCAAAATACAGTAAAAAGGCCGAAAACAAAAAAAAAAAAAATCACTTTCCAAAAATCTGGACCGGCGCTATATCAAGAATTTGGATATTGGAAATTGCCGGGAAATACAGTAATTCAAATTCTGAAAGCTATTCTCATTGGTCGGCAGAAACCAGCCAATCAGAATAGGAGGGACAGTGAACCATTAAAACCTATGGAGAGCTATTGACCAATCAGAATCCAAGGCGGGACATTTTTCAAAATACAGTAAAAATGCAGAAAAGAGCTGATTGGCTGAGCTAGCGGTGGCTTGGCTATCTGGCCCAAATCAGAATAGGATGACAGGGACCCATTATAGCCTAGGGAGAAGTTTCAACCAATCAAATCAAAGGCGGGGACAGTTCAAATACAGAAAAAAGGGCCCGAAAAGAGCTGATTGGCTGACTAGCGGTGGTTTTAGCTACCCCAGCCAACCCAGAGCCGAGCTACTTCTCCCATTGTAGTCTATGGAGAGATGGGCGCAATGCAATCTCGGCTCTCAGCGCCATGCGGCATGGAGTATGAATAAAAAAAACATTTTTATTAAGTGTAAAATTTCCTCTGAAAAAGAGCTGAAACCTTCTATAAACATAAATCAGTTCAATCCCGAACAGAGCGTTTGTCGCCGAGACCGGCGCTACATCAGGAATTGCGATATAGAGAATTGCCGGGAAATACAGTAATTCAAATTCTGTAGGCTATCTCATTGGTCGGCATAACCAGCCAATCAGAATAGGAGCGACAAAGACCCATTATAAGCTATGTAGAAGAATTGACCAATCAGAATAGGAGCGACAAAGACCAATTATATCCTATGGAGGAGTATTGACCAATCAGAATAGGAGCGACAAAGACCCATTATATCCTATGGAGAAGTTTGGACCAATGAAAATCAAAGGCGGGACAGTTCAAAATACAGTAAAAATACAGAAAAGAGCTGATTGGCTGAGCTAGCGGTGGCTTGCCTATCCCAGCCAATCAGAGCGCGAGCTACTTCTCCCATTGTAGTCTATGGAGAGATCGGCGCAATGCAATCTCGGCGTCAGCGCCGTGCGGCATGAAGTATTAATAAAAAAAAATTTTTATTAAGTGTAAAATATTATCAGATAAAGCGCTGAAACCTTCTATAAAATAAAGCACTTAATCTGAAGGTAGTGGGCCCCTTAGACAGTCATGGCCCCTTTAGGTAGTTATGGCCCCCTGTAGGTAGTCAGGGCCCCCTGTAGGTAGTCAGGGCCCCCTTAGACAGTCAGAGCCTCCTGTAGGTAGTTAGGGCCCCCTGTAAGTAGTCAGGACCCCTTTAATTACCCAGGGCCCCCTTTCATTAGCCAGGGCCCCCTTCCATTAGCCAGGGCTGCCATTTTAGGTAGCCAGGGCCCCCCTTTAGGTAGCCAGGGCCCCCTTCCAATTACCAGGCCCCCTCTTTTAGGTAGCCAGGGACCCCTTCCATTAGTCAGGGCCCCCCTTTAGGTAGTCAGGGCCCCCTTCCATTAGTCAGGACCCCCTTCCATTAGTCAGGGCCCCCCTTTAGGTAGTCAGGGCCCCCTTCCATTAGTCAGGGCCCCCCTTTAGGTAGCCAGGGCCCTTTTAGGTAGTTAAAAAAAAAAAAACGCCACTTACCACGCTCCGGCTCCGGCCGCTTCGATCTCCCCGCTGGCCTCTACTGCGGCCTTGCATAGGCAGTAGGGGCCTGCGCCCGGCAGGCTTAAGGCCTAGCGCCTTCAGCCTGCCAGGGAGAACAGCGGAGCGCTGCGCTAGTGGCGCTGTGCTCCGTTGACACCGCGCAGCCCCGGGAGTCGGGGACATTAGTCCCCGACTCCCGGGCCTGGTCTCTGAGCACTCGGGACGCAGGTCCCGGGCTTTCAGTGACCGGATACGCGGCGGGGCCCCGGGGAGCGACGGCACTGCCTCCGGGGCCACAGCGGCTCGGGGGGGGGGGGCCCACGGGCGGCCCAGTCCGAGCCTAAATAGAACGTTCAGGCACAACATATGCCTCAACAGAAGCTCATAGCCCATTGGACATTGACTTTGGAGAACAGGAATTTGCCTGGTATCCCACTATACATTTACCCTCCTTCACATATCTTTGCTGTGGGTAGACTATAAAACACTGAAGATTTCAAAGTCCTCTTTAATTTTTGCAACAGCTTAATTTCTTCTACCTATTTTAAACAGTGTACTTCATTTTCTGGTATCTCTGTTCTATCTATAAATTTGCTCATTATAAAGTTTACGTTGAAGTAATAATGTAGCATAAAATAAAACACAATAAAATACAATGATAAATACTCTTTCTAGAGAGAAAATTGGTGGTTTTAGATCTTAGAAATAGCTATGACGGAGAGGTAAAAAAAGGTTTCATATAAGCTCAAAGTAGCCATGCAGACAAAATATTATTATTCTGAATAACTTGAATTAATATCACAACCATTTCCTTAGTTAGTAATATTCAAAGAAATTGGGCACTCATACCTCAGAAAAACAAGATACTGTTTTCAGGTCATATTTGCAAAATGTATGAGGCTTAAAGCTCCATGATGTATTAGTATCCTGGAGGTCTTTGTGTTGTCACAAGATGTGAAGCTTCAATGAAAGCTTTGCATTAGTTTCCTAGCACTTCTGTGAATTAGAGTTAAGGGAAAAATTAGATATTCCACACAGAAGATTAATGCAGCTCCTCACTTAATACCTTAGTATGGAAATGCTAATATAAAACTTCTAATAAAGGCAAAGAGATTGGTGAATATTGAAGAAGAAACAGTTTGTGTTATAAACTCATTAGTAAAGATCTCCACATCAATTTCCCATAATTAAGCTAAAATTTGATATCAGTTATTTCTCATAGATGGGGGACACTTTTTATGCAGTTTACAGAGTCACAATTTATTTTTAAAAATGAGCTTTATGGACATAAATGTGGCACTTGCTAAAAACAATACTTAAGTGCTCACATTTTTCAAGGTCAATTTGTTAACCTTCTTGGAAACTAACACTAATAAGATCATAGAACAAGCACTGCAAAATGCCGTTAGCTATATATATGGGGCTGTGCTAAAGTATGCGCTGTTTTCCTGTACTCTGAACTGTCTCTCATAAACATATCTAATGTGGTCTAATATTTGTATACAGCATATAATATAAGAAATGCAGGGAAAGTATTTAAAGGGGTTGTCCCACAATCAAATACTACATTTCTCTGCTACACCATATAGGGCATAATAATTTCCATTTGAAATCATTAACAAATGTCCCAGTATCTATATGTACAATGCTTGTTATGGTGCTCCTGGAGTTCTTTTGATTTCCTTTTAGAACATCTATCTAATGTGTTGAAACTAAAACTGTTAAAAGCATATACTTAGTAACTGAGTCCACTCTCAGTCCCATCTTTTGGGCGCTCTTGTACACACCTGCCTATTTCGCCTAGACAGGGCCGTTCCTAGGCTAAATTTCACTCAGGGCAGGGTGAAGAAATCCCCCCCCCCCCACCCTCCGTAACATATGGCGCCACATTGCATCACCATAAACCAAAGCCAAAATATACAAAAAGCTTTACCACAATCTGCTACATATAAAACTACTAAATAATAGTCATACAGTTACCAAATAACACCGCCCGCTACACCAACCAGAATCCCAAAACCACTAAGACCACGTATCACCAACACCCAGTAACCGAATAATACCACCACTCCATGACCACATATCACCACCATATAGTGACTAAATAATAGAAACTGACCATTACTGAATACAAACCATTATATTTCAACCAACCAGCATACAGTGACCATACAGTGATGGCTACCAGCTGTACACAGGCTCTGCAGACATATAAATGATTATAGTAAAGTTATATCTAGTGACTCACAGGAGACGTCTCTGAAGAGTTGTTCTCTTTCTCTTCTTCTTTTCCATCTGTCCCAGACGCCATGATGAATACTCCCGACTCTTCACTGTAAAATTTACAAAACAAACATCTTAGACTCCTCACTTTATCAGCACTTCTCTACCAATTCCTATCTCTATACAAACTCCCCATCTATAGCACCTCATATGGAAGCCATGTAATATGCCCCCTGTAGCCACATAGTAGCCCCCTATAGCAAGGTAGTAGCCCCCTGTAGCCAGTTGATGCCCCCCTGTAGCCAATGATGCCCCTGTAGCCAATGATGCCCCTGTAGCCAGCGATGCCCCCATAGCCAGTGATGCCTCCGTAGCCAGGTGATGGCCTCCTGTAGCCAGGTGATGCCCCCTTGTAGCCAGGTGATGCGCCTGTGGCCAGTAGATGCCCCCTGTAGCCAGTGATGACCCCTTGTAGCCAGTGATGCCCCTCTGTAGCCAGTAGATGTCCCCCTGTAGCCAGTAGATGCCCCCTGTAGCCAGTGATGCCCCTGTAGCCAGTGATGCCCCTGTAGCCAGTGATGCCCCCTGTAGCCAGTGATGTCCCCTGTAGCCAGTGATGCCCCCTTGTAGCCAGTGATGCCCCCCTGTAGCCAGTGATGCCTCTGTAGCCAGTGATGCCCCCTCTGTAGCCAGTGATGCCCCTCCTTGTAGCCAGTGATGCCCCCGTTGTAGCCAGTGATGCCCCCTTGTAGCCAGTGATGCCCCCATTATAGCCAGTGATGCCCCCTTGTAGCCAGTGGATGCCACCTGTAGGCAGTGATGCCCCCATTGTAGCCAGTAGATTCCCCTGTAGCCAGTAGATGCTCCCTGTAGCCTGTAGATACCCCCCTGTAGCCAGTGATGTCCCCTTGTAGCCAGTGATGCCCCCTTGTAGCCAGTGATGCCCCCCCTTGTAGCCAGTGATGCTCCCATTGTAGCCAGTGATGCCCCCCTGTAGCCAGTGATGCCCCCTTGTAGCCAGTGATGCCCCCTCTGTAGCCAGTGATGCCCCTGTAGCCAATGATGCCCCACTGTAGCCAGTGATGCCCCTGTAGCCAGTGATGCCCCTCTGTAGCCAGAGATGCCCCCTGTAGCAGTTATGCCCCCACTGTAGCCAGTGATGCCCTCCCTGTAGCCAGTGATGCCCCCTCAGTAGCCAGTGATGCCCCTGTAGCTAATTATAAAATAACAAAAAACTTACCTCGGTCCGCGCGTCCTGGTCCGGAGCTGCTGAGCTGTGTAAGCAGCGTGACGTCACCACGCTGCTTACACTGTCATGCAGTCCCAGGGATCTCCTCGGCGGCAGAGCTGCCTCTGCCGCAGAGGGGACCCAGCATCGCAGGGTGCACAGTGAAAGCCGTGCGCCCCCTGCGACGCTGATACAGGGGAAGAGTCAGGTCGGGAACGATCCGTTCCGCCTCCTCCCTGCACCAGCAGCTGTTGGCTCTGTGCGACTGTTATAAAACAGCCGCGCAGAGTCAGGGGCCATCCTCTGGGTGGGCGAGGCGTGTGGTCGCGGCGCCCCCGGGCGATCGCCCACCCCTAGGAACGGCCCTGTGCCTAGACAATGTCTTTGTCTGGACAAACCCATTGTCTAGCCGAAACGTGTATCGATGTGAGCTGGTATTTCATTGTTATTTTCAGTTTTGTTATTGCTTTTTGGCCTGGGTTTTCTGCTGAATTAGACTCTAAGCTTTGTATATTGTCCATATACTTTGTGTAAATCAGCAACGACACTAGTCTTGTATACACATTACATTCTATTGCTGACAGTACTTGTTCACATTTACTGAAACAACCAGCAGTTCTTTCTTTTTCTTTTGATGCCACACATGCTTTTTATCTTTGTCTTTGTGTTACTTATATTTTTTTTATTGTTTGTCTGAAGTTGTCTGTTACTAACATTGTTTATATGTGTGTTGTCACATTAATAAAGGTTTATTTACTTTATAGAATTTACTCCTGCACGTCTTCCTCTAACAATATGCTGTTTTGCAGTTTATTGTATTACTGTGTTGCTTAGGCATTATTATGGGATTTTAGGAATTTTATGGCCTATAGTTTGTGTTATTATAAATCTTCCCTATTATGAAAATTAAATAAATATTGTTCCTAAGAAAGACTTTAATAACAGCAGCCAATGCAAGAGGTTATACAATTAAACTTTGATGTATTGAAACATAAAAAACAACACTCCTGTTGCACAAAGTTGAGTTATGGAGGATAAGAATGTTTGTTAGCCATTCTGTTCTGAAAGTATGTAGACACCTATTCTAATTACTGAGTTTAGATGCTTTGGACCATTGCAAACAGGAGAATAAAATGAAGCACACAACCACACAACCTATATAGACAAACAAAGGTAGTAGCAATGGTCAGCTCAGTGACTATGTTGCACTGTGAAAGATGTGACACCTTAGCAACTCTTCATTGTGAATTTTCTGTTCATTAGATATGTCATCAAAAGTATGTTTTATTGTTATAAAGTATAAGCATCTATAATTAACATCACTTCAGTGACAAAGCAGTAGACCATGCAAACTGAAGGAGTTGCACCAAGTACTGAAGAGTGTGTCACATAAAAATCACCTATCCTCAGTTGGATCACTTACTGCAGAGTTTCAAACTGCTTCTGAAGGTAACAACAGCACAAGATCTGTGTTAAGGAAGGCCGGTTTTGCGATCAGTGGAGAGGAGCATCCAGTCAGCTGTGTGAGTAGGAAAAAAAATGCCCAACTATTAAGTGGGCCATGAATTCACTATGTTACTTGTTACTGGGGCATACATTTAGGCCAAAAATGGATCATACCCCCCCTCAGGTGGCTTATAAAGAAAAAGGAGAAAAAACCTTGCCTCACCCAATAGTTCTTGGTCCTACAAGACTTCAATTTCTCGGTGAAACATAGGCCAGGCAGACTGCAAGGCAATGCAGATGCCCTGTCAAGGGTACACGGCATGTTGACTGAAGGTGCTCAGAACCCTGGCTTTGGTCAGACGGGTGGGGGGGTATGTAAAAAGGCAAAAGGAGCTATTGTGGATGGGAGATTTGTGCCATCAAGGACCCTGGCCTTGGTGAAGTGAAAGCCAGTTGTTGCTGGAGTCATCGACAATAAGTCACTGACACACATTTTGTATTTTAGTATGGCTGTAATGCAGCTAGCCTGGGTCAGTTTTTCACTTGAGCAGGCAAAGAACTAGGTGAGATGACTACTCCCACGTTTTCAGGGAAAGGCCAGAGTTTGTTAGGCCTATGTAAGCCTGGAAAGTCAGGGAAAGCTGGACGTAGTTCCCAGTCTTCATGCAAGGTACTGTGAAGAAGGAGCTATATGTGTGTTCAGAAAAATGCAGGATCATCGTGCAGCTATGATGTGCCCTACAGTAGCAGAACAGGTGAGAGCCCTATGTGGGCAACAGGCATTGTGTGATATAGACTGCCTCTGCCATAGACTGTGTTTAGTTATATGAGTGCTGGCTGCCTTTTGTTTCATTTTGGATTTTTTCTGCTGTTGAAACAGGTGACAAAATAAAGCATTTATTTGGCACAAAAACTGCTGTTCATCCGATCTGTAAAAAAAATGCCTTTGAGACTGATCGCCTGCAATATATTTTTATTATATAGGGAAAAATGTAATTTTTTAATTAAATGCTTGTGAACATAATTATAATTTTTGTTTATGCTCCTTTATTCAACAGTGGCAATATTTAAATTTTATAATATTGGTGCTTTATTTGTTTTGTTTTATTTTCATTCAGCTTGCATCTGTCCTATACTGATTATTCTTACAGGTGTTCTGTGAACGTTCATTCTAGATCTCCATGCACTCTAGATATACACAAGGATCCTTGTTAAAGATTCTATCAACATAGGTGATCCATTTTGCTATATATCCATTTTAATATAATATTATATATATATATATATATATATATATATACAACAAACAAATAATGCTTCTCTACTTACATATATTTAAATACTTTGCCATGAAACAGCCTAATATTTAGAGTTACATGTACTTACGTATACACCACTACTTTCAATCTGTTGAGCACAGAGAAGAAAAACAGTATAAGGACATTTCCAGACAACTTACTACATTTACAATCGAGTGACATGGCATCTAGACCATTACTTATCAACTCATCATTAAACTTTAATGGATTAATCATTAATTATTGAGGAATTAATGTTGAGATCCAGCTGTGTTGTCCCAGTTCACTTCACAAGCCTGGACAGAGATACTTTAAGGCCTGTGCTGTTCAGTGTTTAGTTTCTCTTTTGTTACTTCCTCTCACCTCTTAGTTTCATGAAGTAGAAACATGAGTGTTTAGGTGGTCTTCATTTCCCTTTGAATTTGTGATGCCAAAGAAAAACTACAATGCAAATAACACTTTCCAATATTGCTTTTTTTAATATTTTCTTGATGCATTAATGATATGTGACTATTTATTGAGTGTATATATACAGTGCTAATTATGCTAGTGATGACATATAGATAGTATAAATGTATATTTGTATCGTGGGTAACGACCACTGGTCTTCTGAGTAAAGAGCAACTGCAGCCACTCCACAGCCTTTCTCTAAGCATCTCCTAAGCCACCAAACTGCAACACAGTCTCATTCACTTGGATGGAGCAATGCTGCAGATGTTGCATTACTTTGACCCACCAATGATAGTGTCATTGCAATCATTAGCAATATGCCATACCTTTAGAACAGGACAATCTCCTACTAATGTTGTAAATGCAGTCACTAAATCAAAGTACATTAGCATGGGGTTAAACTAGGTTAAACGATGCTGGTTAAATTAGGTTAAATACTTCTGTACTTTGCCAAGGTCAATGTATGCATACACCAGACTGTGCATTGCACAGTGCAAAGACCTATACTCAATACTTTTGTGTGGTTTCATCCACACTCTGAAATATTAATGAGCTTCAATTACAAATGTGCCCAGAAGCACTAGCGGAGCAGTATTCAAGATCCCCATATCCCCATACTTCCTAAACACCAAAACAATTATAGATCTTATAAAGCCTTATCATAAATAGCTTACACTTATATGTGCAGTAAGTGAATTCCTAGGTTAAGATAAAACCTCACTACATAGGATTTTTCCAGTTTAAAATAAATAAAACACAATCATTGTAAAATGGAAAGTTGTGTAACTTTCCAACATATGTTGTGTCTTAGAATGGTTGTAAGAAATTGGCATGTAAACATTGAATGGAAGTATTAATTGGATACAATGTAGTTATCAGAACTCTGTTTTGTAACTAGCTATGAGCCTGTTTGATCAACACCGGGTTAGAACAGATTTTCACATTTGAAAAATATTGTTTACTTTTGTGGTTTACTTCGTGACTGCAATACCAGCAGACATAACACTTTCAAGAACTTTATATTATGTGCTGTAATTTTCATTCCTTTGCAAAACTACACAAACATTTCAAATTAAAAGAAAGCAAAAGCAATTAATACTTTGTATTCCTATTCATGTTACAGAGCATCAGTAAAGCAGAAAATTCCCTATAAATTATGCTTACTTATTAGGTTTTTAATCCCTAAATATAAAAGGCAAATCAAGCACCTTTGCTATGTGATGTGTGAATGTTCAATAATACTAGTCAAGAGTATCTAATCACTGAAATATGCTCAATGTGTATTTCCAGTTATCATTCTTGAAAGGCTTCTGCTGTGTATGTTATCTGAATCCGATAAATGGTCACTACAACTCTGCTAAAGTTGAAAAGTCTTCAATTGTGATGACAGTATTGGAATTGGACTTCCATTGATTGGCAAAGGTTTGCCTTCTCATTGAGCTACATTTTCTGCTCTTTCAAATGCATGGACATTGGTACGTCAGGTGAGAAACAGAGTACAAACTCCTTGCAATCATTACTGGAAAAACACAAGCTAGTGGTGGCAGCATTATGGTTTGGGAGAGTTTACATGGTATTTTCTGGACCCGCTCATCCATGTGGAAGGCACTCTCAATCAATTTGGGTATGAATCCATACTTGCTGACCACATACACCCAAACATACTGTCTTCCCTGGGGCGCATGGGATCTGCTAGCAAGACAATGTTACAGGGATGAAATTATTTGGAAGAGCATGACAATGACTTTCAGTTACTACCCTGGCCACTAACTCACTCGACTGGAACCCAATTGAGCATCTGTTGGACAACCTTGATCATCGTGCTCACTCCATGGATCCTCATACACCCTCCAGCATGTGTGGAAAGCAGTACAGTTAGCATGGCTCCAGATACATATCAGGAGCTTATTGAGTCCCATCCCATCTAGATGCTGTCCAAACTGCACATGGTGATTACTCTGGATATTAGCTGGTGGTCATAATGATGTGACTAAACTCGGTATTCAGAAGTCGGTCCAAGTAGGTAGCCTTAATGTTATCAGCTTTTTCTAACTTAACTTTTTTAGCTTGAAAGGACCAAAACAACAAAATCACAGTCCACATTTTACTATACAATACATTGTACAAGAATAAAATACAAAGTTCAAGCACTCTTTTCAGTGTATTTGTCACGAGTGTGTCCGCAGCTCCCCGGTCGGGCTGCGGGCGCACTCGTGCTGCTGCGGCCCCTCCGGCGTCCGGGGAGAGTGGCGCCGCGGCCCGTGTCCCTGGCCGCACACACACTCGCACACGGCATTCCTTTCTTGACCTCGCTCCCGCTTCTCCGCGACTTCCCTGCCGGAAGGGTGGTCACCGACCCTATATAAGTTCCTTCCTTCCGGAACGCCCCCGCTGGATCTTTAGTGCCCTACAGCCTTTAGAGAAAGCTATTCCTGCATCTGTCCTGCTTACCGTGTACCAAACCATTATGCTCCCGTTCCTCGACCACGAACCTCTGCCGCCTGCCCTGACCTCCTACCTGTCCCCGTGAGACTATGCTTACGTCTCACGATTTTGTACCACGCACTGCCTTGGCTGCCGCCGCAAGCAAGTCACGCCAGTGGAAGCGAACTGGTAGTTTCCCACCGCAGCAAGTCCATCCCGCTTTGCAGCGGGCTCTGGTGACAACCGGGTTCTACTTAGACTCCACTCCCTGGTACGGCTTACACCATGGCTTGCAGTGGTCCAGCGGATCCACTACCAGCATCCGTGACAGTATTTTTTCCCAAACTGCAATGACTGACACTATTAGTTATACAATCCCTGCACCACATTTGTACATTCCAAGGTATTAAAAATGTTGTCATCCAAGTGTATTAAATCATAATTCAACTTTAAATTAGTTATATATGTTTTATAATATAAATCTTAAATTTAATTGTTCATTGTAATTGAGTTTTACCGTCAAATGATGAGTGGGTAAATTAGTAGTTAAAGGGGTTTTATCGTTACAAAGATCATGTCTCAGATTATGGGGACAGTAAAAATAAGCACTTTTGTAATTGGGTTGCATTACCTCTGTCACTTGGTTTAGCAGATATGTGCTTCTCTGTAAATCTGTGGTTTATTTCTGCTGTTGCTGGTCGGAACGCCCCCTGGACGGTTCCCGCTCCCTAGACACGACCCCTGCACTGTAATTGGCTGGCTGACATTTCATTCAGCCTGTTGGGATACGCCCCTAGACAGGAAACACCCTGGCCACGCCCCCTGCACTGTGATTGGCTGCCTGCACACTCTGTGTTTACTCCCCTCTGAGCTGTTAAAATCGATAGTGAAACCAAGGTCTGCTGGCTCTTTATATCTCCCAGCTCTAGGGTGATGATCTGGACAATCACTGGCTGTTTAAAGGGCTTTTGCCAAGAGGTTGATTCACCTCCTCACAGGTCCAGTCCTTAAGCTGCTACTTTGAAAAGAGGGTGTTCTGTTCCTCAGATCTAATGCAAGCCCCGCCTCCTTATGACATCATCATCTGTAGTGTATAACATAAAGATTCAACACTGGCTCTGTATAAGCTGCTTGTGTAGTGCAGTGCTTAGGTGATCAGCTCTGCAAGACAGAGGTTAGGAGTTCAAGCCCCATCAGTAGTTTTTTTTTTTTTTTTCATTTTTAATACACATATGTAAATATATGAAAATATATGTGTAGATAGACATCTATTATTTTATTCATATACACACACAAAGATCCCCTATATAGTGTCCTCACAGTAGTCACACCATGCACTTCCAACATACGTGATACAATGCATGTATCATAAGAGAGATTGACATATAAATTTTAGGTCTCTGGACAGATGTGTAGAATTTAGGGGGGGGGGGAATATACTCTGTGAGGGGACTAGAACTCCAAACCTCTTTGTTGTAAAAGCAATGCTCTACCGCTGCACCACAAACCCAAGTCAGTTATGTGCTGAGCAGGGTCTTCTCTCAAAGCTGATTGCTTCTCTCCCCATTGTTTTCACTCACATGTCACTGACAGCAAGCAGAGATCTTTACTTGAAGCTGACATTTGTCCTTGCAGTTGAGTAAAGATCTCTGCCTGTTGTCAGTACAATTTGGGTGAACACCACTAGAACAGAAGTTAAAGCTGCTGGCTTTCAGTGTCATTTGTGTGTAAACTAAGAGATATAATAGGTGCTTGCTGCAGCCTGTGGAGCCCTCAAGGCTGCAGACATAAGCAGGCAGGAGGCTACAGAGCTGTTATATCCAGACAACCCTCTGCATCCCCTGCTTCAAACAAAATGATGATGTCACAGTTCTTCAGTGAGGGGAGACACGCCTCCTGGGAGGAGAGACACGCCTGCTGAGAGGAGAGACACGCCCCTGGATTTCAAACTCAATCTGAGAAAATTAGCTGAACACCCCGAACAGCTCAAACGATAAAACTCCTTTAATATTATTCTAAATATTTGCATTTTCTTTTTTCTCAGTGCTAGCTGGTAACACTTTTTAACCTGGGGGTGAAGTATTAATTAATTACAGTGAGTGCACTACAACAGTTTTGCTGCAATACATTTGCCATTTACATAAATTCTTACATTACAAATTACAACTTGCAACTCATGAGTTAATATGTGAAATGCCAATGAATCATAGACTAAAAATGGCATTAATAATAGCACTATACAGTACAAAGTATACAAATTTAATAACAATAGAATTATCTGATAAAGTGTACTATTACTAAACACAGAAAAGCATTAGGTTTACTATGAGTTTATTTTAGTAAATTTGCAAGACAGATATGGAAAAGAAAGAGATTTATTGCTAATTTTGTCTGATGAAAAATAAACCAGAACGTAATTTTTACAAGCAATGTGCTTAAGTTTTCAGTCAATGAAATTATTTTAGTTTATATTATATTGTATTATATCATATAATTTAATATTTATCTATCTATCTATCTATCTATCTATCTATCTATCTATCTATCTATCTATCCATCCATCCATAATATTGTTTAGATAAAGTCAATGTTGTTTGCTGAAATGTTGTTTTGGAAATGGAATTCATATGGCTACTGCTAAGATAACAAACACGAGACAAGTCCAGCACAGTGTTTCAAGGTGTTGATATCATACATTCAAACAATCCATTTGACATGTCTAAAACATCTGTGGACATGATTGAAGCGCAGGTGTACTTGGAAGTATGCAAGTCATGGATATCACAATGATTCCCTTTGGGATGGGGTAACAAAAGAAGCTCAAAAAGACATGATTTTACTGTGGACAACAGTTTCTTTTTAGTACTTGGCAATCAAGTGCCTTTACAAAGAGGCTAATTTTTTGGCAGAAAACTCAGGGGGCTATTGAATAAAATTTATCATGCTGAAATATACTTATAATATAAGAAAACTAGTGATACTATCTAGTACCCATAACTAGCAATATTTGTATTTGAAGCATCCAAACCTTAGGCAAAAAGAAAACATATAAGACAACTACCTGTCCCAAAGTTATACTAGCAAACTACCACACCATATCCTTACAGTCCTTAGCTGTCGCTATTCATTACTATTGTTATCAGGAGAAATCTATACAAGAAATGAACTGTGCAAATTCACATCTTTTTGCAAAGATTTTACACTGCTTTAACTTACCTATGTTAAAAAAAAAAAACAATGCAATGTGTTTGTAATGCTCAACAGGACTCCAGACCAAGAGACTTTCTCTGTAACCACTCTCTACTCTGTTTAAGATATGAGCGTCCGGAACAGAAGATCATCCTTCATTAACTCAAAAATCACAAATAATTGACATGAATATGTATTTTCTAAACATTTTATAATAACTCAATGTGTTATTACAAGAAAAAACAGTGTATATACAACAAGGATCTGTGGTACGGTAATGGGATGATCCAACTAATAAATATTCTTCTTTTTTAATACTTTGTTAAGTTTTTTTTTTGCTTTGTATTTCACAGCATTTATAGGGTTTTCAAATACCAATGAATTAGAACCAGTATCTTATAATTAAGAAAACTGGAAAAACATTCATTTTGCATTTTTCATAAAATGTTTAACCACAAAAAATATATTCCAAAGAATACTTCTCTCACCCTATATAATTAAACCATTTTGAAAAACAGCACTACTTTTATTCTGGTGTGCTTATGTTGCTATGTGAGATCTGCAGATAGGTACAATGAACAGATAAAGATAGACCAAAATTATTGTCAAAGTTATTGACAGTTAACAATTACTGGGATATTGGGATATCACAAATTCTTTGTGATTATTAACAAAATGCATTTTGTTCATGGAGAAAATGAGGATTGTAGGGGATGTTTAAACATTTTTATTTTGAATTTCTGAGGCTTTTTATCTTAAGCTAGGTTCACACAGCATATATCACTATACACCTGCTTTTGAAAGTACTCACTGGCTAACATGTAATTTTAACAGTGCTCAGGGCCAGCTCCCATTCACTTTCATAGTCCCCAAAAGAAGAGACATGCCATTTCTTTTCATCGGTGCGTACTGTCAATCGGGGAATTCATCAGGAAACCATAGCACTCAATGAGTGCTATAATTTTACCATATTTGCGGTGCGTACTTCAGGCGCATGACAGCAATTACACCCCGAAGTACACCCTGCAAATATACCATGTAAACATACCTTTAGATTATTTTTTTTTTAAATAGTTTTCTTTTTCTACAGACCTTATAAAACACTGACCTCTTGACCAGCAGTAAATTAAAGCAGTGATCTACATGAAGAGAGATGTTTGATATATATGTTCTCCAAACAACTCTTACCTATTCATGAGCCAGAGGGAGATTTCTGTAATAATGTCATAGGCCAAGTCTACTATGTGCTTGTGATCTATATTGTTGAACATTATACTTAGTTTGAATGCTGCGTTTAGCACTTCTTGAAACTGAAAGCCGATTGTTTCAGCTACCAGCAAGCTCTGCCATTAAAGTGGTGGCTGTACATACACATTCAAACTATTGGTGGTATCACCAGTTAGGACATATTTTAAATAGAAAAGGGATTAAAGGGGTTTTCTCACCATGCTGTTTCACAGAGCCCATTCTTTACAAGCAGCTCATACTTTCTGGTTAGGCTGTGGCTGGCTCTCAAGCAGTGATTAGTTAGACTGCTAGAGAGACATTGGCAATGACAGGGTTCAAACAGTAGCTGAGAAGGCTACAGAGCTCTAAAAAGTTAAAGTTTGTCAATAACAAAGATAAACAAGCACCTATGCTGCAGAAAAGACACAATAGGGAGTGATGTCACCATCCTGACCAGGGCTATTAGAGTAGAGAGAGATGGTCGGTAACCCACAGAAGCTGTGTACACAAGGAGATAAGAACTACTCTAACTATTTAAAGACTCAAATCAGAAGAGTATTTGGTGAAAGTCTGCATTTACCGTTGCCAAGATATTTAAAGCTAATCAATGTGGTGAGAAAACCTCTGTAATATGGTATTATCATTTTTTAAACTCTAAGGGGGACATGTATGAACGGGGCTGCGACAGAAGTCTGGCATCTTTTCAGCCCGAGATCTAGTGCAGCCCCGTTCGCTATATTTGCAAAACGGCCACACTCCGATATTAGGCACATTACAGATTTCCTGTGGCACTTTGCAATGTGCGTGAGATTGGAGGGCATGTTGGAGGCGTGTCGCACTAGAACCGTATGAAGCTACACATTTATAGCTTAAGTACAGAAAATCCAGGCGAATACTGCTGGAAAGTGGTTTACCTGAGCCAGAATTGTTGTTTCTGTGCTAGAATGCGTCTGATTTATGACCTGCAGTAGACCGGGTTCATAGATCCAGGTGCATTCTACACTATTATTATGCGCATAAAAATTGGCGTCTAAGCTTCAAAACTCATACATGTCACGCTAAGTGGATTTTATCACAATATATCACCAAAAAATATCTATTTTAAAATAAAAGTGTTATCAGTGAGCATGCTGCAGTTTATCCAATTAGATGCCATCTCTTTGACTCTGAACTTGTGGCACAACAGGCAAGTAAATATACTTGCAATTTTCTGTTCTGAATATGGCAAAATAGCTTTAAGATGGTAAAGAATTGATCTTCTATAAGCAGCAAAAGAGTGTGGCATACATTAATAGCTATGCAACATAGTATAGTTAGTTATAGTAGATTGGTGGATGTTTATACAGAAACAAACAACAATGTTAGCATCTGAAGCATCATAACCAGAGATGGGCGAATCGATTCTAACGAAGTGGAATTCGTTTAGAATTTCAGGAAAACTTCGGTTCGGAACGAAGTCGAACTTTGGGGTACTTCGGTGAAGAAGTGTTTTTTGATTGATAAAATGCTGCGAGCACATGGCGCTACATGGGGACAAGCACTCTGCGGAGGAGAAGGCAATAGCCTGCATGACATTGTGCAGAGGTTGAAGCCACTCAGAGGTGAATGGCGGATTCTGTGACTGTCACTGCTCTATATAGTCCGGGCCGCGCTCGACGCGGGAGCTCACACTCCTTCGCACTGTGCTCTTCTAGGGAAGGTGCTGCCGCGTTGATAGTCTTTATGAAGAATTGATTTTTATATAGCGATTTCTGTGGGGTGTCTACAGTTGTTCAGAGATGTTTTCTTAATGTTTCTATTCTAGATTTTTTTGGGGTATTAGGAATCTGTAATCAGTGTGCGTCCACTGGCAGCTGCAATTTCAATTGCACTATCCAAGGGATCTAAGCCAGTTACCTGTTGTATTCTGTTGTTTAAGAAACAGGTTTCGTGGGTTTTTAACGAATACAATACCACATTCGATTTTTTGGTTCGTTCTCTGTCCCTGCTCAATTCTATTGCGTATTTATTCCAGGGTTATTTAAGCGTTGTTTTGCTGGTGTGCTGACCCAAAGAAAGAATCAAGTCATTTTGTTCAACGCCAAAATATAAATTTTTCCTGTAGCCTTTAATTCCACAAGCAACAGGTTAAATTAGAACTGTATCTCTTGTTGTGTGGATGTAGAAAACCACGCAATGTGTAACACGCTTACAAAAGCTAACTATTTGTGGGCTCAATTCTTTGGCGAAATTTACTTCCGGGGTGAATTAAGGTTGTTTTGCTGGTGTGTGCCCCAAGAAACCGTCTTTTTCAACGCCAAAAACTATTAATTTTTCCTGTGCCTAATTCACAGCAAAGGTAATTACAACTGTATCTCTTGTTGTGTTGGCGTTGAAACATACAGCGCATTGTAAACACGCGCTACCAAAGCTACTATTTTGTGGGGCTCATTCTTTGCGCAATTTAAATCAGGGGTTAATTAAGCGTTTTTGTTTACGATGGTAGATTCCGTTTTGGGGCTGACTCCCCAGAAAACGTTCTTTTCTCAAGCAAAAATATATAACTTTTACCTGTAGCTAATTCACAAGCATAGTTTTTATTAGACTCAACTGATATCTCTTGTTGTGTGGCGTAGAAAACACGCAATAGTAACACAGTTCTACAAAGCTAAGGACAGTTTTTGTGTCGGGCTCAATTCTTTGGCGCAATTTAGCGCATCCGGGAGTTCAGATTAGCGTTGTTTGCTGGTGTTTTTTTGCTGACAGAAAAAGAAAACCCGTCTTGTTTAATAACAGCCAAAATTATTTAGATAATATTGTTTTCCTGTAGCCTAATTCACAAGAAAAGGATTAATTTTTGAGGGGATTCTATAATTAACATGCGTTATCTTTGTTGGTGTGTGACGTAGAAATGACACGCCGATATTGTAGACTACGCTCTTTCTCAAAGTCTACCCTAGTTTAGTGCGCTCAATTCTTTGGCGCTATTTACATCCAGGGGTTATATTAAGAGTTGTTTTGCTGGATGTGTGGACAAAAAATAAACCGTACTTTTTCACCGCCATAATATATAAATTTTTTCCCTGTAGCCTAATTCACAAGCAAAGGGTTAACTTACACTGTATCTCTTTGTTGTGTGGCGTAGAAAACACGAATTGTAAACGCATACAAAGCTACTATTTGTGGGGCTCCATTCTTTGGCGCTATTTACATCCCCAGGGGTTAATTAAGCGTTGTTTTGGTGTGTGGATGACCCCAAGAAACCATCTTTTTCAACGCCAAAATATATAAATTTTTTCTGTAGCCTAATACAAGCAAAGGTTAATTGCAACTTGTATTCTTCGTTGTTTGGCGTAGAAAAATACACGCAATTGTAACACGTCTACAAAGCTACTATTTTGTGCGGCTTAATCTTAGGCGCAATTTAATCCAGGGGTTATTAAGGGTGAACGGGGTAGATGGTTTTCGCTGGTGTGCTGACAAAACAAAAACGTTCTTTTTCATGCCTCAAAAATATATAAATTTTTCTGTAGCCTAATCACAAGCAAAGGTTAATTACATACGTTTCTTGTTGTGGTGGCGTAGGAAAACACGCATTTGTTAACACGCTACATAGCTACTATTTTGTGCAGCATTCATTTCTCTCTTGGCGCAATTTTCATCAGGGTAATTTAGCGTTGTGTTTTGCTGGTGTGTGTGACCAAACATAAACCGTCTTTTTTCAACACCAAAATATATATACATTTTTCCTGTAGCTATTTCATGGTCCGAAGTATATTATGGCTGTTTCGTGCTTTTACATTTTGTAAAACACACAGTGTTTTTAAACGACACATCAAGAAAATTTTTTCCCGGCCATTTGTGCCGACGCGGCAATTTATATCAAAGGTTACCAGCTTGTTACTGGGTTCATTTGGAGTCAAAAAACAGGGTGTATATTTATTCCATATACAGATATCATCATCAAACAGTGTCTGATACATTTTAGAACAATACTAGTAATGTCAGGACAGAGAGGGTGGCAGGCTACTACACCTTGCGATGTGGCGTTGGCACAAACATCCTGGAACAGTGAAGAATCATAACGCATGTACAGCACAGCAATGGCGGACGTGCAAGCGAGGGGGTCACTCGGTGAGGCCACAACTGCGATGTCATCTATGCGGCCGTGTGTCTGTTCAGCACCCACAGGGTTCTTGAGGGTTGTTTATAGGTATCCTCTTACTCCGCGAATGAATTGACGCAACCAGCAAAGAGTCGGTGGGAACCTCAGACACATAACCATTAGTTGGCAATGGGGCCCGCGGAGGGCGTCAGCGGCCTACCTTGTCTCAGCCCGCTTTGTTCATCGGTTCCCTAGCAGAGATCTACTATGTGGTATGGGACTCAGCGCCAACAATATAGCGAGGATGACAATTTGAGGGGAGGGCAGTCAGCAGCTACTGGCAGCGAAGAAATGGGGCCATGGGCATTATCGTCTGATTACTTGCAGCTAGGCGGCCAAAGCATAGATGTGGGAGTGGAATGGGAGGTCATTGTTGAGAAGGTCAGCCTCGGCATACCAAGCCGGTGATGGTACAAGCAGTGACGATGAAAAAAACAAATAGATGATGTAGTAGCCGACGCATGTGGGAGCCGGGTGAGGCCAAGGGCTTCATCATGTTGGGAATGAGTGCGTCAGCTTGCGCGTTCAGGCAGCTGCGCCAGCCAGCAAGGTGGGTCGTCGTGGCCGTGAGTCAGCAGGATAGGCGAGTGTGAGGCGGGAGCCAAGCGGCCAAAGGGGTAAAAACCCTTCGCAGGTCAAGAAAGTAGCTCAGCAAGGGGATCAGAGAGGCATGCTTGGGGCAGTAGATCACATCAGTGCGGACGCGTTCGGCGGTAAAATCCGATAATCGGCGGTGTGGGCAGTTCTATTGCTAAGACACGGAGGAGCCGGAATATGTGGTATATGTAGAATCTGTGGGCAGAAAGGAAGGTGGCCAGGGAGCTAACGTTTGGCACATGGCCCTGCGTCAACTCATGCAGCATCAACATCCGGTGGCATGGGGTGAAAAGTCGGATCTGATGTGGTGGTTCATCCTGCCGCCGACAGCAACTTTTGCGCAGCGCCCTGTGGTCACAATTTGCCATTGCAGCCAGTCAGGCTCACACATTGCAGAGGGAGTGGTTTCTCTTTGAACATCATCTCACAGGTCCTGGACTAGCTCCAGCCTCCTCCGATACATCCATGGCGCAGCAGCAGTCGTTCAGAGAGGCGATTGTCAAAGAGTACAACTCAGTATGACGTCCCAAAACGATTCCTAAGGTGCTGCATGCTGTAAACCTTGCCTAATGTCCATGTATTGGTGTGCAGTAATTCCTCCCTTTCAAAATGGTGGACTCGACACGTTCAGAGAACTAAATGGATTGATGCCGAGCGCGATGGAGAGTTCCATAAGTTGTAATTTCTTTCGCAAAAAGGCAACAGGAGTACCAGCTCTTAATCAAATTGTAGAAACAGAAGGTGGTCAGTCCTTGAGCTTATTATCGTTTGTTCACCAAGGTGCACGGCACGCGGACGTCTGGAGCTCGTTAACTATGGTCAGGGGCGCGTACATGTCCTTTACGGCCCCTGGGTGGAATGTGCTTCAGCCCAGGCACACAACAATTGGACAGGAGACGCCAGCTTTCTTCCTCACGTGTAAAACTGCTGCACTGCGCAATGTTCCGCGCCTCCTCCTCCACCACCACCACCACTCAAATGTACTGGCTCCATCATACGACATGTGTAGTGGCACGCCGGTGCTCACGCAGTTCTACACTGGTCTGCCTCGGCGAAACAAAGTCCACACAGGGAGGAACTGCTCCGCTCGTCATGCAGCAATAATCGATGTGTGGCTTTCTCCTCGCTCAACTGAAATCGGAACCATGGTGACGGACAATGGGAGGAAACATGGTGTCCGCGCTTGCACCGATGGATTGGTCCATGCACCCAGCATGGTGCACGTGTTCAATCTGGTTGTGAAAAAGGTTCTGAAAGGTTCTTCCACGATCTTCAGAAACATTATGAAAAAATGGCCAGGAAACTATGCATGCACTTTTATACCATTTGTTCAAAGCCCATGAACACTCTCCTCGAGTTGGCAGCGTCAGAATGGCGCCTTGTCTGCCGCGATCCGAGATTTGTTGCGTGGGATGGAAGCGCGGCGCTAGGCTCTGTATATGAACTAATGTTATCTCACGGCGACCGCTGGAATTCAGCCGTAGCTCGTTGCGTACTTGTTGGACGGATGTCATGAACAGAGTGGATAGGGGGTCGGCTTCAGGTTTAGTGGAGATTTAACGTTTGTTTGTTTGATGATCTGGAAAGACAGAAGTACTCCCCTGTGTAACTTTGATGTCAACCAGTGGTGCAGCTCATGGTGCCACCTGTCGTTTGTTAGAGCCATTCGATGGTAAGGTCAAGGGCGAAATTATGTAGTTCAGTTTCGCCAGGAATTGAACGGGCAATGAATATCGTCTTGGTTGAAGGCTGCGTTATGGTTGGGTGCTTACATTGTCCTGGATCAGATGCTGAAAAAATCTGTCTGGGCAGGGGACTGGAGACGTGGCGACTACATCTTCGTGGCCAATGAGTCCGGTGGACTGAAATGGAGGAGGAGGAGTGAGGATTGGAGCAGAAAGCATGTCTGGTGAAATGAGTGGATTTTTACCAGTGACAAGAGAGGAGAGCAGAGTGCTGGTGGATGGAGATGAGGATAGACGAGGCAGATGACCCCAAGCACCGTGGCAGTATACAGTGAAATGGAGGAAGGGAGCCCCTCGGAGTCACTTGTGAGTTGGCCCGCTAGCATGCTGATTTGCTGGCTTGTTGACAGTCAACCGAGATATTCAGCATCGCGCAGAGGGATGACTTCTGGCTTCCACATATATGGACCCTCGATACCGGTCCAAAATGGGAGCCTTTTTCCCAGCTATGAGAGGAGGACAAACTAATACTATTGGGAAAAGATCCTCCGGATATCAGTTGGCCGATCCTATGTTGTGCATCCTCCCTCCTCTCTGGGACAGGTCTGACCGGGGAGGTTCCTCAGGCTCCGTACTTCTGCCGCGGATGCTGGGGAAAGGTGGGGAGGGGGTAGGAGATCCTAACAAGCTCCATCAGTGTAACTAAGTCTGGAATCACTGATGTGCAGCTTCTTCACCCGGCCTAGTGAGGTGGGCAGTCGCCAAGCTGCAGCAGCAGGACCTGGAGCTGTCCACTGATCCAACAGGTTGTGGCCTACTTGGACAGCACTCTGCCACCTCAGTTAGAAAGATCGCTTGGATTACTAGGTAGCCAAACTGGACGTGTGGCGCAAACTTGCATGAGTTTTGCAGTGGAGAAAGCTGTCATGCCAGCCAGTTTAGAGTAGGTTGTTGGCATCAGAGCGGAGTGTTCAGTGGGGGGGGCCATCGTTCCCCAGGAACCGCTTGTCCGGGAAATGTGGAAACAACGAATGACTTTGTCAAGTGTATCAGGGTGGATCGGACAGGATTTTCACACACCAATGCCTTAGGCGTCAGTCTGGGTTCAAATACCTGCCTCAGCACTATTCTGATACCGCCCGCTGATGCCACACATCTTCTGCCTGTTTCTCCATCCTGCTCTACACCATTCTTTACCAGGAGATGGTATTGCACCACATAACTATTTGTCATTGTGCATCTCACTCTATGTACTTCATGATTCTGTAGCTGTTGCTGTTGCCGTAGACGCATCCACATCATGTAGGTTGTCTGGTAATCTATGGTTGCCATGTCTGACCTCATTGCGAGTGTGCTGTGGACTGCTTAGCATTGATCTCCAACTGTGTCATTGTGCACTGCTCTGACCTCATTGGCTGTGCTGCCTGCGAGACCTCGCTTCAGTCATTTTTGCCACTCTGTGGGACTTCCTCACTGTTTTGTCTCGCACACTTTACCAGAATGATCATTTGTGTCACGTGTGCTGTTATGACCCTCGATGCTGTGCTGTGACCTGCCGTGCCATCCAACACTGATGTTAATTGTTCACTGCCTGACTTCAAGCTGCTCCGCCGTGACCTACTCTCAGTCATTGTGCATTCTGTGGCTTCTCTTTTTTGCCACCTCCAGGAAGTAATTGTGCCACTGCCTGTTCTCATGCTGCTTGCTGTTCGTGCTCCACAGTGGCGTGCGTGGTTAGATTAGTGCACTCTGGTGTCTCCGTGGTGAATATGGGTTTGGGTGGGGGGGTGGGATATGCGAGCGCGCGGGGTCGGGGGCATGGCACGACAGAATGGGCATTTTACGTCCCGTTGTTGGGTGGATTTGTGACCTCATAGCTGCTTGTGCTTGTCGGTGACTTACTAAATGAATATCATTGTTTTGGTGTGTAGCTGTACTCAGTGGTCTAATATAGTTTTTGTTGGGCGCTAGCTGCGGCCGGTCCTAAGTAGAGAAGGATTTTGTAGGGCGAGTGAGTGGTGTCAACTGCCTGTGGAGTTTTCTGGAGTCTCTGCACTTGCTAGGGCTCGGGGTCTTGATTGGTTGATACGCGATCTCTCGCTCAGAGTTCAGGGACGTAGTGCATTGAGATCGCGGGTAGGCGCTAGTGGGTCGTGGTGGCGCGGGTAGTTAGAATGGAATTGTTACTATGTTCACTGCTCGCAGAGCTGTTTCGGATGAGTTGGGGAGTTGGTGTGTTGGTGGGCTGTTTTAGATCTTATATGCTGCTCGCCTGTGCCCGGTGTGACACTATGTGATAGTGCCACTCTGTGGACGGGGAATTCAATAGTACTGTTTTAGGCGCGCCTCCCTAGGAGAGATGAGTTGTGCGCGGAGCTGGTTTTTTGGGGTGCGGGCTATGATGCTATGGCCTGTGATCTTGCATACGGATGGGGTTCTTTGTTGTTTGCATGGGGGGTTATGGGGGGTGTTCGTGTGGTTGTCGTGACTCCACTTGTGAATTCATTGTGCCCTATGTGTGGAACTCAATACTTGTTTTGCCGCACCTCCAAGGAATGCTCTCATTGTTGCACAGTTCGGGACCTCATTACATGCTGCGCCGTGACACTTCCGAACGATATCTGGTGAGATAGTGCCACTCTGTGGGCTAATTAACGATTTATTGCCGCCTCCAGATGTCATTGTGGCTCACGGTCGTCTGCTGTCGCGCATACTCGAGTGCTGGCGCCGTGCCTCGCCTACATTTATTCTCGGTGTGTGGGGACTTGTTTGCGCGCCGCAGGTGATCTGTGTGTGAGCGGCTGGCGGTACAAGGTGGGGAGGAGAGATAGGGGGTTGGTCGCAACGTGTAGACCTATGGCTATCTTGTACAGCACATGTGTGATTGTGCACTTGTGGCCTAAATACTGTTGTGTGTGGTGTAGTGTTAGGAGTTGGGTGAGGAGTGTGCGTGGAGGGGAGGATGGAGGGGTTGAGCTGTGTTGTTGGGTTGGGGTGGTGTGTACACTGTGACTCAAGAGTTCAATTTGGGTGATGTTCATTGTGACGAGTCGCAGTTAGTGGGTGGGCGCGTGTGTATATAATGCTGTTTTGCGCTCCAGAGAGTTGACAGATACCTGTCATAGGTGCACACTGCCTTGATCTCATGCTGCTGCTGTCGTGACCTACACACTGTATCACTTTGTGCCACTCTGTGGCTTAATACTGTTTTGCGCCTCCAGTATTGTTCATGTGAGGGGTGTCGCGCCTACACTGCAATGACCTCAATACTGCGGCGCCGGTGACCCTCTACCGCTCTAGAACATTGTGCCATCTCTGGGCTTCGCTCGTGTTTTGCAACTTCCAGGAATGTCAATGTAAGTGCCACTGCCTGACCTCATGCTGCTGTGGCTTGCCCCCTTTTTACCTCCCCAACTCTGCTACTAATTTTTTTTGCCACCCGAGCTCTAAACTTTTTTTTTTTTCACCTTTTCCTTTGGAAAAAAATTTATCAGGTAATTCCGCCCGAGTTTTTTGGCAGTTTTGCCCCCTTAAGTGCCCAGGGAAAATTTTTTAGTGAAGCCTTTTTAAGGAGCCGGGGCAAATCAATTTTGGGGTTGTCCTACTAAAACAAACATTGTATGAAGCCCCAAAAAAAGGGTCCCTCTGCATTTTAAAACATTTGGAAAAAACGTTCTACGCACCCTGCAGGGCCCCGTTTCAGCCCGGAAATAGTGCTTTTAACCCCAAAATTTGTGCGAAAAAAAATTTTGGACGAAACAAATTTTGTCCGGAAAAATTTTGGGATTGGGCCTTTAAAACGAATTTTTTGAGAAAATTTGCCCCTCTTTTAATTTAAAAAAACCATTAAATTTTTTACCCTAAAAAAAGGGGAAAAATTTTTGGGTTTAATTTTAAATTTTTAGTTTAAAAAATTGAAAAGTATTTCATTTTAAACCAAAATGTTAAAAATATAATGGCAAGAACAAATCCAACCACAAATTTAAACTACATTTATACCCTTTCTCTTTTTGAGAAATAAATTTTTTTAGCAATTTTTGGGTTTTAAAACCAAAAAACAACCCTTGGAAAAACCGAAAAAAAAAAACCCCCTTTAAATTTGGGGGGGGGGGGGGGGCCGGGGGGAAATTTTTAAATTGATTAAAAGTTAAAATTTTTTTTGAATTTAAAAAACCGCTTTTGATAATAGCGGGGGCCAGTTTCCCAAAAGGAAAACCCATTATGTGCCCTATAGACATATTTACCCGTATACGTGATTTTGGAATTAAAACCAAAAATTTGTGATTACAAAATTTCCTGTTAAATGTTTCAAACCCTTGGGCCCGAATTTTCCAAAAAGATAATTTGAAAAGGCCCTTTATGAAGACTACTTTTTTCTTGTTGCACCCAAATAATTTAAACATTTAAAAAAGGAAAAAATCCCCCAAAAGGCCCCTAAGGTGAACCCCCATTTAATTTTACTCAAAAAAATACTGTCATTTTTTATGAGATGCTTTCAATTACCTTGCCTTTGCCAGCTTGACCTGTCTGACATTTTCAACGTTTAATGTTACTTTTGGAGTTTTCTTTTTAAATTGGAGTCTAGTATAATCAAGGGCCTTCTAGATTTACACCAGCAAACATAAAATTGAAATTCTGTACTACATGATTGATGTGAAAAAGCCATTTCAAGGACTAACTAGAGCTTTACTTGCTAAAATACTATTGTTGGGCAACCTGTATTCATTCTAAGTAAGACAATAGGATTGCTAGCTTATTCTTCCTTGCACTTTGTATTATGCTATATTGTCTGCCATTCACACAGATAAAAAAGGCTGCCAACAACATGTTGAAAGAGGCCCCCCACATTAAAAGTTAAAAACAAATTTCCGGGGACGCCCTACGAGTTTTTTAAAAAAAATGGGGTTCTTTTTTTATGATCTTGACAAATTTTAAAGTATTTCAAGATGACTTCATATTCACTTTTTGTTTTTATTTTCTTTGTGTTTTTATCATAAGAAAAGAAGTCTCAAAGATGCACACTCTCTTTGCAGGAGTCCAAAAGTTATGTTGCAGCTTTGACTTTGATTAGCTGTCTTGCTTATATTTGCACTCTGATGTTTTGTTTACCTGTAACTATCGCTTTCATTATTTAAACTTCTGTAGTAGCCATGGAAAAAATCTTTGAGTAGAAGCATAATATTGACAATCATTTGAATAATCAAAGTGTCCTTTCAACACCATTGGAAAATTTGCCACCGGTTTAAGTGACCCAAAAAAATTATAATAGATGTTTGTATATTGAGTATACTATTTTAAAAATATTTTTTCCTTGAATGTAGAATTTTATTTTCGTATATGCGTGTATGTATATAATATGCTATCTTTACAATAAATTATCAAATACATTTACAAAAATTTTTGTTTAAAAAAAGAAAATTTTTTTCCTTTATGGAAAGACAGACGACCCATAGGGGAAAAAAGACGATGGATGATAGATAGAAGACAGACAGAAAGATAGATAGATATAAAAGATGATAGAGTACACCATTTTTAAGTTTGTTTTCATTATCCACAACTGTGCCAAAATTTTGCCTAGCTGCAAGAAAGATTCTTTCAGACAAAAAACACCCACCCCTTCAGGGCCAAACGTTTTTGGAAAGGATAGAAGTGTCTAGAAACTGTCTAAAAAAATATAAAAAGTGTGTAAAGCAAGTAGCATTATTTTTTTGCACCAATTGTGCCAGAATTTTGGTGCAACTGCCTTGATAAATGTACTCCAATGTGACTACTCTACAGAAGAAAAAAAATTTTAAAAACATTGGGGAAAGGAACTTTTTGGACAGGGTGCCGGGGATCCAAAGTAAAGGGAACCCTGTGGGGTCAGCGGGTTTGTGGAGGGCCAGGTTCGTTTGGGGGGCTTCCCTTCGTTGTGAAGTGAGCGGTGCTGAAAATTAAAACCACAGGAAAAACTTTCAGTTTAATCATGGCCCAAAAACTAAATAGAAAATTTTATACTTCACAAGTAGACAGATTCAAACGGTAAAATTTTCCCCTTGGTACGCTTTACTCAAACAGAAAATTTCCCATCACGGGATGTATGAAAAATTTAAAAAAAAGGTTTACACTCTCCTTGCCCTATAACCCCATAAAATTTTTAAAAGTAAAACTTATTCAACACCCACATAGCAGGTTTCTTTCCCACCCCAACTTTCTCTTCCAGGAGAAGGATTTTCCCAACTCCCTTCTGTGATGGGATATTTTCCCGGAAAACCTGCGGGTTTTTCCCCGGGGTTTTTGAAAAAATTTCCCTTCATTGTAGCCCAAACCTCCCTGTGGTCCTACCACCACTAGGCCACAGCATGTGTCATCTTTTTGACTTTTTCTCTTTATTTTATCCCTCAAAAATTTTCCCTTTCATGATCACTGTATTTGGTCATTTGTTCTTCTTTTCCAAAATTTGTAAATTTTCCTTTTGGGTCTGTGCGGCTGCTTTGAACCCCCGGGCCAAACCCTTTGGGGGGCCAAGGGGACCTATAGCTGGACAACTGGAACTGATAAAACTCTAAAAACCCTTTTGACATTCCCCAAACAAAAATTTTCCCTTTCCCCTGCCTTTAAAAGGGCCCTTTTTTAATAACTGTGTTTATGCATTTTAAAAAGGGAAAACTCCAGGTATCCCACCCCTTAAAGGGGGCCCCACCAGAGGTTTCAAGCCTTAAATACAATTAAAAGGGGAAAAAATTTTTTGGGCCAAAATTTTTTGGCCGAACTTTTCCACTGAAAAAATAAATGAAAAAATAAAAAATTATTTGGCAATGAAAAAAAAGGCATTTTTTACTAAGGAAACTTTCCCAAAATACAGTTTTCATATGGCAACAAACACCATTTCTTTACAGGAACTTTGCATGTGATTACAATGCAGAAAAAATTTCAATTGCTAAAAAATCAAGTGTCATTTGAAATGATTAGTTTTTCATTTTCCCTTTTTTTTCTCTCTCCGGCCACCACAATAAATTATCTGGGCCCCAAATTCCCCATCATTCCCGTGTTTCTGAAAAAAAACTCTCCATCCTTTGTTTTAAAAAGTGACAAAAAGTTTTTTGTTGCCTTTGTACGTAATAATACTTTTTTTTTTTAAATAAAACCAGCCCTAAAACAGGGGTACCGAGCCTCTTTTGTCCCCTCCCCTTTCCCTTAAATAATGACACCGTTTTTTTTCCCCTTCACTTCCCAATTCCTGTCTTCGTGTTATTACAAATAAATAAAAACCCCCTTTTTTTGTGCCCCCCAATAAAAAATTTACCTTCCTTTCCTTTTGCACCCTTTTAAAACAATGATCATTTTGCCCTTGTTTATTTTTTCTATTTCCATAAAAATTTTTGATGCTAAACTTTTAAAATTGCCCAAAAAATAAAGGAAATTCTCTGGGAATTTATTATTACTTTTTGAAATGTTATTTTTTATAAGTGGGGGCGCCATAAAACAAGGCCTTGTGTTCTTTTAAATACATGTTTCTAAAGGCAGATTAAGAGTCTTAATCCTTTATGTTAATAGCTTGGGTAGTCATTTATGTCAATAAACTGTGTTTTTAAAATTTTAAAAAACAAAAAAAAAATTGCAATCAAATTTTCCAAGTGACATTAAATTTATTTTAAACTGTGAAAGTCAATAAAATAAACAGTAAAGAATTCAGGGCATGCTTAAAAGATTCCCCATGAATTGTTTTTCCCAGAAAAAATTGTTATTATAGAACACTTTCAGAATTCAAGGGAAGTCACTTTAGAATTGGGATTAATATTGTCATTCCAATTATGTAAATTCTATTTTTTTTATAGAAAGAAAAAAACTATCCTACAATAACTAGAGTTTTCTTCCAAAAGTAGAGTCACTATTCTGTCAACAGCTGTATGGAGTCCTAGTTCCATATCTGTAGCCTGCAGGTTACTAGTTGGCTAGGGAGAAGTCTTAGATGCAGATTGGGGGGAGTATTGATTTTTATTGACATGACCAGTTTTGTGAAGACTAACTTTTTGACCCTGAAACTGCAATTTTTTTGGGGTTAAATTTCACCAAAATTGATTTTGTTTTAAACAAAAAACAGTAGGGGAAAGTGTCTAGGCGGTGACCGGGGTTAAAAATTGTGGTTCAGCCTTGTATTAAAAAGGTATGGAAAAGGGCTGCCTTTTAGCCCTTAAATTTTATTTTTGTTTGCTGCGGTTTTGGGGACTCTCTGAACACAGTCCCGATTCTGTTTGTGTGGGGTTTTTTTATGCACCCCCACCAAAACCCGGGCTGATTCTTTGCTTGTTAGGGGAGGTCGCAAATTGTTGATGGCGTTTGCCCCTTTTCCCCCTCTCCCTTTTTTGTCTGTCTATCTGGGTTCTGTGTGGTTGGGAAAGTCAGAGGGCCGTCCTAACCCTCTTTGGGCTGGATTAGTATCCTTAAAAAGACAACCCCTTTCCCCTTGTCCAAATGCTTGTGATGCTTTTTTTTTGAGCTAAACATTTTTCACCCCGTTTTTTAAATTGGATTGCTGGGCTTTGTGCCTGCCTTTTTCATATCCCTTTTTTCCCCGAGGTTTTTTGACTTTTTTTGCTTTTTTCTGGTACTGAAACCCCATTTTGCCTGGGGCCTTCTATTTTGTGTTTGTTTGGGCTTTTTCTGTTTTTTCCCCCTTACCCCAAAAATAGGGGCTGTTGTCTAATTGTCGTTTTACAAAACCCAAGGAAAGGTGGCAAGTAGGCAAGGGGGCGTGGGTTGGGGGGCTTAGGGCTAGAATTAAATTTTCTGCCTTTTTTGTTTTGGCCTAGCGTCCCCTTGGGGAAAAGGGTAAATTAAGTCTATTTCCCAAACCAAAATTTTTCTGTTCTGATTTTGCTTTTTTTTAGATCTTTAAACAGTTTTTTTTTTTTTTTTGTTGTGTAACAAACTTCCTAAAGGTTTTAAAAACCCAAACCAGGTTTGGTACAGCCCAAAACTTAAATTTCCAATCACTGCTGAAGAAACAACCACAGACCCGAAAAAGGAATTGAAAAGCCTGAAAATGAAGTGAAAAGGAAACCCCATGAAAACAACAGATGAGGAAAAAACTTTTCAGCTAGACCAGGGGTTAACAAGATTTTCAGACAAAAAAAAATTTTTGCCCCAAAAGGAAAAAAGGGAAAAAAATAGCCCCTTACCATGTTAAAACCTTTTTTTCCCCCGTACTACTCCCAAAAACAAAACAGCACCCCAAAACGGATAATCTTTAAGGTCTTTTTTTATCCCAAGCCTTTTTTGAAAGGTTTTTAAAACCCAAATTTCAATCCTTTTCCCCCAAACCCCATTTAAGTCTTTATTTTATGCATTATAGTTAACAAATTAACTCCCCAGATAACTTTTGCAACTTAGTAGCAATTTCAATTTTGTTACTATGTTCAATTTTGATACTTTTTTTTACTTTAAAAAATTTTTGGGTGGGTGTTTGATTTTTGGCGCCAGGCAAAAAATTTTTGCAAGCATTAAAAAAAGGTAGAATGGGGCTGAATTATGAATGTTCTCTGTGGGTTTATAGATTTTTGGGGGTTTTTTTGTTACCCAAAGTGACATTTTTGGGTCAGGTAAACCACTTTTTAAAGTGGGTTTTACCTGTCCCCGCAGTAATGTCCCTGGATTTGCCATAATAAGCTTTAAAATTTTGTAGTTTTACGGGTTTGTGTGCAACACAACCTCCGAATGCCCCCCCCATTAAAACGCATTTCAAAGTGCCGCGGGTCCGGGAATGGTTTTAATTTTGGGAGCACCTTGGTTATAAAAAAAACGCAAAATTGGGGGTGTGCTATTTTTTTTGGTTAAAAAAAAAACCAGACTTCCGTTTACAGCCAGTTCTTACATGTTGAAAAACCTTTTTTATTTTCCCCAAAGGCACACCCCGGAGTTTCCAAAACATTTCAAAAATTTTTTTATTAAACCCAAAATTTTTTTAGACACAGTATACAAAATCGTTTAGTGATCCGGGTGAACTTAATTTAAAATCAAAAAAAGTTTTATAAATCAAAAGAGCATGTCCCAACGTTTCCGGTCATAGACCCCTTTTGAAATTTGGGATTTTTCAAAGCTTCAGCAAAAAGGGTCTACCCCGTCCCCTTTTTTGATACTTTAAAAGTTTATGAATTTATTGTGGCAGACCCCTTTTTCAAATTTTTAAAAACTTGTAGAAAATAACAAAACATTTTGGAAAGAAAGTATACTCTTTAAATTATATGGTTTTATGTATCAAAGGAAAAAGGAATAAAAATATCTTTGGCCTTAGAAGGTCTTAAAATAAGGTAAGTACAACCTCAGATAACTGACAACACCCAACATAGTTCATTGTGATGTTATTTAAGTCAAAGTAGAAAAATCAAGAGTGAAAAACTTAGTATACCCTATGAATCAAAAGTTTGTAGAACCACCTCTAGCAGCAATAACTTGAAATATTGTTTCGGAGTAAGCCAATCTTATTATTGAGTTAGTCTCTTGCATTGATTTCTATGACTTTTGGCCCACTCTAATTCACCACATTACGATCTTGACATCGTAAAGAAAAATCCTTAAACTTAAAAAGATGCACCTTTTTTTTAAAAATTTTAAATTTTGAGGTTCCCAAAATTTTTCAAACCCCTAAAATTCCCCAAAAAGGAAAAACAGTTTAAAAAATGGGTTTTTTCCCCTTCTATGGGACTTGTATTTTTCAAAACAGAGTGTGCAATTGTTTCCGGGGCTATCAAAAATTCTGCCTTTTGACTAAGTATTTTTAACCCCCTGGAGTCGGAAATGGGATTGAAAAATTGAGAAATTTATTTTTTTAATACAAAGACTAGATTTGGATGTTGGTGACATCCAGTGACAAGGGTTCCACCAAAGGTTTTACACCCATCCCTTTGTCTCCATTTGATACGGGAAATGCAGATGGCAAAAGTGAGTATGGAATAAAGCTGGTTTTTTTGTTCTTTTTTTGTCATTTTGGTTTTTATGATTTTTTTTTTTATAAAAGTTACTTCTGGATATTGTAATTGAAATAGGCTGGTAAATGGAAGGCAGTGCCCATTCCTTATACTGTTACTAACTTCCATTCACTGACCTTCCTCAAAAATAATAATTACAGAAGAACTTTATAGCCAATGCCATTAATTACTGAAAAACACAGCCATGCAACCACTCAAAGGGGAGTATAGGAGGAGAAGGTCACAGGGTCATTTCAACCAGTCTTCCCTTTCTCCCTGAGCTGGCTTGGTGATGAGTGAGGTGCACCAGATAATATTTTTAGCATTTATGATCCCCAAGGCACACTCAAAATTTTTAAACATCATGTCGTGTGGTTGGGGTGTCCTGGTGTTTTTGGGTGCAAGAGGGGAGTAGGGGCTTAAGTTTTTTACAAAAGATGACGAGTGGTCAGGGGGGTACGTGTTCTGTTACAGAAAAAAAAATCCTTTTTTCCAAATGTGGGGCAGAGTGAAAAACTTTTGAGTCTTTTAGTTAAAGAGCTGATACAGGGAAAATTTTACAGGAAAACTGTAAATTACAAACAAATGCTAGGTCAGAGGCCAGTACCCAATTCTTGGGTGTAAGTGACAGGAACTATTACTCCTGCAGCACCTGCATTTCTATCGTTTCATAAACAGAATCATGAATGGACTCTCTAGTTCTTACTTTCTTGCTGGAGACAGGGAGGGTCAGCCTCTGGTATATAACTCTGCCCACCTTCAAGAGACTTCCAGAGGTTTCTTTCAGAAGAAGATCTGTCTGTAACCCTTGGTCCAGCTCTGCTTTTAAAATTTTAGACTGGAATGCACTTTATCATGCATCTTTAGAGTGCATTTTCAGTACACTACATGGGCATTTGTTTATGTGCAGTTCTCTTCAGCTCCAAATTAGGTTTAGGTGTAGACTTTGTCTGGGTCATTGCAACACCTTGATTCTTTTCTTTTTCAGCCATTCTGTTTTAGATTTGCTGGTGTGCTTGGGATCGTTATCCTGTTGCATTACCCAGTTTCAGCCAAGCTTTAGCTGTTAGACAGATAACCACACATTTAACTCTAGAAAAATTTGGTGCACAGGGAAACTCGGGGGTAACTCAATGACTACTTCTTTTTAATTTAAAGGTATTTTTGAAATACTTTATGCCCTATTTTTGTGGCATTTAAGATAGTTTACTGGCAGTAACTGGAAGATGTTATTTTAAATCAAATTACATCCCTTTCCCCTTTAGTTTAACTTTTTAGTTAAAAAAGGGTTTTCTTACGTTGTTGTTTTACGGAGTCACGGGCAGCTTCAAATTCACAATGAACCAATCAGGTTGTAGGTCATTCTATAGCACTGATTATCATATAAAACACCTCCATAATTAGTTGAGCAGGAGATTTAATCTGTACTAAACAAAAGTCAAGCCCCTGTGTTCAAGTGTTTTCAAAGGTAAACAATCTATCTTTTTAGGATAATAAATCTCTGTCCGAAAAATGGGATTCATTCCTGTGTTGTCTAAACAGGAAAGGGGGAGGAGGATGGTAACCCAAAAAAAATTGGGTGCCTTGGCAGATAAAATTTCTTTTTCCCTGACCAGGGCTTTTCAAAAGAGCCCGATTTGGAAAAAAATATTGTTTTTAATTCCCTAAAAACTTAAAAGTATTATGTAAAAAAAAAAGGCTTAAGGGTGTTCTGTAGAAAAAGAAAAGGTTTTCCTGCCTGGTTATTTTTTATTTAAAGTTCTGCTTTTGAATGTTTTACCATGAAACTGGAATACTGTGTAACAATGACTCTTTATTCAAATGTACAGTGATACTCATTTTATTTGAAAAGTTTGGATTATATAGATTATATTGCAGACCATTCTTAGCCATTCTTTTTTATATACAACTTTTCAATATAATGGTATTTAATGGCTCCACATTTAATGTAAAAAGGCTAATTAGCTGTCAGAAACATTTTTTTTTGTTAATTCCAGGAAGCTGTACACATTTCAAATTTTTTAGTAAGTAAAACATAGTGAATTACAATAAAATGATTTAAAAAAAAGTTAAGTGTTAAAAAAGTCTTTGGCAAAAAATTTTCCCCTTTGTGCTGCACCATTTTTTTGGTGTTTTTAAACAAAAAAAATTTTAAGTGAAAAATTGTTTTCAAAATGGTGCTTATAGCCGGGATGACACTTTTAATGCACTTTAAGTAGGAATTAAATATGCTAGCAATAAAATTTTCTATGCACCCCTTTTTGTGCATGCACCCAGATTAGGGAATCAATTATACTATGTAAGGTATATAAGGACCAGATTTTTGCAGGGTTTTTTCATTCAGGGACTTACAAATTTATTTTTTTGTGTTGAAAAAAATGGATGGAGGCCCATTTTTTTATATGTCACCTTTACAGTTTACAAATGAAGAGGAAAGGAAATAGTAAATGAGGGAAGTTGATTTTGGTACAGCAGTCTAATGGTTTTTAAAGGTATAGACCTTTCTGAAGACAAGGATTGTCTGGTTGCTTTTGAGGGTTTATAAGGTGGGGGAAGGTCTGACATGTTGGGGTAGTGAATTCCAGAGTTAGTGGGACACACAGTTTACATCTTGGAGATAGTTGTTTGAGCACCATACAAAAGAAGAAATAAGATGGGAGAATGTGGATTATGTAAGTGGAGTGTACCTCATCCCTCTTTTCTCTCATCAAAGACCTTGCACATTTCAATATAGAGCTTTGCAAATTATACAAAACTATGTAAAGTAATTATTACAATGCAGTTACAAACAGTTACAAAGAGATCTAAATAAGTTGGAACTTTGGGCAGAAAAGTGGATTCTCCAATTTAAAAAAAAAATGTAAAACTGATATGCAAAAGAACTTTGGAATCTTAGGCCCAGTTCACATGGCTTATTCAAGCCGTAATTGCGGGACGGATTTCGCCCACAATTACGGCTTCAGTAAGGGGCGGGGGCACCCGCCGGCCCCATAGACTTTCATTATCCAAGGTGCGTATCCCGCCGGGATAATGAACATGTCACTTTCTCCCCGCGATTCTTCTAGTTTTTTTCCCTCTAGGACATATGAGTAGAGATGGGCGAATCGATTCTCGCGAAGTGGAATTCGTTTAGAATTTCAGGAAAAATTTGATTCTGAATGAAGCCAAATTTCCTGGTGATTCGTGGTATAGAATCTAAAACGGCCGCAAGCACAAGGCCTTACATGGGGCAAAGAACTATGGGAGGAAGAAAGGAATACCCTCAATGACATAAGCAGACAGGCAGCCAATCAGCAGCCAGCCAGCTTCTATGATGTCATAGCCCTATAAATAGGGCAGCCATGCTAATTGCTGCCACTTGTCACTGTGTCTTGTATGCATAATCATCTCTATTTAGCTGCACTAGATTGCACTCTGTGCAAAATACTTCCGATTTTAGAGTTACTGGGGTGAAATACGTTTCAAATACACAGGTGTGTGTCATATACACACCTGTTCCTGAACCAGCATTTTTATATTTTGCGACATTGCTATCTGTGGCAAAGAGTTAATTTTTTCAGTTATTGTAGGGAACTCTGTGTCAAATCCAGTGTGTGTATGTCTCCCCTATACACACCTGAAATCCATCCAGTTCAGTCTGTAGGGATAATGCTATCTGTGGTAAAGAGTTATTTTTTTTCACTTATTGCGGGGAACTCTGTGTCAAATCCAGTGTGTATATGTCTAGTATTGAGCGATTCGGTCAATAATCTGCTTCGAGTCGATTAAAGATTTTGTGGAATAATGTAGATGATGTTCGATGGTCGCATGTGATTAATCGCCAATTACCATTAAAGTCTATGGGAGAGGAACACCAAGTTCATTTCTACACCAAAACAAGTGAGGTGAAGCTGGAATTAACATCCACAACAGTAAACTGGATACGTGGTACATCTTAATCAAGACAATTAGGCTACAAGAGTTACAGAAAAAAATTCATAGGCTAAAATAATCCATTCTATTCAATGGCTTACCGAAAACATGAGGACGGCGTAGCCACAGCAGGTACAGCGGGAGCAGCTGCCAAGAGGCTCCTGTGACACAAAAGAAGACATCGGTATTGGAAATGGCACATGGTAACTGGCAGGAGACCCCTATCACTTTTTGCACCAGGGACCAACAACTTTTCATAAATGTGGTGACAACAAGAACATCCCAACGGGGAACGCGGAGGTTCAGCTGGCAGTGCCCTAGTTAGAGTGGAGCGGTGAGAGCCAGGTCTGCCATCATTCATCTATTAACCGTTTCATGGCCACATGCCCACCCATTACTACTTCCTATTTTTAACATATCACCGGGCACCTTTTTGATTAGGGCCACTGACAGGAATACTGCCCTATTGGCACCCCTGGTATCCATTTTGAATTAGCCTGAAACCAAAACTAGCAAAAATGCCCTTATGGACCCTCAGAATAAAAATTCGCAATAAGAAATTAACCATTAAAAATTTTTTTCCAATGCTGCTGCTAAAGCTGTTTGCCATTCTAATGCTGGCACGTTGCTGACGTTGTTCCACTGTGAAATCAGAATGTGAAGAAGATGCAACACATGTCTCCAGTTGGTCAACAAGGCCTGTCTCAAATTCCTGCATTCTACTGTCAAATGAAGTGGTTTGAAGGAAATTGCTGACTTTTGATTTGGAACATGGATCAAGGAGGGTGGCTACCCAGTAACTGCTGTTCATTTTGATGGCCTTGAAGCGTGTAAAATAAGCTTTTTTTCAATAAGACCTTTACTATTGGTTTCTTTTACAGCGTCATGACCCCAAAAGCCGCACAGATGCCCTTATGGACCCTCGGAATAAAAAGTGCTGGAAGAAAGAAGTATTTGAAGCACTATTTTAGTGAACTCGGATTGACGATCCTTGTCCTTTCCCACAGCCTGACCCCAAAACCCACACAGATGCCATTGGGGACCCTCAGAATAAAAAGTGCTGGAAGAAAGAAGTATTTGAACCACTATTTTAGTGAACTGGACATTGACTATGCATGTATTTTCCCGCAGCCTGACCCCAAAACCCACACAGATGCTCTTAAGGACCCTAAAAAAAAAGAAGTATTTGAACCAATATTTTAATGAACTGGACATTGACTATCCCTGTCCTTTACTGCAGCCTTACCCCAAAAGCTGCACAGATGCCCTTATGGAGCCTCAGAATAAAAATTCGCAATACGAATTGGATTATTTAAAAAAAAACGTTTTAATCAATGCTGTTGCTTCTGCAATGGCTACTTGCCATTCTACTGCTGACACGTTGCTGACGTTGTTCAACCGTGACATTAGAAGGTGAAGAAGATGCAACAGATGTCTCCAGTTGGTCAATGAGTCCTGTCTCAAATTCCTGCATTATACTGTCAAGTGGGTTGAAGGAAATTGCTGACTTTTAATTTGGAAAGTGGATCAAGGAGGCTGGCCACCCATTAACCGATGTTCAATTTGATTGCCTTGAGGCATGTGAAATTGGAAATCAGTATGTGAAATACGCTTTTTTTCAATACGACCTTTACTATAGGTGTCTTTTAAAGTGATCTCACTACCAAACCAGCAAAAATGCTGTTACTTCCCATCAGAATAAAAATTGCCGGAAGAAATGATTATTTCAAACATGAGTTTTCTGAATAGGACACTGAGCTTTGTTTTTTTTTTTAAATCTAATTCATAGCACTAGGCTATTTTTACGGAATTTATTTAGGGAAATTTTATTTATAGTTTTAAATTATTTTCTTTTTCCTTTTTTTTTTCAAGTGTGATAAAATACAACATACACCCCTCCCTGTAGTTTAGAAAGTATTTTTTACACGTGTAGATGTGTTAAATCTTTTTTTTTACAGAAATGTGAAGCTCTGATTGCCCCTAACAGTGAAAGCCAGGGCTGCCATCAGTCATCTATTAACCGTTTCTATTAGCCTGTCACAAATTCCTGCATTCTACTGTCTAATGAAGTGGGTTATAAGGAAATTGCTCACTTTTGATATGGATCTTGGATCAAGGAGGATGGACACCCAGTAATCGTTGTTCAATTTGATTGCCTTGAGGCATGTGAAATTTGAAATGAGTATGTGAAATAAGCTTTTTTTTCAATACGACCATTACTATTGGTGTCTTTTACAGTGATCTGACCACCAAACCTGCACAAATGTCCTTACCGACATCAGAATAAAAATCTCCGGAAGAAATAATTATTTCAAACACGAGTTTTCAGAGTAGGAAATTGAGTACCGCTATCTTTTGAAGCAGCATGAACCTAATACCAGACAAAATGCCCTTATGCACAGTCCCAATAAAAATTTGTACGAAGAAATGAAGACGGTTGACAGGGAGGTACAGACGACACACCAATGCTGAAAGTCAGGCGAAGCAGAGTGCGCATGCCGGAAGTGTGAGCTCAGACCTCAAGCCTTCCTCAGAAGGCAGTCAAGACCCTGGTTGCGCTTTAGAAATTTCTGGACAATGAGGTTCATGACGTGTGCCAGGCAAGGGATTTGCTCCAGCCTACCGATCTTAAGGGCGGCAAGGAGATTCCGCCCATTGTCGCACACCACCTTGCCTGGCACCAGGTTCTTGTCACCCAGCAACTGCTCAGTCTCATTGCACAGAGCCATCCACAGCTCTTGACCTATGTGTTGATGGTCTCCAAGACACATTAATTTCAACATGGCCTGGTTTCTCTTGGCACGTGATGCTAACCATGAACCTTGGGTTTTGGAAACCTGCACCATCCCTGCGGTTCTGAAAAGTGTGCACCGAGCCTGAGAGCCACCGTCATCACCAGAGACATCCACCCAACTCACCCAGTGAGTGGTCAGATGGACTTTGCCGGACATAGATGCAGCCAACGCGCTGGAGATTTTAGCTGACACGTGGCTGGCCAGGGTAGGGACGGCTTTTCTGGAAAAGAAATGCCTGCTTGGCATCTGGTATTGGGGCAGGCAAGGGCCATGATGTGGTGGAACCCATCTGTGTCCACCAGGCTAAAAGGCAACATTTCCAAGGCCAAAAAACTGGCAATGCTGACATTCAGGCTTTTGACTTTGGGATGGTTGGGGTTAAAGTGTTTATTCTGCTCCCACACCTGGTAAACGGAAGGCTGGCTGCTAGACTGGCCGCTGTACGGCATGCAGGTCAAACTGGAGGAAGGAGAGGGGTTGGCTGTGTCTCTGGTGGTGGTGCTTGTGGTACTCGGGCGATGGTGTGTGGCACTGGGGCTGATCATTGCTCATGCCGCTGAGGGACATGGGCAGCAGAGGAATGCTTGGTCTTGGAAGTGGCAGAGGAGGAGGAGGAGAAAGAGGGTATGGCAGTGGTTGGAAGTCAAGGACCTGTGTGGCCTTTTTTTGCCAAGTGATTCCTCCATTTCAATTCATGCTTTGCTGAATGTGACTATTCATGTTCGTGGTGGTTAACCACTTTAGATTCTTCCCTCTACTGATGCGGTGACGGCAAATCCGGCATATGACGTCGCTGGGCGAATCTGAGGCTTGATCGAAAAAGGCCCAGGCTTCACAAGTCCTGGACCTTTTCCACGGAGACAAGCTAGTTGCAGTCATTCCGGTGCCACCACTGACTATGGCTTGCGGATTAATGTCAGCGGACTTGTATCCGTACCGACACTACCCCATCATCCTCCTCCTCGTCCACTGATGAGGGGCTCACAAGCAAATGCTTCTGAAAATACCACGTTGCATCCGTAATGTCATTATCAAAACCATCATCACAGGTGACTTCCTTGTCTACATTCTTAAGCTGAGGGCTAGAAGCCACAGGCACTGCAAGGCGTTGCCGACCGCTCGGGATTTGTGCCGACTGACCAGCTAATTTCTGCTCTGAGGACATCAGCGATTGGGTGTCAGAGCAGACAAAATCATCCTCTTTGGCCTCTTGATCTTTAGAAATGCAATGTGCCATCAAAAAGCTCTTTAGAATATGGATTATCCACAGTGGTTTGTACATGGGTTGACATTTGGGATTCCTTTGTTTCAGGTTGCACGGATGCGGAGGGTAATGATCACGACATTTGTGGCCGTGACTGGCAGGACGAGGAGGTAAAACCGTTGGATGCAGGTTGCGTTAACCACTGAAGAACAGATTGGCGACACTTTTCATTACTGAGATTCACAGGTAACCGACCCAGCAATGAAAGGCCTGACGGTCCTGCAACTGACAATGTGCTCGCTTGCGTGTTGTCTGCAGTAATGGAAGAAGCGCCTTCTCTCGTACCTCGAGTTCCACGTCCTACCCCCCTCTTTCCTCGCTTACCACCTGCAGTTCGCCTCATGTTCAAAAAGATAAATATTAAAAGGTCTAGAAGATTTTTCACAGTCTCTTATTAAAAAACTGTACTGCAAATTCAGCATAATCACAGGTGTTCTTAAATCCCTCTAATTTCCAACTGCCAACTAGTATGAGAAACAGAATTGTTTCTCTCGAATATCTGTGAAATGCGGTCTTGTGGAAGAACCATAACACCAAATCAACAGTGTTCTTCCTTCAGTCCCTGAGATTTACAACCGCAAAGTAAGACTAGCAATTGACTTTTTCCTACAGATTTTCTAAGAACTGTAGTCTTTTCTGACAACTGACAACCAGTTGTTGAAATAGAATTTTTTTTATATGTAATATGGAATAAATTTGGTCTTTTCCAACAAATGACAATCAGGAGTAAAAAAATCAAATTGTTCTACAAATTATCTAAGAACTGCAGTCTTTTCAGACAACTGACAATCACGGATAGAAATAGAAATTTTTGCTACAGAATATGGAATAAATGTGGTATTTTCCCACAACTGACAAACAGGAGTACAAATATAATAATTTTCTCCAAATTATCTAAGAACTGCAGTCTTTTCAGACAACTGACAATCACGGATAGAAATAGAATTTTTTTTCTACAGAATATGGAGTAAATGTGGTCTTTTAAAAAAACTGACAACCAGGAGTACAAATAGATTAAACTCTATAGAACAGTGATTTCTTATGAGAGATGAATGTAGCTGTGTATGATGCAGAAGTTCACCCCACAAAACTGGGCCCCCACCCCCGCCTATGACACTGGTGGCAGGCAACACCGAAAAAAAGGGTGCTATTTCACCATTGTTTGAGACGAGAAATTTGAGTAATATAAATGCTGACATGCACCCCACAACACAGGGACACCCGTAACTCAGAATGTGGTGGCTTCGAGCAACACAGAAATAAAATTGGATGCTATTTCACCGTTGTTTGAGACGAGAAATATGAATAATATAAATGCTGACGTGCACCCCACAACACTGGTACACCTGTAACTCAGACTGTGGTGGCCGCTAGTAATGCAGAAATAAAATTGGGTGCTATTTCACCATTGTTTGAGACGAGAAATTTGAGTAATATAAATGCTGACATGCACCCCACCACACAGGGACACCCGTATCTCAGACTGTGGTAGCCGCTAGCAATGCAGAAATAAAATTGGGTGCTATTTCACCGTTGTTTGAGACAAGAAATATGAGTAATATAAATGCATACGTGCACCCCACAAGAAAGGGACACCCTGAACTCTGTGCCGACAGCTGGCACCACAGAAATAAAATTTGGTGCTATTTCACCGTGGCCTGAGAGGACAAATATGAGTAATAAATGCAGACATGCACCCCAGACTGTGGTGGATGCTGGCTACGGAGAAATAAAATTTGGTGCCGATCAGGAAGTGCAGTGACATAGATAAAACGAGGTCATGTGATTTCAGCAGCCAATGAGATACCTACACACCCCACTGGTGATGTTCTTCACCCCCTCTACCCCCCCCCCCCTGTGCTCTGCGCTGATTGGCTGGCCTCCAAAAATTACAGGAAGCGCCGGAAATGGCGCAATTGGAATCCGCGATGTCGATTATTGATGATTTTAAGAAAAATAATCTCTTCATCGCAGAACCAAGATTTTAGTTAAAATCTGCCCGATTTCAATTTTTGTCGTTTTTATTGCTCAACACTATGTATTTCTCCCCTATGCACATCTGAACTCCATCCAGTTCAGTCTGTAGGGATATTGCTATCTATAGCAAAGAGTTAATTTTTTCACTTATTGTGGGGAATTCTATGACAAATCCAGTGTGTGTATTTCTCCAATACACACAACTCAAATCCATCCAGTTCAGTCTGTAGGGATAATGCTATCTGTGGCAAAGAGTTATTTTTTTTTCACTTATTGTGGGGAACTCTGTATCAAATCCAGTGCGTGTATGTCTAGTGATGAGCGATTCAGCAAATAATCTGCTTCGAGTCGATTACAGATTTTGTGGAATCATGTCGCCTATGTTCGATCCTCGATTGTGATTAATCTCCGATTCCCATTAAAGTCTATGGGAGAGGAACACTGGGTTCATTTTTACACCCAAACAAGTGAGGTGAAGCTGGAATTAACATCCACAACAGTAAACTGGATACGTGGTACATCTTAGTCAAGACAATTAGGCTACAAGAGTTACAGAAAAAAATTCAGAAAAAAAAGTCTGTTGGGATATTGCTATCTGTGGCAAAGAGTTATTTTTTTTTCACTTATTGTGGTGATTCTGTTAAATGATGATATATATAGAGCCCAACCCTTCACCCCCCCCCTCAAAAGAGTGGAGATGGTGTCAGCAGTAATTTTGCATTGACATCACTGATCATTTTGCCCTTGCTTTGATCCTTTAGTGTCTACTTTCAGTTGGTCAATAATCCATCAGTATTGCTAAAGCCAAAAAGAAACCAGAGTTGATCCAATAATGAGATAACAAGTAAATTGAATATTTGCATGTCTTCTGTGTTTTGTATCCACTCCTGATTTTGGCTACCTAATCATCAGACAATCCTGATGCAAACAAAGGACTATGTCATTCTGGCCTTACGGTTTCTCCAAAGACACAATCGGTTGTGTTTGTCCTTTTCATTCCTTCTGACAGAAAAGAAGGGGAAAACCAAACATTGTGGCAATGTCATAGAGTGGTGGATGGTCGAAACAGCATTAGGAATGGCACAATGACAGATTGTGAAAGTGTCAGCAGCATGAGTAAGCCACAGATTGGCACAATTACACAGTTTTGAGGTGGCAGCAGTAACAGCAGCAGCATCAGGCTGGAGAGTGGCACAATTACATCATTTTGAGGTGGCGGCAGCTAGGTGACAAAATGAGGAGGTGGCAGCAGCAACAAGCCAGAGAGTGACATGGTGACATAGCCTGGAGGTGACAGCAGCAGCATGAGGAGACCTGAGTGGTGAGGTAGCAGCAGCATCAGAAGGCTACATAATGGCCCAGTGAAGAGTGGGGGAAGTAGGTGGCAATACCAGTCGATGGTTAAGATGCTGGGTGGTAGAAGGAGCACCTGGCAGCAGATGTGTGGCATCAGGTGGGTGGCAGCACTAGAATAGTAGTTGAGGCAGGTAGCCAGAAGAATCCAGACTCATTTTTCAAAGTTTAGGTGAGGCGGCATGGCTGATATATTCTGATATTTCGGCATTGGTGTGTGGAAACACTGTTTGATCCACGCCTAATTCATCTTGACAAAGGTGTCTCTCCACATTTCAGGAGGACAAGTGAGTTCTCCTAGGGTAACTATGGCCCCCACTGCACTGATTCTCCACCTGTCCACTTCGGCTCAGCACAAGCCATTAGTTCTCTGAATGGTGCAGAGTCCACCACTTGAAAAGGGAGGGTCTGCAGTACCATCAACTTGGACAGGGGCATGTTTAGCTTCTGCGCCGTAAGATGGCTGGACGCATACTGCTGTCTCTTAGCAATCGCCTCGGCGAATTACTGCTTGGCACAGAGAACAATATCCCAAAATAATAACCTTCCTGTAATGGAGATGTGTGTATGTGAGAAATACACACACTGTATTTCAAAGACTGTTCACCTCAATGAGTGAAAATTGTAACTATTTGTAGCTCTCCATGTATCAGTGTTTAACAGAACAGGTTCTGTCATAATCTGTGAAATCATCTGATGACAGTGTAAAAGGAGTGCACTCTGATGCTACAGTGGGATCTTGGCCCTCAGCTCGGTCCTTTCTAGCTGGCGCTGACATTACCTTGTCAGGCTGTGTTCCCACTTTAGTTATTTGGTCAGTTTTGACTCCGTAACTGCCCAGATAAGTGAAGTGCGAAGCGATTCTAAGAGTGGCATCTGTCATCTGCCTGTCATACTAAATCACAGCATTGCTTCAATACCAAACCACGCTCCCTATGCATATTTCTGCATGGCATAATGTTCTACAACATCAGACAGGCTCTCTGCAGCCAAGAAATAGCTGTTTTTAACGTGATTTGTCACGAATAAATTCTAAACAAACCAAATTTTGGGGAAAATTCTATGAATCAGCCGAACCGAAGTTTTGAGAAATTCGCCCATCTCTAAATATGATGCCTGCAGAATATTAGTAGCAAGATGCAGAACTCTACATTTATCCACATTGAACTTCATTTGCCAAGTGGATGCCCAAACATTCCGTGTGTCCAGAGCTGCTTAAACTTTACAAACATCTTCAATAGATTGCACTTCACTAGTGATCAGCGATTGTATCAACTATCGTTATCGATTCGATAGTCGATATCGGCAATTATCATGACGATATCTGATAGCCGATAACAGATTATCGCCGATGACCATTAAAGTCTATGGGAGAGGAACAACACCTTCATTCTTACACCCAAACAGGGCTGGAGAAGCTGGAATTAACATCCACAACAGTAAACTGGATACGTGCTACATCTTAGGCAAGACAATTAGGTTATAAAAGTCACAGACTATTCACTATCCCTGTCTTGTACCACAGCATGACCCTTAAACCTGCATGACCCACAAATTAAAAAGTGCCAGAAGGCAGTATTATTTGAACCATCATTTTATTTGAACTGGACATTGACTATCCCTGTCCTGGAACGCAGCATGACCCTTAAACCTGTCTGACCCACAGATTAAAAAGTGCCGGAAAAAGGAGTCTTTCAACCACCATTTTAGTTGAACTGGACATTGACTATGCCTGTCCTGGACCGCAGCATGACCCTTAAACCTGTCTGACCCACAGATTAAAAAGTGCCGGAAAAAGGAGTCTTTCATCCACCATTTTAGATGAACTGGACATTGACTATACCTGTCTTGGGCCAAAGCATGAGCCCCAAACCTGCATGACCCCCAGATTAGTGCCGAAAAAAGGAGTCTTTGAACCACCATTTTAGTTGAACTGGACATTGACTATCCCTGTCCTGGACCGCAGTATGACCATTAAACCTGTCTGACCCACATATTAAAAAGTGGCGGAAAAAGGAGTCTTTGAACCACCATTTTAGTTAAACAGGACATTGACTATGCCTGTCCTGGACCGCAGCATAACACTCAAACCTGCATGACCCACAGATTAAAAAGTGCCAGAAGAAAGTAGTCTTTGAAGCAGTATTTTAGTGAAATGGACATTGACTATCCATATCCTGTAATGCAGCATGACCCAAAAACCCGCACAGGTGCCCTTATGGACCATCAGCAGAAAATTTCGCAATAAGAAATAAACTGTATTAAAAACAACTCGTTTTCAAATACTGCTGCTGCAAGAGCTACTTGCCATTCTACTGGTGACATTGTTCCACCGTGACATTAGAATGTGAAGCAAACAAAACAGATGTCCCCAGTAGGTCAACGAGGCCTGTCTGAAAATCCTGCATTCTACTGTCAAGTGGGTTGAAGGAAATTACTGATCAAGGCAGGTGAGGCTGTAAACGGGGATCACGCAGGTTCAGCTAGCAGGGCCGGAGTGGCCATGACTGGGAGGATGAGGAGGTAAGGCTGCTAGATGCAGGCTGCATTAACCACTGAAGAACAGATTGGCGACGCTGTTCGTTACTGAGATTCACAGGGCACCGACCCAGCAATGACAGGCCTGACAGTCATGCAACCAAAGATCCGCTAGCTTCCGTGTTGTCGCCAGCACTGGAAGGAGCACCTTCTCTCGTACCTCTACCTCCATGTCCTACAACCCTCTTTGCTCGCTTACCATCTGCATTTCGTTCCATGTTCAGAAAGATATACATTTAAAAACGTATGGAAGAGTTTTTGACAGTCTCTTATTAAAAGACGGCAAATCACAGCTATTCTTAAATCCCTCTAGTTTCCAACAGCCAACTAGGATTAGAAACAGAATTGTTTCTATCGAATACCTGTGAAATGCTGTCTGGTGGAAGAACCGTAAGACAAAATCAGCAGTATTCTTCCTTCAGTCCCAGGGATTTACAACTGCCCAGTAGGACTAGGAATTGATAGTTTTCAACAAACTATCATACAAGTGCGCTATCAGCGCCAAACTGAGATTCACCAAGCGCAATAAAACTATTCAAAAGTTACATGGATGAGAAATTGCGGTATTTTCAGCAATGACAAACGAGAACAATTACTAGAAAATTTTTCTATCAAAATTGGCGTATAACGTGGCTATTTGAAAAAAAACTGGGGCCACACCACGTGCAATACAGTTATTTAAAAGTTATACGGATAACAAACGGTGTTTTTTTGCACCAATGAAATACACCAACAGTTATTACAAAATTTCTGTATCCAAATTTAAGTACAAGGTGACTATTTGAAAAAAACTGGGGCGCACCAAGGTTCAATACAGCTATTTAAAAGTTGTACGGATAACAAAAGGTGGTTTTTCCACCAATAAAATACACTAACAGTTACTAGAAAATTTTTGTATCCACATTTAAGTACAAGGTGGCTATTTGAAAAAAACTGTGGCGCACCAAAGTGCAATACAGCTATTTAAAAGTTATACGGATAACAAAAGGTGGTTTTTACACCATTGAAATACACCAACAGTTATTACAAAATTTCTGTATCCAAATTTAAGTACAAGGTGACTATTTGAAAAAAACTGGGGCGCACCAAGGTTCAATACAGCTATTTAAAAGTTGTACAGATAACAAAAGGTGGTTTTTCCACCAATAAAATACACCAACAATTACTAGAAAATTTCTGTATCCAAATTTAAGTACACGGTGGTTCTTTAAACAAAACTGGCACGCACCAAAGTGAAATACAGCTATTTAAAAGTTATACGGATTATAAAATGTGTTTTTTGCACCAATGAAATAAAGCAACAGTAACTAGAAAATTTCTGTATCCAAATTAAAGTAAAATGTTGATATTTGAAAAAAACTTGGACTAACCATAGTGCAATACAGCTATTTAAAAGTTATACAGATAACAAATGGTGGTTTTTGCACCAATGAAATACACCAACAGTTATTAGAAAATTTCTGTATCCAAATTTAAGTACAACATTGCTATTTGAAAAAAAACTGGGACGCACAAAATAACAGGTACAATTTCACCTCAGAGGTATGCTGGACAAAAAGTGGTAAAAAAATGCAATTTCAATGCAGGTTCAAAGCAGAGTCTAGGCTGCACAATATACACCCTCCTTTCCAAAGCCTGTATGTCCGTCGGCCTCCCCTCCCCACCCGCCCCGCGGCTGGACAGCGCTGGATGCTTCTTTAAAAGTCTGTGTCTAACTAAATAAGAACTGAAATTCTTTAATCTTCCTATATTCTAATGTTCACAGCTAAAAGCATAGTTGTCTTTATGAATAAAGAGAAGAACTGTGTCTCTGAGCTGAGCTGTATTGAGAGACACGCAGCACATGTCTTGCTCTAATGTTAGATACTGAAAGACTGATGCTGAACAGGAAACGCTGGTCTATGCAAAACGAGGTCATGTGATTTTTCCAGCCAATAACAACCATACACATCACAGTCATGATGTCGCACACCCAGCTCACCCTGCTCTATGCTTTAAGCTGATTTGCTGGCCACAAAATGACAGGAAGCGCCGAAAATGCCACAATAGTAATAGATTATCTGTCAGATTGTCACCTAAAATATTGCGTGATCGGAAATTTCCGATCAGCCTAAAAATCATGCCGATTTCAACTTTGTCGATTATAATCGCTCATCCCTACACTTCACTACAAAGCTTGGTGTCATTTGCAAAAATAGAAACAGTGCTATTAAGCCCCTCCACTATATCATAAATAAATACAATTAATAAAAGAGGACCAAACACACCACTCATAATCGGCGACCACTCAGAGTAGGAGTCATTTACCACCAATCTCTGTGTACGATCCATTAGGGTTTTTGGACGGAATCTGTGCTTGTAAATGTGAAGGGGGAGGGCTTTTCTCCGCTCATCGCGAAGAAAAGCTGTCCCCCCCCCCCGTGGCAGTGGGGACGGCAATAAAACTGGACAAATACTGGTCAGATAAACCGACCGGTATTTGTCCTTTGCCGTGTGAATGCGCCCTTAGCCAGTTTTTAATCCAACCACCCACACAAATTGACAGTAGAATACAGGAATTTGAGACAGGGATCATTGACCAACTGGAGACATCTATTGCGTCTTCTTCACGTTCTAATGTTACTGTGGAACAACGTCAGCAACGTGCCTGCAGTAGAATGGCAAGTAGCAGCATTGGTAAAAAATCTTGTTTGAAATAGTCAATTTCTTAGTGAGAATTTGTATTCTGAGGGTCCATAAAGGTAAAGGACAGGGATAGTCAATATCCAGTTCACTAAAATAGGGGTTTAAATACTAATTTCTTTCGGCACTTTTTATTCTGAGGTTTGATAATGGCATCTGTGTGGGTTTTGGGGTCATGCTGCGGTAAAGGACAGGGATAGTCAATGTTCTGTTCACTAAAATATTGGTACAAATTCTTATTTCTTCCAGCACTTTTTATTCTGAGGGTCCATCAAGGGCATCTGTGTTGGATTTGGGGTCATGCTGCTGTAAAAGAAACCAATAGTAAAGGTCTTATGGAAAAAAAGCTTATTTCACATGCTTCAAGGCCATCAAAATGAACAGCAGTTACTGGGTGTCCCCCCTCCTTACTCCACGTTCCAAATCAAAAGTCAGCAATTTCCTTCAACCCACATAATTTGACAGTAGAATGCAGGAATTTGAGACAGGCCTCATTGAACAAAAGGAGACATATGTTGCGTCTTCTTCACCTTCTAATGTCACAATGGAACAACGTCAGCAATGTGCCAGCAGTAGAACGGCAAGTAGCCGTTGCAGCAGCAGCAGAAGCAGCACTGGAATTTTTAAATAGTAAATTTCTTATTTAGAATTTTTATTCTGAGGGTCCATAAGGGCATTTTTGCTGGTTTTGAGGTCAGGCTATTTTAAAAAGGATGCTAGGAGTGCCAATAGGGCAGTATTCCTGTCAGGGGCCAGAATCAAAAAGGGGCCCGGTGATATGTTAAAAATAGGAAGTAGTAATGGGTGGGTGCCCCATTTGATTTAGCTGCATGTGGCCATGAAACAGTTAATATATGAATGACGGCAGCCCTGGCTCTCACTGCACCCACTCTAACTACAGCCCTGCTAGCTGAACCTCCGTGTTCCCACGTTGGGATGTTCTTGCTGGCACCACATATATGACAAGTTGTTGGTCCCTGGTGTAAAAAGTGATAGGGGTCTCCTGCCAGTTACCATTTGCCATTTCCATTACCGATGTCTTCTTATGTGTCAAGGGGACCCCATAGCTACTACTGCTACTGTAGTGCCTGCTGTAGCTACGCAGTCCTCATCTTTTCAGTTAGCCATTGAAAGTAATGAATTATTTTAGCCTGTGAATTTTTTTCTGTGACTCTTAGAGTACAAATTGCCTTCAGTAAGATGTACCACGTATGCACTTAACTGTTGTGGATGGTAATTCCAGCTTCTCCTCACCTGTTTCGGTCTAAAAATTAACCTGATCATCTTTTCCCATTGACTTTAAAGAAAATGCAATGTATTCCAAAGGAGGGAACCTGGAGAAAAATAGAAAAACTATAAAAAAAACATGCTAGTACTAAACTTCCTTCCTAGAGCTCATGCCTGTGGCTGATTTTCTGACAGTGCAGGGAAAGAGCTCAAGGCCGCACAATATGATCCTGGGGGGTACAGATCACATCTCCATGGGGTTGGTCCTCTGTCTCCTATCAGAAGTTTGTGCCTGTAAGCTGTCACCTGTACCCCCTATCTCCTCACCATTGTGTTATGTAACCTAGTGCTAGCACAAAATACTACCCCCACCTATCACTCTATGACCCCTCACCCACACCTATCATTCCATAATCCCTCAGTCCCAGTCTAAGATGTTTTTGTGGTAAATTTTGTAGAGCTGAGTCTTGGCCGTGAGAGGTCGTCATGGCGGTCTGGACTGGGCTGGTTACTGGACAGGTTGCTTTCCAGGTATCACACGGTATAGCCTTCAAAAGGCAAGTTACTTGTTGGTAACTATCCAGCTCTATCTATCTATCTCTCTATCTATCTATCTATCTATCTATCTATCTATCTATCTATCTATCTACACACACACACACACCACACATATATATATATATATATATATATATATATATATATATATATATATATATATATATATACACACATGCATTTGAACCAGAACTTTACATACGCTATATAAAAACACACATATGCACGTTTTTCACTATCTGACAAGAAATCAGAATAATACTTACCCGTTTTAGGTCAATTAAGATTTCCACAATTAGTTATATTTACCAAATGCCAGAGTAATGAGGGAGAGAAGTTTTTTAAGGCATTTTTATTACTTTCTGTAAAGTCAAAAGTTTAGATACACTAAGATTACTCTGCCTCTAACAATTTGGGACAGTCCATATGATGATGTCATGTCTTTGAAAGCTTCTGATAGGTTAATTGGCAACATCTGAGTTAATTAGAGACACAGCTGGTGAAGTATTTTAATTCAAACCGGAAACACACTACTTCTGTGTGTAAGATCATGGGAAAGTCTAAAGAAATCAGTCAATATATCAGGAAGAGAATTGTGGACTTGCACAAGTCTGGATCATCCTTGGGTGCAATTTTTCATCTGAACTAACAATTATACACAAGTATAAACAAGATGGGAATGTCCAGCCATCATACCGTTCAGGAAGGAGATGGGTTCTATGTCTCAGAGATAAACGCGCTTTGGTCCGACACTTACATATCAACCCAAGAACAAAAGCAAAAGATGTTGTGAAGATGCTGGCGGAAGCTGGTAAGATTGTGTTATTATCTACAGTGAAACAAGTACTAAATCAACATGGGCTGAAAAGCCACTCTGCCAGGATGAAGCCATTAATCCAAAAGAAACATATAAAATCCAGATTAATATTTGCAAATGCATACAGGAACAAAGACTTACATTTTTAGAGACATGTTCTGTGGTCTGACGAAACTAAAATTGAACTGTTTGGCCATAATGACCATTATTACATTTAGAGGAAAAAGGAAGAATCTTGGAAGCCTAAGAACATCATCCCAACTGTGAAACACGGGGCTGGCAGCATCATGTTGTGGGGTTGTTCTGCTGCACGAGGGACTGGTACACTTCACAAAATAGATGGCATCATGGTGAAAGAAGATTATGAGCGACATGTATGATTTTTGGTGCCCAAGCCATTTTTTTGCGTACAAGAGTAGTGTAGAATGTGCCTGAATCTATGAACCCAGTCTATTGTGGGTCATAAATGAGGTGCATTCTGGATCAAAAACGACAATTCAGGCTCAGATAAACCACTATTAAAGTGGTTTACCTGTTCCAGCAGTAATGCACCTAGATTTGCTGTACTGAAGTTATAACTGTATAGCTTCATATGGTTGTAGTGCGACACGTCTCCAGCTCGCCCCCCGATCTTAGGCGCATTACAAAGTGCCGCGGGCAGATTTTAATGTGCCTGACACTGGAGTGCACCTGTTTAAAAATATAGCAAATGGGGCTGTGCTAGTCTTTGGGCTGTAAAGACGGCAGACTTTTGGTGCAGTCCCAGTCATACATGTCCCCCTATGCGTCTATACTGAAGCAACATCTCAAGACATCATCCAGGAAGTTAAAATTTGGATGGAAATGGGTGTTCCAAATGGACAATGACTAGAGATGGGCGAATTTCTCAAAAATTCGATTCGCCGACTTCGCCGAATTTTCCATAAAAAATAGTTTCGGTCCGAAAAAACAGCTATTTCCAAGCTGCACAGAGCCTGTAGGGTGCTGTAGAACGTTGTGCCATGCTTAAATTTGCAGAGGGAGCTTGGTTTGGTCTTCATACAATGTTGTGTTTTAGTATGACACGCAGATGACTGCCGCCGCTCTTAGAATCGTTTCACTATAAAATTCACTGGGCACTTAGGAGGGCAAAACTGACCAAAAAACTGAAACGGGAATGTAGCCTGATAAAGTCATGGCAGTGCCAGCTGGAAAAAAAAACAAGCTGAGGGCTACGATCCTACCATAGCGTCAAAGAACACAGTAGTAGGTTACCGGAGCCACCACAGATCGCAGCACAGTAAGGGGACGTCACAGCAGGAGTCAACCTGCGATGCCACAGCATCTGGTGTCATCTACCGGCCATGTGTTGACCACACACTAGGTCATACACTTTCTCCGAGATAATATCTGACAACCCCAGTCAAGAGTAGGTGGGTTTGTCACACACAAGCCCTAGTTGGCATGGCCTGGGAGCAGGTGAGGGGCTCTCACCTGTCCTCAACCCACCTCTGTCCCATTTGCTTCCCACAGCCAGAGAACTACTATGTGCTGTGGCCTCTGCACCACTATACATTGAGGACCAACTATTTGAGGACAGTGGGCAGCAAAGAGGTGGGGAAGACATCCGCTGCTTCTTGCTGAAGCGGGCAAATAGTGATGAGGAGAGTTGCAATGGGGGGTTATGTTGAGAGCGGTCAGGCTTTGTATAGCGACACCGTTGAGGAGGACGGCGGTGACAGGCAAACACTAATCGATGTAGCCGATCGCACATGGGAGCCGGGAGAACCAGGCATGGCTGGGACAAGTTATTCTGGTGCCCTAGTTAAAAAAAGGCATAAAGTGCCCCCCCAAACGGAAAATTCAGTCCACTCCATGCCTCCTTGTGCCCCCTTTTCTCCCTGTGATGAAGTGGCACCCTACGTGGTCGCCTACCCTCGACTACCCATTGTCCCGGCCCTGGAAGCATTCCGTTATCTCTACATTAAGTTTTAGGAGACGGGAGGAGAAGAAGGAGGCTTTGGACGACAGATAATCTGAGATCTTGGACAGTAGAGAGTTAATGTCTGGGCCGGAGATGTAAAGTTGGGTGTCATCAGCATATTGGTGGTGTGATGCTATCCGCTGACCCAGAGCAACAGTGTACAAGGGTTCATCATTATCATAGGGAGAAGAGAGCAGCTTGCGTGTCAGGCAGCCCGTAAGTCGGTAGTGTGACCGGGAGTCAGCAGTGTGGCAGCAGTGCGAGGTTGGGAGCAAAACGGCCATGATTTAGACCACTCACTTTGCAGGTCCCAGAAAGTACAGGCACAGGGGCTCACCGGGTCAGCGGCGGTAACAGTCAGTCAGTGCAGCACTTTGGTGGTAAAATCACCTACTGGGCGGTGTTCCAGTTTTTTGACGAGACACCAGAGGAGGGTTGAACATAACTATATGTATAATTTAAGTAAAAGTAAAGCGTGACCAGGGACCTAACGTTGGCACCACGGCCCTGCATCAACATCATGCAGTGTCACCATACGTGTTTCAGATGTGGTGGTCCATCCTGTCCCAACAGCTGTAGCACCCAGTGGCACACCTCCCATTTCAGGCAGTCAAGGTTTCACCACCTCTGCCAAAGACAACTCCCTGTCCATTACATCATCTACCGGTCCAGATACTCCTGCTCCTTGGCACTCATGGGGCCAGCAGTCGTTCACCGAGACGATTGCCAAGAGACAGCAGTATGCGTCTAGCCATCCCTAAGTGCAGAAGCTGACCGTGCTCTTGTCCAAGTTGGTGGTACTGCAGTCCCTCCCTTTTCAAGTGGTGGGCTCTGCACCATTCAAAGAACTAGCCAGGAAACTTGGCATTCACTTCTGCCATTGTAACGACATGGGTAGTGGCTCCTCTGGACCACCGCAAGAGGTGGCAGAGGCCACGCCAGGAAGCGGGGTCTAAGTAGGTCCTGGTTTTCACCAGAGCCCGCCGCAAGCCAGGATGGACTTTCTGCGGCGGGAGTCCTACCAGGTCGCTACCCCTGGCGCGAATAGCTTGAGGTGGCAGCCGAGGCGCAGCGAGGTTCCAAATTGTAAGATGAAACTCGTAGTCAAAGGTCAGGCCAACAGGTCAGGGCAGGATGTCATCTGGGAGGAAGTGGGTGACCTAGTCAACCAATCAAGAACCGTTGGGTTCCTGAACAACACACTGCCGCTAGATGACACCGGCAGTTCTGGCCTCACCGAGTGACCCCTGCTGCGACGTCCCCTTGCTGTGCTGCGACCTGGGCCTGCTCCAGGAATGTTTGTGCCACTGCCACTCGCATGTGAAGAGCCTGCCACCTCTCTATCTGACATACTGTTTGATCTAAAATGTACAGACTCTCTTTAATGAAGATATCTGTATATGATAAATACACACCCTGTATTTGACTCTAAATGAACACACTAGCAAGCTTGGGTAACCCTTGAATATAAATTGTGCTCCACAAATGGCCAGGAAAAATGTACTTGTATGTGCCATTTAACCCCTTCACGACCCTGGGCATATGAGTACGTCCCAGGGCCGCTAAGGGGCTCTGCAGAGGGATCGCTCCGCGACCCCCCCGCACAGCCGCCGGGTGTTAGCGGCAAATCGCCGCTAACACCCGGCAGTAACAGTGCCGGCGGGTGGCTCCGCCCGCCGGCACTGTTTTACCCATCAGGCGCCGCGGCAAAGATGGCTGCGGCGTCTGAATTAACGCCGATCGGTGCCGCGCACCGATCGGTGCGGTGATCGGCATAAGCGCAGCTATGCTGCACCGATCCGATCACCGGGCATTGTGGTGGGGAGCCTTGGGAAGGCTCCCGTCACTTACCCTGGCCGGTTTGCCCCACTTCCGTCCGCAGACAGGAAGTGGGGAAACCGGCATCTTTGTACACCCTAATGCATTGCCTATGCAATGCATTAGGTTGTATTAACAATCGCGCCACCTAGTGGACAAGTACCACAGGTGGCCTCAATGTTACAGTAAAAAAATAAAAAAAATAAAGTTTTAAAGTACAAACAAAAAAAAAGTATTAAAAGTTCAAATCCCGCCCCCCTTTCCCCATTTTACAAATAAAATCATTAAAATAATAAAAAAGTTACACATATTTTGTATCGCCGCGTCCAAAAAAGTCCGATCTATAAAAATATAACATCATTTATCCCGTACACTGAACACCGTAGAAGAAAAAAAATTCCAAAATAATTAGTTAACCCTTGGATGTAAACTGCGCAAAAGAAATGTGCTGCCAAAAATTACCAGCTTTGTAGAGTGTTAAAACGGCGTGTATTTTACGGAGCACAACAACAGAAAAACTCGTAATTAACCTTCGGATATGAATTATGCTACAGCCAAAATTTCTTCTTTGGCGTTGAAAAACAACATTTCTTTTACTGAATACGACTGCAGAAAAATACTTAGTTAACCCTTGGATGTAAATTGCGCAAAAGAAATGTGCTGCCAACAATTACCAGCTTTGTTGCATGTTAAAATGGCGTGTATTTTACGGAAGACAACAACAGAAAAACTCGTAATTAACCTTTGGATATGAATTATGCTACAGGCAAAATTTCTTCTTTGGCGTTGAAAAACACAGTGGGGGAGATTTATCAAAGCAGTTGCGCCAGAATTCTGGCTCCATTTGCACCAGAAACCAGATTTTTCCACATTTACTATGTGTTTTAGACAGTTTCAGACGCTTCTGCGCCTCGTCCGACAAAAGGGACGTGGTCTCGTAAAAGGGGTCGTTGTTTCACGGGGAAATGCGCGTGGCTTATGTGCGCCCAAAAATGCGCCCAGCTTTTGTTGGCATTTCTGGTGTGAAAGTAAGACAACTTAATTGTGGTACAGAGTTAGACTAGACAGTTCTAACCTGCACCAGATTTATCAACACTATAAAAAATGTGGCGCATTATAAAACTGTCTAGTCTAACTTTACACTGTCTAAAAGTAAGACACTATTGATAAATCTGCCCCAGTTTCTTTTAGTGACCACAACAGCAGAACAATGCTTAATTAACCCCTTGATCTAAATTGCGCAAAATAAATGAGCAACCAAAAATTAAGTGGTATTTGGACTGTAAAAATGCTGTTTCTTTAACTGAATACAAACAGCAACAGGCTTAGATAACCCTTGGATATTCAATGTGCTCAAGAACTGAGCAGATAACATTATTAATAATAATAATAATAATTTTTATTTATATAGCGCCAACATATTCCGCAGCACTTTACAATTTAGAGGGTGTACATACAGACCTTACACATTAAAAGAGCTTACAAATGAGATACGAGGTATGAGGACCCTGCTCGCGAGAGCTTACAATCTATTATGGTGTATGGGTGAGACAAAGGGTTAAGAAGTGCAAGGTTTACAATGGTCCAGCCATGTTACATAAATAGGAGGTGGTTTACATAAAAATTGGGTGACCCTGCCACCCTGACAGTACATCTATATACAGATAAGAGCCTGTGAGTGCCCTAGTGTAGGGAGTGACAGATGTGTGTGATAGCAGTTAGGGATCTTGGTAGGCCAGGCTGAGAAGATATTTTCTCAGGGCCCTCTTAAAACTATGAGAGTTGTGAATGTGCCTGATCGCCCGCGGTAGCATGTTCAATAGAACTGGTGCTGCACGTGTGAAATCTTGGAGACGGGCATGAGAGGTTCGAATGATTGAGGAATGTAGTCTGATATCATCAGCAGAGCGGAGAGCACGGGTAGGGTGGTAGACAGAGATGAGGGAGGAGATGTAGGGAGGCGCAACACTGTGGAGAGCTTTATGGGCGAGAGTGGTGAGTTTATGTTGTATTCTGTACTGAATAGGTAGCCAGTGCAGTGACTGACACAGGGTAGAGGCATCAGTATAGCGGCTGGAAAGAAAGACAAGCCTGTCTGCTGCATTCAGGACAGATTGGAGAGGGGAGAGTTTGCAGAGAGGGAGACCGATAAGCAGGGAGTTTTAGTAGTCAAGACGAGAGTGAATAAGAGCAACAATGAGGGTTTGAGCTGTTTCCACAGTGAGAAAAGTACGGATTCTGGAGATGTTCTTGAGGTGCAGATGACAGGAGCGGGCAAGGGATTGGATATGAGGGGTGAAGGACAGATTAGAATCTAGTATTACCCCAAGACAGCGGGCCTGTTGCCTAGGTGTTATGGTGGTGCCACACACTGAGACAGAGATAGCAGGGTAGGGTTGGTTAGAAGATGGTGGAAAGACAAGAAGTTCGGTTTTAGTGAGGTTTAGTTTCAGATGGAGAGAAGACATGATGTCAGAGACAGCGGACAGACAGTCACTGGTGTTTTGTAGCAGGGCAGGAGTGATGTCACGGGAGGAGGTGTATAATTGGGTGTCATCAGCATAGAGATGGTACTGGAAGCCAAATCTGCTGATGGTTTGTCCAATGGGGATGTGTAGAGTGAAAAAAATGAGAGGACCTAGAACGGATCCCTGAGGAACCAAGAGGAAGAGGAGAGGAGGTAGAACCTGCAAATGAGACACTGAAGGAGCGGTCAGAGAGGTAGGAAGAGAACCAAGAGAGAGCGGTGTCCTGGAGGCCAATGGTGCTGAGCATGGTGAGGAGAAGGTGGTGATCCACAGTGTCAAATGCTGCAGAGAGATCCAGGAGAAGCAGCAACGAGTATTTGTCCTGTGATTTGGCAGTGAGAAGATCATTAGAGACTTTAACTAGAGCAGTTTCTGTGGAGTGCAGGGTGCAGAAACCTGATTGTAGAGGATCGAGAAGTGAGTTATAAGAGAGATAGAGGATTAAACGGGAGTAGACCAAGCGTTCCAGGAGTTTAGAGATGAAGGGCAGGTTAGATACTGGTCGGTAGTTAGCAGCGCAGGATGGGTCCAGAGAGGGCTTTTTAAGTAAAGGGGTTATGATGGCGTGTTTAAACGAGGATGGAAAGATCCCAGTAGAGAGAGAAAGGTTAAAGATTGCGGTAAGGTGAGAGATGATAGCTGGAGAGATAGACTGGAAAAAGGTGGGATGGAATGGGGTCACTAGAGCAGGTGGTAGGGCGAACAGATGAGAGAAGCCTGGACACTTCTTCTTCTGTCGTTGGGTCAAGGGCTGAGAGCAGACTAGAAGACGTACCGTAGGGGACGGGATGGGGGTTTCTTGAGGATTGAGATGAGATGTTTTGCCGGATACTGTCTATTTTGTCTTTGAAGTGAGTGGCCAGGTCTTCAGCACAGAGGTCAGTGACTGGGGCCTGAGCTTTTGGGCTGAGGAGGGAGTGGAAAGTGTCAAACAGGCGTTTTGGGTTGTTGTGTAGTGTGGAGATGAGGGAGGTGAAATATTTTTGTTTGGCGCAGTGAAGGGCAGTGTGGTAAGTGCTGAGCATGAATTTGTAGTGGAGAAAATCTGCAGGTAGCTTCGACTTTCTCCACAGTCTCTCAGCACACCTGGAACATCGCTGCAGAAAGCGAGTATGAGGCGTGTGCCATGGCTGTGGGCGTCTGACTCTGGTGGTGCGGTGTCTGAGTGGTGCCAACATGTCCAGGGTGGTTGAGAGAGTTTCATTGTACTGCTTGACAGCCAGGTCAGGACAGGAGTCGGAGGAGATTGGAGGCAGTGAGGACTGTATGGTGTCTATGAGTTCCTGAGTGTTCATGGAGCGAATGTTTCTGGATGGGCGATGGGCAGGTGTGTCCAGAGAAGGCTGAGAATTGGTGATAGTGAAGGAGATAAGGTTGTGATCAGAGAGAGCATAAGGAGAATTAGTGAGGTTAGAAATTGATGAGTGACTGCAGAAAACCAGATCAAGAGCGTGTCCATCCTTGTGGGTGGGAGAATCTGTAAATTGCAAGAGGCCAAAGGATGATGTTAGTGAAAGAAACCGAGAGGCAGAAGGAGACATAGGGTTGTCAATGGGAATGTTGAAATCACCCATGATGAGTGTGGGTATTTCAGTGGAGAGGAAGTGTGGGAGCCAGGCGGCAAAATGATCCAGAAACTGGCGGGGTGAGCCGGGGGGTCTGTACACAACGGCGATTCTGAGGGAAAATGGCCGAAAGAGTCTGAGGGTGTGGACCTCAAAGGAGGGGAAAGTGAGGGAGGGTGCAGGAGGAATGACCTGGTAAGTGCAGTGTGGAGAAAGGAGTATGCCAACTCCTCCACCTGGCCTGTTCTCAGGTCTGGGGGTATGGGTGAAGTGTAGGCCGCCATAGGTGAGGGCAGCAAGGGAAGCGGTGTCTGATTGCTGGAGCCATGTTTCAGTGAGAGCGAGGAGATTCAGGGAGTTAGAGAGGAACAAGTCATGAACAGCAGTGAGTTTGTTACCAACAGATCGGGCATTCCACAGAGCACATGTAAAAGTGGCAGGAAAAGACGTACAGCGAATAGCAAGCAGATTAGCAGGGTTTCTATGGAGGGAGGAGGAGGGGTGAGCAGTAAAGGAGGGTGGGCCGGGGTTCGGAGAGATGTCCCCTGCAGCAAGAAGCAGGAGAAAGAAAAGTGACAGCAGATGGTTTAGTGTTGTGTATGAGCGGCGTTTGTGCAACATTAGGGAGGCTGGTGGTTTGGGGTAGTTTAAAAGGGAAAGCAGTGTGTGGGATGTATACATAGGTGAGGGGAGGAGAGAGGCGCTGATGTGGATAGCATTTTCAGGGGGCGACACTGGGTTGTAGGAAAGGAGGCAGATGGCTACAAGGTAGATAGCAAGAGTGAGCATAGTGGATAAGGTGTATGTTATAAGAGACCAGTTACTCACATAACAGGCGATCCTTCAAGCTCCCTTAAGCTCACTTCTGTCTCATTTCAGTCATATTTCTGATGATCATGTATCACTTTCAAATATTCACTTCCAAATATGCACGAGAAATATGCCTGAGACCGACAGTCTCAGAGACCTAAGCTGTCTGATTTATACTAAGCCATGACGAGTTCCTTGCTAACATCAATTAACCCAGGTGTCGTAAATTGGGGGAGCTACTAATGGCCCAGCAAAGCAGAGATTTCAAGGGGAATATCTGTGCTCAGTAAATAAACACAGGGTAATTATGAGCACTAAGCTGGGTGAAATCTCACATAACATACCAGTAATATAAAACAGGGGGGTTTTACAAATGATGCTGTGGGATTTTCAGGGTAGTAGTCAAACATAAAACATACCAGTAATATAAAACAGGGGAGTTATACAAATGGTGCTGTGGGATTGTGGAGGTAGTAGTCAAGACATAAAACATACCAGTAATATAAAACAGGGGAGTTATACAAATGAGATGCTGTGGGATGTTGAGGGTAGTAGTCAACAGTACATAAAACATACCGATGTTAATATAAAAACAGAGGGAGTTATACAAATGATGCTGTGGGATTGTTGAGGGTAGTAGTCAAGACATAAACATACATTAATATAAAACAGGGGAGTTATACAAATGATGCTGTGGGATTGTTGAGGGTAGTAGTCAAGACATAAACATACCAGTAATATAAAACAGGGGAGTTATGCAAATAAAAATGTATATGCAGCTGAATTAGACGCACAATGGACTTCAATTCCAATACCCCACAAAATCAAAATTAGAACGTAAGAGAAGCAGTCTCTGAGACAAGCTGTTTTCGGCGCTTCCTGTCATTTTGGCGGCCAGCAAATCAGCTTAGGGAATAGAGCAGGGTGAGCTGGGTGTGCGACGTCATGACTGGGATGTGTATGGTTGTGATTGGCAGGAAAAATCACATGACCTCGTTTTACATCGAACAGCCCTTCCTGTTCTTGATCAGTGTATGTCTGTGTCTCATAAGAGCAGGCCGTGTGCTCGGTCTCTCTCAAAACAGCTCACCCAAACTGTTCTCTTTGATCACACAGACACCTATGCTTTTAGCTGTGAACATTAGAACTTAGGTAGATTAGAGATTTTCAGTTTTTAGTTACTTAGACTGAGAATTTTAAAGGAGCATCTAGCGCTGTACAGCCGTGGAGGGGAGGGGGTGTGCGGGTAAACACAGACAGACAGGCTGGCAGGCAGGCAGGCTTTTGAAAGGAGAGTGGATAATTGTGCAGCCCAGACTCTGCTTTGACCCTGCAATGAAATGGATTTTTATTAACAGTTTTTGTCCAGTTTTTGGTGAAATATTAGCTTGTATTTTGTGCAGCCTGTACTTATATTAGGATACAGATCTTTTCTAGTAACTGCAGTTGTATTTGATAGGTGCAAAACTCACCTTTTATTATCTGTACACAATTTAATTAGGTTTTTGTTTCACTTTGGCACAGCTCAGTTTTGTTCAAAGACCCACTTTGTTCTTTACAATAGGATACAGAACTTTTATAGTCACTGCAGGTGTATTTATAGGTGCAAAAACCACGTTTTATTATCCGTACACAATTTAATTATGTGTTTTTCACTTTGGCGCAGCCCAGCTTTGTTCAAAGACCCATTTTTTACTTACAATAGGATACAGAACTTTGCTAGTCACCGCAGGTGTATTTATAGGTGCAAAAACCACCTTTTATTATCCTTATACATTTCAAATAGGTGTTTTTTTTACTTTGGGCGCCCAGTTTTGTTCATAAGCCCATTATTTTCTTAAATTTGAATACAGCAATTTTGTCGTCACCGCAGGTGTATTTATAGTTGCAAAAAACTCCTTTTATTACCTGTATACATTTCAAATAAGTGTTTTATTCCCTTTGGTGCGGCCCAGTTTTGTTCATAAAGCCACCTTACACTTAAATTTGAATACAGCAATTTTGTCGTCACCGCAGGTGTATTTATAGGTGCAAAAAACACCTTTTATTATCCGTACACAATTTAATTACGTGTTTTTCACTTTAGCGCAGGCCATTTTTGTTGAAAGACCCATCTTGTACTTAAATTAAATTACCATACAGAAATTTGCTAGTAATTGCTGTTGTATTTCATAGGTGCAAAAACCACCTTTTATTATCCGTATACATTTCAAATAGGTGTTTTTTTTACTTTGGTGCGGCCCAGCTCTGTTCATAGAGCCACCTTGCACTTAAATTTGAATACAGAAATTTTGTAGTTACTGTTGGTGTATTTCATTGGTGCAAGAACCACCGTTTGTTATAATTTTTAAATAGCTGTATTGCACGTGGTGCTGCCCCTAGTTTTTTTCAAATAGCCACGTTGTACGACAATTCTGTTAGAAAAATTTTCTAGCAACTGTTCTCGTTTGTCATTGCTGCAAAAAACGCAATTTCTCAGTTTGGCGCAGATAGCGCACATGTACGGTTCTTCCACCAGACCGCATTTCACAGGTATTCGCTAGAAACATTTCAGTTTCTAATCCTAGTTTGCTGTAGGAAATTAGAGGGATTTAAGAATAGTTGTGATTTGCCGTCTTTTAATAAGAGACTTTCAAAAACTCTTCCATACCTTCTTAAATTTTTATCTTTCTGAACATGGAGCGAAATGCACGTGGTAAGCGAGCAAAGAGGGGTGTAGGACATGGAGGTAGAGGTACGAGAGAAGGTGCTCCTTCCAGGACTGGCAACAACACACAAGCCAGCGTATCGTCGGTTGCAGGACCGTCAGGCCTGTCATGGCTGGGTCAGGGCCCTGTGAATCTCAGTAACGAACAGCGTCGCCAATCTGTTCGTCAGTGGTTAATGCAACCTGCATGCTGCGGTCCAGGACAGGTATAGTCAATGTCCAGTTCAACTAAAATGGTGGTTGAAAGACTCCTTTTTCCGGCACTTTTTAAATCTGGGGGTCATGCAGGTTTGGGGCTCATGCTGTGGCCCAGGACAGGGATAGTCTATGTCCAGTTCAACTAAAATGGTGGTTGAAAGACTCCTTTTTCCGGCACTTTTAAAATCTGTGGGTCATGCAGGTTTAAGGGTCATGCTGCGTTCCAGGACAGGTATAGTCAATGTCCAGTTCAAGTAAAATGATGGTTCAAATCATACTGCCTTCTGGCACTTTTTAATTTGTGGGTCACGCAGGTTTAAGGGTCATGCTGTGGTACAAGGCAAGGATAGTGAATGGTCTGTGACTTTTTTTCTGTGGCTTTTATAACCTAATTGTCTTGCCTAAGATGTAGCACGTATCCATTTGACTGTTGTGGATGTTAATTCCAGCTTCTCCAGCCCTGTTTGGGTGTAATAATGAAGGTGTTGTTCCTCTCCCATAGACTTTAATGGTCATCGGCGATAATCTATTATCGACTATCGGAAATCGTCTTGATAATTGCCGATATCGACTATCGACCCGATGACGATAGTCGACGTAATCACTCATCACTAATCATGAGCAGCAGCAGCAGCTTCCCTACACAGCACAGTGAAAGCAGTGTGAACTGCCAGCGTCACGCCCGGACTCATATAGTGTGGTGACATCACAGAATCCCGCCGGTCTCTGATTGGCTTCATCTCTGCACATGTCATTTAGACTACGCCTTTCTTCCTCCCAGAATTCTTTGCCCCATGTAACGCCATGTGCTCGCAGCCATTTTATCAATTAAAAACACACTTCGTTCCTGTGAATCACCCCAAACATCGACTTCGTTCAGAATCGAAGTTTTCCTGAAATTCTAAATGACCCATGACCCATGATGACAATGGACAATGACAATGATGCATACTGCCAAACTGGTTATAAAGTGGTTTAAGGATAACCAAGTCAATGTTCCGGAGCCATCACAAAGCCCTGGTCTCAAATCTATTGACATTTTTTTTGTAAAGCTGTAAAGGCAGGTGCGAGCAAGGAGACCTACAAACATGGCTCAGTTACGCCAGTTCTGTCAGGAGCAATGGATCTATCTATCTATGGATCTATATATATATATATCTGGCATAAATGAGCCATGTTTGTACACATATTATATTATATATATATATATATATATATATATTTATATTATATATTTATATATATATATTATTTATACATTTATTATATATATATATATATGTATATATATTATATTTATAATTTAATATTTTATATATATTATATATATATATATTTATATATAATTATATATATATATATATAAAAAGAGAGAGAGAGCCTTGCGAAAGTATTCGGCCCCCTTGAACTTTTCAACCTTTTGCCACATTTCAGGCTTCAAACATAAAGATATAAAATCTTAATTTTGCTTGTGAATAATCAGCAACAAGTGGGACACTATTGTGAAGTGGAACAAAATTTGTTGGATATTTTAAACTTTTGGAAAAAATAAAAAACTGAAAAGTGGGGCAAGCAATATTATTCGTCCCCTTTACTTTCAGTGCAGCAAACTCACTCCAGAAGTTCAGTGATGATCTCTGAATGATCCAGTGTTGTCCTAAATAACTGATGATGATAAACGTAATCCACCTATGTGTAATCAAGTCTCCATATAAATGCACCTGCTCTGTGATAGTCTCAAGGTTCTGTTTAAAGCGCAAAGAGCATCATGAAGACCAAGGAACACACCAGGCAGATCTGTGATACTGTTCTGGAGAAGTTTAAAGCTGAATTTGGATAGAAAAAGATTTCCCAACCTTTAAACATCCCAAGGAGCACTGTGCAAGCGATTATATTGAAATGGAAGGAGTATCAGACCACTGCAAATTTACCAAGACCCAGCCATCCCTCTAAACTTTCATCTCAAACAAGGAGAAGACTGATCAGAGATGCAGCCAAGAGGCACATGATCACTCTGGATGAACTGCAGAGGTCTACAGCTGAGGTGGGAGAGTCTGTCCATAGGACAACAATCAGTGGTACACTGCACAAATCTGGCCTTTATGGAAGAGTGGCAAGAAGAAAGCCATTTCTCAAAGATATCCATAAAAATTCTTGTTTAAAGTTTGCCACAAGCCACCTGGGACACACATCAAACATGTGGAAGAAGGTGCTCTGGTCAGATGAAACCAAAATCAAACTTTTTGGCCACAATGCAAAACAATATGTTTGGCACAAAAGCAACACAGCTCATCATTCTGAACAAACCATCCCCACTGCCAAACATGGTGGTGGCAGCATCATGATTTGGGCCTGCTTTTCTTTAGCAGGGACAGGGAAGATGGTTGAAATTGATGGGAAGATGGATGGAGCCAAATACTGGACAATTCTGGAAGAAAACCTGTTGGAGTCTGCAAAAGACCTGAGACTTGACGGAGATTTATCTTCCAACAAGACAATGATCCCAAACATAAAGCAAAATCTACAATGGAATGATTCACAAATAAACGTATCCAGGTGTTAGAATGGCCAAGTCAAAGTCCAGACCTGAATCAAATCGAGAATCTGTGGAAAGAACTGAAAACTGCTGTTCACAAACGCTCTCCATCCAACCTCACTGAGCTCGAGCTGTTTTCCAAGGAATAAAGGGCAAAACTGATAGAGACATACCCCAAGCAACTTGCAGCTGTAATTGCAGCAAAAGGTGGAGCTACAACGTATTAACTTAATAATTTTGCATGCCCCACTTTTTATTTTTTACAAAAGTTTAAAATATCCAATAAATTTAGTTGCACTTCACAATTGTGTCCCACTTGTTGTTGGTTCTTCACAAAAAAAAATTGTATATCTTTATATTTGAAGAATGAAGTGTGGCAAAAATGTTGAGAAGTTCAAGAGGGCTAAATACTTTCGTACTACGATACAGTTCAGTACTACATGTTCTTTACTGTTCTTACATGTGCCAGAATAAGTGGCTCCTTTGTGCACTAGTTGTGGGCCCTATTTTCTTTTTTTTCTGGTACATTGTGTATGAAGTACATGACCCAAAAAGGTCAGGTCCAGAAAATAAAAAACGATTACATATTCCAGCAGCTTTTTCTGATTGTTTTTTGTAAGGACTTTATCTGCATTAGTTATCTGCTTCATTCTTTTTAATCATCTTTTTGCAGCATATTAGGTGAAATTTTGGGGCCTCAAAAGCCTGTATCAATTTTCCGTACAGTTATGGTTTCAACAATGGTCGTTCAAGGACCAGTTAATATTGAATGTTAAGGGACCACTGTTGATTCATTAACTAAGGTCCAATATGGGTATAAAAACTGCAGAAACTTATGTAAGCAGAAGTTTTTTAAATATAATTCTATAAAAACACAGTAATGGTATTATGTAATTTCAGTGGCATTGTACATAACAATTGCTTTGGCAAAGTTCTCTTGACCCTGTGCTTTCTTACCTCCCAATGTTTTCTGATGCATTTCCAGTTTGAAGCACCTGCTTAGATAAAACAGATGACTTTCTGGGACTGTTTCTGCTAACAGCAGGCAGAAGCAGCAGTGACTGATTGGTTGAAACATGAGGATTAATGGGTATTTATATTTCATAAAATTTTATGCTCACTAGAGAATAATGTATCACTCGCAGATATTGAAACATATGTCAACCCTATCCACTTACATATAATTCAATTTGACTTAAATGCATTGATTAAATTTTATTAGAGTCCAATAGATCTTCTAAAAAGGCCCACTAACATAATATTGCTGCTTCACATTCATCAGATAAAAGGAGGCAATTGTGTTGTAATTCTATTTATACCATTTTTCGAGAAAAGAGAGATTATTGTGGAGAGAATACTCATTACAAGGTGACTAGTGCTGTCTGAAGGACTTCACATGGAAATGATGAACACAATTCTCAATTGGTGGAATTTTTCATTACTGTAAGAATACAAATATACAGGATGGCTAGCATTTATAATTGACATTGTCCTGTGCTCCTCAACATCTTATGCCCTAGTACTTAATGCATCTTCTTAACTATTTTTAAAATCAGAGAGAAAAAAAAATAGAATACTTAGAGTGAAAATAAATGCTAAAGTAACATACCTGTGTGGTGGAGGGAGGAATAGGAGAGGGAGGTGGGAGCGGTAGCCACGGGACCTTGGCCAATCCCGTGTAATGGGCGCTAGAACCTCGCTACCCACTCCTGTTATGCTCCTCCAGAACCCAGCACCAGTGAAGAGGGGGTCTGCACTGAGTATAACAGTGGTAGTAATCTCCCAGGGACACACTTTGGTGGTCTCTCCCTCAACTGCTAGTGATGGTGTGCGAGGTGCCCTCGATGTGCAGTGCAGAATGAACAGACAGGAGGCATGAGGTTAAACTTTGAAACAGAGGCCTTCTTTTCTTTTCCAGACACGATGTTGCACACAGGAGAGAGTTAACTTTCTCATGTACACTTTACACACACAGTTCAAGCAACTCAGTCAGCTTGTAGAAGAAACTGTGATTCCTATGGCTTACAGACCCACTTTTACAGACAGGGGTGAAGCAGAGGTCAATAGATATTTCTATAAAACATGAAGTACAGTTATAACAGATATCAGTGCAAAAATGAAAAAATAAAAAAAAAAAACAACTCCCCTCATTTACTCATTTACAGTGAAGTTTCAAAGCAGGGGTGTCAAGCTAAATTTCACAGAGCATCAGCATTATGTTTGCCCTAAAAAGGTTGTTGGAGTGCCTTGGAGGGAGGTAAGGGTGCCTGGGTATGGCTGTCAGAGTTGTGCCACCACCTGTAAGTTGCTGAATAGAGCGGTGTAGAGGTGTTAGTGGTGTACACAAGACCTCTGAAACCAAGATGGTACCTGCTCCTAGTGCTGGCACTGACATCAAGCTCTGATTGCATCCTGCAGGGAATTTAGAGAGTGGTCCTTCTGCATCCAGACTTTGTCCATACTAGGCTGAATTTTGCCTGTAGGCCTTGATTATCGCAGATGTATCTTACAGCAAACCGGACAGATAAAAGACTGTATGTACCATAGAGACATACCATATGGCTGCTATCCGAACCTTGGAGAGAGTGGGCCTACAATACAGTACAGAACGACCTACTATCAAGAAGTTGCACTGTTAAAAAACAAGAAGCATGGGAACTAGCCAAATGGTCATGCAAAGGGTATGGAGAAGAAACCAAAAATCAAGCCAAAACCTAACAATCTTAGGGGGCCAACTTTTATATTTGCTATGGGATCCTTTCTTCTGTGTACACTACTGTTTAGATAATTTATGATGCCCTATTTCTGACAGAAGTCCTGTGTATTTCTCCCAACTGTTTTTAAAATAGCAGCCAATCTGTTGCTTTAGGAAGAAGCAGGATTCCAACCCGGTTCACCTTGCAGTTTGAACTATGTCCATAGGATCGAAAAAGAACCATTAATCCCTATACATTTTGATGCTTTTTCTGTGATGCAGATATCACTCTATTTTCATGGGGCATAGCGAGTAGTACTTTTTCAGAGGACACTGTATTCAGGACTTTATTTCTATGGGATAAAGTCTAAATCACTATTTCTAAGAGGCGAAGCTTGCTGCACAATTTTAAGGGGGCACTATGAGTACATTGTTGTTCTTTTATGATGCACAGTATATGACGCTTTTGTAGAGGGCACAGCATGTTGTACAATTTTTGGGGGGCAAAGTGTAAGAAATTATTGTATTTAGTGGGCACAATGTATATGACACAACTATACTATGGCTTGCAAGTAGTGATGGCACCCTGCCTGAAGATGGATATTGCTTGTGCAGTATATACTGTACTTTCACATCCTTTAAGTACTATCAGTACATTGCAAATTTGGATTACAAGAACCAATATAGGAGGTACTTTGAGATGTGCACCTGCATATGTCGATGTTACCCTCCTTAAGTTGGACTCAATTATATTTTGTGCACAGAGTTTTGGTAATATATTCAGGGACACAGTCTGTGGTGGCATGTTTAGGACAGGCATCCTCAAACTGTAGCCCTCCAGCTGTTAGGAAACTACATGCATGATGGGAGTTGTAGTTTCCCAACAGCTTGAGGACCGCAGTTTTAGGATGCCTGGTTTAGGAGAACGGTGTATAGTGCTATTGCATTGATTGTAAAAAGTCTTCTTTAGTACCAATATCCATAAAGCATGTTTCCCATTTTTTTAATATTATAATTAAAGTAAAGGTAAGGTTTCAAGCTTATTTCAGAAAGCTAACATACTAAATCAATTACCTTTAGAAACATTTAATAGTAACACAGCATAACTGTGTAGAATTAATGTCATCTGCCCTGCAGGTGCCATCAGTAAAACACAGGTGCCATTTACTGGGGCTGTCGTGATGCCCAGCAAGACATGTGAGTCAAGCAATTCACTAATATAATTAATAAAGTGATTCCTTGTAGAGCTCAGTGTTAATCTTTATTGGTTGTAGAATGATTGTGTTTTCTAACAGTCTTTCTAATTCTTTTTCTGCCTTTGATTTATATATCAATTGTATTGCGTTTATTTCTGAGTATTTATTAAAACATATATTAACATATAAGAAAGGGATTATAATTGTATGAAACAGAAAACAATACACATACTTGAAGATAGGAACTTGCATTTTATATACCTTACATTATAAGGCATTGACATGATACTTTAATTTAATAAATCCTGTTTGTCAAAAGTATATGCAGAGAAATCTTTAAAAATAGCTCCACAATCAAACCATCAAAATAATTCTACTGAATATCATTAGGGAAACTCCAACACTCAATATTACAAAAAATGCAAAATGCAAAAAAAATGGAGTGCTGACCCATATTATAATTACAAACATTTATCTTTATTAAATACATAATAAAAACAATAATCAAAGAAAATCACAAGACGTCGATGATGTGAACCTCCCTAAACATTCATTATCAAGGGTAAGGCAATAATGTTATCTTACAATCAGGTATGCTTATTATGATATATGATATATACTGTACTTCTGACACTGATAACTGATATTTTATACTGATAACCTGTAGTATTGTGATATCACCTTTGTGTGGATGTCACCTCTACACATTTTGTCAGATTCTGTAAATACCCTGTTATTTTCTTTCATTAATGTTTTATTGTGTATTTAATAAAGATACATTTTAGTAATTATATTATGGATCAATACAGAAAAGCCTGATAGCAAAACTAATGGACCCAACTCCCAACTAAGAGATCTGGCAAAACTAGTATGCTATTAATGTTAATCAGAACATATCTTCAATTGAGTGTGTTTTCCAGAGTTTTAAATCACTGTTTTCATTCATACAAAGAGTAACATGATAAAATTCTACCTGACTGCAGACACCACTAGAAGAAGCTAACTGCACATAAATATATACAGCTAACCTTGAATTCAACTGAAGCTGTAAAACTATGTATACATTAAGCACCACCAAGTGACAGCTGTATGCTGTTATGATTGACAGAACATAGGGAAGTCAGTCTAGTGCTCTGTACCATCACACCACTGGCTTCATAGTAGTCTTTTGGCAGTGTCTGTGGTAAGTAGGCCGGTAAGTAGGCCACTGTTATCTTTTTGAGAAAAACTTTCCATGAACATTTTTTAAATAACACTTGCCTGAAACGCCGGAAAAACAACACTCTCTGTAGATTTCGCTTTCTAATGACTCTGATGCCAAACATTGTCATACATTCAAACTTTTACAGATTCTGTGTGTCTTGTTGGATACAGATGTCCTGTTCTGTATTTGATGAAGAGGAAACATGGCTGTTCATTTTCCTTGGAGTCTTCTCTTGCGTTCCCTGTTTTCAACCGAATATCCATGACGCCTTCATTCCAAATGTATTTTGATAGATTAGAGTTGTCCACTATGTTTGTGATGGTGGAGAGGGAGGCTGCAATATAAAAGTTGGTTAAATAGCATAGAAAATCACTGTGTCATCAGTCTTTCTTTACAATTGAAAATTAACAACGTTATACTACTTTTATTCATACCAAATCGGAGCTATTGGCAATAACCCATGGTGTACATGGTGGATATTTTTTCATTGATATTAATGGAAAGGACCTAGTGGTAACCACCTAGTGGAAAAGACACAAAAGAATGCTCATACAACCCATTGCCTTGGAGTACTCAGGAACACTTTCCTTGCTAAAGGCACTTTCAGCTTTGTGGCAACAGGTTACGGGCAAGTTCAATAAGTATGGCAGATCTCACCAGGAGACCAAAGGCTTACAATAGTTGCAATTGGTGGCTCTGATGCTGTTTGTTTGGTCAGGTTCAGTCTCTAGACCCTTGCCCTAAGGGCTCAGTTGTACACAGTTTCTGCATCTATACCAAAAGTTCTCTTTTTCTTTTCTAACTTCGCTGGCCTTAAAGTTGTATATGTCTCTGGCTGCCCTCATGGTCACTTTGGTAGGAAATCTATAATTTTCTTGACCTTCACATTTGCCTTCCTCACAGGGTTCCTGCCACTAGTCAGAATTACATGGCATTGCTTGATTCCATGACCCGCTTAGCAGTCCTCACAGATCGGGGCTAGTTGTTGCTCTCTATAGACACAATTTCTTCTTTCGATCCAGCACCAAACTTGGCTTCCTATTATACCACCGTATCACATGCTGCTTGTCACACACAAGCCATAATTGCTCAGGCAATTAATCTTAGCCTAGCACAAAACACAACACTTCTTGGTAGTTTTATTTTGGCATACAAATTTGCCAAACAAATAGTATTACAACCAAATTTACACTAAAAGTATCTAACTACTGAGCTCCATATGTGAGTCCAACCTGACTCCCTAATAACAATATGACAACAAGTTCCCACTGTCATGTTGCCAAACTGCACAGTAACAACAGCAATAATATAGTAAATTTAATATATGCCAGTGTTACTATTCACTCTGTCAATATAACAGTCACATCACTTGCAACAGAAGGTTTTAGTCAGTCTTATTAAGCAAAACATAACTTACCAATTAAAACTCCATGTCACTTAAATGGCTTTAGGTATGGTACCACCCAATCGGTACAGGGTTCTTGTTAAGTCACTATCATTTCCCGTTTCTGCCCCCCCTCCACCCATTACAATCAGGTTGAGTGCCCATAGTTGTACAATTACACATGCTACTCTTATACTTAAATAGTTTGGGAAGCTTGGTATAGACAATCTCTACCAAAAATAGGGACAAAGCAATGACTTTGTGACTTTATGACTTTATGATTGTCCCAGTGCTTAATTTGCATACCAAATATTTGTACATACCGCCTACCACAACAATGCGCCTTGTGATGATTTTAACCAAACAGGATTTTTTTTTTACTACCACTTCCAAGCTCCCTACTATTCTTTCTAATTGGGGTGGACATTTGACATTTTGAAAAAGTGCAGTAGAATATTGTTAATTGCTATTGCTAATGTTGTTTCTGTGTGATCTGTAGTAGCATAGTAAGTGGTTAAAGAAGTTGAAATAATATCACAAAATCAGACCCATGTTTATCTGTATACCTTACCAGCAGCTCTAATGTAAACTTGTATTTAAAATAAATCTGTTGTGATCAAAGATTAATGGTAAAGGCTTTGTAGGAAGATATTGACCAATATGACTAGTATTTATGAGGTAAAAATTTCATCTAGGGAAATACTTAAAGGCTATGGACACTTTTGTAGTCAGCTTTTATTGCCTTGTTTGTAGTTTATTGAATACAAAATAAATTGGATCTCCACAATCAAAGTTTATTTTAATTAGTGGTAAAGATGTCAGCATAGATTATTTTCGAGGAGAGAAGAGAGAGGGGCCACAGACTAAGCCATCAGAATGAGCTCTGCCTGGTTCTGAGTAGCTAGTATATTGTAAGACAAAGTACAGTCATGGCCAAAAGTTTTGAGAATTATACAAATGTTAATTTTTACAAAGTTTACTGCGTCAGGTTTTATAATGGCAATTTGCATATACTCCAGAATGTTATAAAAAGGGATCAGCTTAACAGCAATTAATTGCAAAGTCAATAGTTGCCTAGAAAATGAACTTTTTCCCCCAAAACACATTTCAACTTCATTGCAGGCCTGCCTTAAAAGGACCAGCTAACATCGTTTCAGTGATTCCCCATTAACACAGGTGTGGGTGTTGATGAGGACAGGGGGGAGATAAAATTGTCATGATTAAGTAAGAACCCAACACCACTGGCCTTTAAAAGGAGGGGGTGTTGGCTCTTTTTTCCCCTTCTGTTAACCTGGTTATTTTAAAAAAAACAAGTGCGTATCATTGCACTGCAAAAAAAATGGCCTAAAAGGGGAAGAGTATCGCAGCTAGAAAGATTGCACCTCAGTCACAATCTATGCTCATAAAGGGAAATTAAAAGGAGAGAGGTTTCTTTGTTCCCAAAAAAAAGGTTTCCGGGGCCCCCAAGAAAGACCAGCAAGGCCGGCCCGTCTCTTAAAGTGTTTCCTTCGGAATCGGGCTCCGCTGCAGAGCTTCTCGGAATGGCAGAGGAGGTGTGAGTGCTCTGCACGCACTGTGAGGGGGAGACTCATGGAGCAAGGCCTGGTGTCAAGGAGGGGGCAAAAAAGCCCTTCCCCTTCCAGAAAAAACATAGGGACAGATGATATTTGCCAAAGGGACAGGGATGGGGCTGCTTTGGGGCTGGGGTTTAAAATCATTTTCTCTTGAATCCCCCTTTCCCAAAAGTTTGGGGAAAATTGGGAAAAAGTTGTTCGGGGGGTTTTTTTTTTTTTCCCCCATTTTTTTTTTTTTTTCCAACTGAAAGCAACGAAACCTTTTATGTGTGGATTTTTTTCCAGCCAAGGGAATCGGGCCCCCTCTAAAAAAGTCTTGCCCGAAAAACTCCTGAATAAAGAAAGGTACCCGAATGTCCTCCAAGGCAACTTTCCCAACCGTCCAGAGCAGTTTGGTGTTTAACAATGCTTTTTAGCATGATGGAGCACCTTGCCATAAAGCAAAGGTGATAACTAAATGGCTCAGGGAACAAATAATAAAGATTTTGTGTCCATGGCCTGAAACTCCCAGATTTTTAATCCCATTGAAAAACTTTGTGGTCAATCACCCAAAAAACGGGTGGACAAACAAAAAACCAACAAATTGTGCCCAAAATGCAAGCATTGATTTGTGCAAGAATGGCTGCTATCAGTCAGGATTTGGTCCAGAAGTTGATTGAGAGCATGCCAGGGAGGAATTGCAGAGGCCCTTGAAGAAGAAGGGTCAACACTGCAAATATTGAACTTTGCTGCATTAATCTTCTCTGTCAATAAAAGTTTTGTTAATCATAATATGTTTTGCACTTGTATTTCTGTATGTGATAAAAAACATCTGACAAACACACATAAAAACCAGGGGCAACAGATCATGTGAAAATATAATTTTTGGTCATTCTCAAAACTTTTGGCCATGACTGTAGATACAGAAGACAAACTATCCAATACTTGTAATTAAAACCCATTCTATATACAATTTAGCAGAATATAACTAATTTAAAAAAATGCAAAAGAGTCTATAGCCTTTAATTTCACATTTTAGTGAGGGTGTAGCAACATCTATCAGATTGCAAATGTTCCTGTCATACAAGGTTCAGCTAATGTGACCTCTCAAATAGTAATTGATTTTGACAGAGCAATCTCTCTTCTACGAAAAAAGAAATGTACAAATGTTTGTTTCTTTCTAAATTCCACAGAAAAGAAACAATAGCTTTATCATGAGCTGCTTATCAATTATGCAGTGAATTTTAACATTCACTAACAGGCCACTACGTGCTATGTGCCCTTCTTTTCAAGTCAGTGCAAAATACCTCTACAGTAATGCTTGTCCAACTGTTAAGGAAACAAACTGCCTGGATATTTAGCTCTAGTGGTACCTAATCGGACGCTATCAATTTTTTATTGTAAGAGAATACATAAAATTACCTCCTAATATGTCCTTTGGTTTAGTAGAACAGCATAATGATCAAAGAGACACAATAGAAATGTATTTGCTTCTGTAGAAAGCTTATTCCCTTAGCTCTCCATCTGTGGTGATGGACAGGCAGTAAGCTGTCAGGTTTTGTTCTGTCTGTCACACTACACTTACCTCCTGATGTTTTAAGTAATCAATATGGGGGCTGAAATCACCTACCGCTACCTCTTCTACCTCCTATTTTTTTCCATCAAAAAATTTAAAACCCTGCAAAAACATCATGTCTACAATTTCGATTGCATTTGCTAATCATTGATCAATAATTCAGAGGTTCTTCTTCAAGGGTCCCTGGTTTCCTGGAACATATGGCACAAAGCTGACAGCATTCACATGACTATTCCCTTATCACAAAAAGCAGCCAGGGAAAACAAGTTGTTTAAAGTAGTTTCTTCTCTTTTATACGCCAGACTTTGTACTTTTTTTTTTCTTTTTGTTCCCCTCGCTTGTTACACTTAATGACTGCACACCCGCAGCAGCTACGGAGTGAAGTTACCAGCCAGTATAATTTACAGTCTGGATAGACATGGTACTTATCTACAAACCTGCATGTCATTTTTATTTTGTATGATTGCATCTTTTTTCTCGCTTTTACTCTTTTTTTTGGGTAGAGGATGGTGTTTTGATTTCCTCAGGTTTTATTGCATTATTTATTTAACTTGTGTGGACACAAATACAGAGATAAAAAGCTTTGCTTTACACACTCATAAGGCTGTTGACTATGACGAAAAGGTATTTATAGTGTTTAAAAACCCAAAAATTTGAAGCTCCTAGATGAAATGACAACCTAGCAAACGGATTCCATTTTCAGTACTTCCCATTCATAGTGACCTGTTTGTAGTTAAATTTATTCATGTTTACTTACAATGATTTTATACAGGATATAGGATACATTTTTATTCTTTTAATCACACTTAACTGCCGATAAAAAAAAAAGATCTTTCATAAATGACCCAAAACATTAGGAAAAATTTTTTAGTGAGAGCAAATCAATGTTGCTATTTTTTAAACTGATGACAAATACTACTGTCTTTTTTTTTTATCCTTTTTTTTTTAACTTTTTGGCCCAAAAAAAGAGTCTCGTCAATCCCTGCTATATTTTTTCTGGTACGATAAGGGCTTTGAAAAAATTAAAAAAAAGGAGAACAAAAATTTATAATATTAATATATATATATTAAAATATATATATATATAATATATTTTATTATATATATTATAAATATTTTATATATATTATTTTAAATATAAAATTTAATATATATATATATATATATATAATACAAATATAATATATATTATATTATATATGTATTATAATTTTTATAAATAATAAAATTATTAAAATTTTTGATAAATAAAAATTAAAATATAATATTAATTTGATATAAAAATTTTTTAAATATATTATTTATAATTTTTTATATAAATAATCTTTCCCTTTTTTGTACTAAACTGCCATTTTTCCCCTGTGATTCACTTTTGTACTATGATTTCCCAGTTTTGTGTTTGGGAAAATGACCACAGTAGCCATTCACTTCCCAAGTATAGCATTTGACCACTGCAGTAGTCACTGATTGATCAAAAAACCGCAAGTAAACAGAGCCCAGGGGACACCAACAACAGGGTCAGCGATCAAACAGTGATGAATATAAGCTAAGTTTTTTTTTTATTATATAACTGTACCTTTTTGTTATTATTTATTTCATGCAGAACTGAAAGGTGAGATATTTTATACTTTATTATGGGAAATAGATACTACTGAGTTAATATGAACACCCACTTACCTATTTTGTAAAGTAAAACCCTTTTTTTTCCCCCCATAAAACACTTTTGAAAATTGTCCATTGTACTAAATTTTTAGAGATCTGACTAGATCCTTTAATCGGATTATTGCTTAGCACATGTTTGGAATTGCTTAGCACATGTATTTTTAAAATGAAATTACCCCTTTAAAAAGACTGCTATTTTAAATTTTTTAAAAGGTTTTGCACTATTTTATTTCACCTATGACCCCTTCTTCTATTGGTGAGTTTAAAAGACACCCTTTAATAATTTTTAGGGACTTTGAGTTGTATAATTCCTAAATTTTTGGTACATGCCACAAGCAGATTTTTTTTTTTCCCCTCCGTCAAAATTCCCCTTTTTATTATTTCTCTTTTTTCAAATGTTTTTTAAACCCTTTTTTTTTATATTTAACACCCTTTATAAAGGTTTTTTATTATTTTTTTTTATATTTTTTTGGGCACATTTTGGGGTTAGGGGAGTATATTTGGTTTCTAAATTTAGATTGTTTTCCATGAAACGTTTTCTTGCCCCTTTTGAACTTTGGTTTGTATTTTGGTTTAAAATCGGCACAAAATTTTTGTGAAATTCACAAAAATTTTTTTTTTTTTTCCTTTTATGCATCAAAAAATTATATTTCAATATTTTATTAAAGGTTTTAAAATATGGGCTGCCCCAAATACCCTTCTAAAAAAAATTTTAAAACAAATTTAAAAAGTTTGTAAGGCCGAAAAAAAAAGAACGTCCATCCAGTTCAGCCTTTTTTGGGGCAAAAAAGGTTTTTGCAATGTTTTGGGTCTAGAGGAAGAAAAAACCCCCCCAGGGGAAGAAGCCAATTGCCCCCTAAAAGGGGTTGGGAAAAAATTCCTTTCTGACCCCAAAACCCGACAATAAAAATAAACCCCGGGATCAACGACCCCCTCCGGGAACCCCTAGTCATTTATAACTTGTTTAAATTACATCTAAAAAGTACCCAGCCCCTTTCCCTCCAGAGTCCTTTAGTACAAAAAAACCCTTGTTATATTACTTTAGAAATGTATCTAGACCCTTCCCCCAGAATCTAGCATTTAAAAATTTGTTATATTACATCTAAAAGTATCCAGAACCCTTCTTCAAAATCCTAGTCACTATAACTTTTTATATTATCAAACTCCAAAATGCATCCAAGAAAATTCTTGAACTCTGTTAGGAATTAAACCAAAGAAAAATTCCCCTGGCAGAAAATTTCCCAAAGCCCTAATCGTCTACAGTAAAAAACCCCCTTTCTATGTTTATGTAAAAAACTTTCTTTTCCCCCAAGACGTAGAGGACCCCCCTTGTTCAGATACAGTCCTGGGTATAAATAAATTTGGGAGAATTTTTTATATTGGCCCTTAATAATTTAAACTATTTATTTGTCCCCCCCGAAGTTTGTCTTTTCCTCAAACAATGCAGTCCACCCAGTCCTTTTTTTTAAATTTTTTGTTGCCTCCCTTTTTGGTACCTTTTTAAAGCTCTAACAATGTTTTTCATGTGAAACTGGGTGTCCTAAACTGTGCACAATTTTCCCATGTGTGGGTCAAACCAGTGATTTGGGTAAAAGGGGGAGAAAAAATTTTCCCTTTCATGTGCATCTTATGGCCCTTTTAATAAACCCATGATCCTTTTTCCCCTTGGGGGGCAGCTGCTGCCGGGGAACACTGGGGTGCTCTTTTTAAGTTTACTGCCCCACCGGGGATTCCCAAGTCCTTTTTTCCAAAGCCTTTTTAAAACCATTTTTTTTTCCCTTTTAAACATGTAATCATGAAAAGGATTTTTTTTTCCCCATGTGATAACCTTGCTTTTTAACAGTTTTTAAACCCTCATCTACCATTTCCCTTTTTTCCCCCAGTCCCCAAAACCTTTTTTCCCCAACCCCTTTTGGGTTTTTTAACCACATTATCCTTTATTTGTGAATTTCCTTTAAAGAGCTTATATCATCTGCAAAGTTTCGAAAATTCTATTGGCAACCCCTGTGTAAAAAAATTTATGAAATTTTTTAAAAGAGGATGGGGCCCAAATACTGACCCCTTTTGGAAACCCCCCCAGGGAAAAAGGGGATCCATTTTTCTTAGTATCCCACCTTTAAATTTAAACCAGCCTTTTTTTTCTATCATTTTAGCAAGTTGCTTACCCATTTTGTACAAATTTTTCCCCCCCAGTCAAAAGCATTTTTTTTTTTAACTTCCCAACCTTTTTTATGGGGGAACAGTTAAAATGCTTTAAAAAATTAAAATAAAATGAACCCTTGCCTCATTTTCCCAAACCCCAGTCGGGAAAACAAACCCCTTCCTCATAGAAGCGAGGGAATTATTTTTTGGACAGAACCATCCTTCATAAACCCGTCTGGAATGGCGTTATACATCTTTTTTTAAGTGAGATACAATACCCTCTTAGAAAATTTCAAAAAAATTCTACCCCAAAAACAAAAGGGTTTTTTAAACCTCCCGGGTTCTATAGTTTTTTTTTTCATTTTTTTACCCCTTTTTGAATTTTACACCACATTTGCTTTTTTCCCCAACCTTTGGGGAACATCCCCCTTTATTATATATTCCATAAATTTTAAGAATAGGGGCCTATCTATCCATTACTTAACTCCCTTGGGGGAAAAGGGGTTTGGTTACATTTTCAGGGCCTGGGGATTTTTTCTATTTTAAGCTTCCAAAGGGAGGAGCTGCACTTTTTCCTTTTTTTTGGGCCCAAGAAACATTTAATTTGGGGAATTTTCCCTCCCCCCTTTGCTCATAAAACAGGAAGGTCACCCTCCTTGGTAAATACAGGGGAGAAAAAAATTTTTTTAAAGGTTTGCTTTCCCTTCTCATCACCCCCCCAAGAAACCCTTTTGCTCGTACTTTTTAAAAGGGCCCAAAAATTTTTTTTTTTAAAAAATCTTTTTACTATTTATATGGGAAAAAAATTTTTTGGGGGGTTTATTTTTACTTTCTATGGCAGTACGTCTTTCTGTCCCCAAACTTTGCTGCCTTAATCTTTTTTTTTAACATTTTTTAAATTTTTTTCCTTTTGGGTTTTTTTTGTGCCTTTTCCCTTGCCCTCCATTTTTTAGTAGTAAACATTTTTCCTTTTTTTTTTTTTATTTGCCCCCCCTTTACACTCTTTTGGGATCCATTTTTGGGTTTTTTTCCTGTTTCTAATTTTTAAATTTTTAAATTTATTATTATTTATTATTATTATTATTATTTACCTTTAAAAAATGAAACCTTTTCCGGGTGGGTGCCTAATGTTTTTAAAGGGTCTCCCATTTATTTTTTTTTTTGCTATTTTTTTAAAAAAACCTTGCCCGTCCCAATTTCGGGTTTTGGGCCTCTCTAAGCCCGGGTAAAATTTTGCCTTCCCCAAATTCAATTTTTTTTGTGGTCCCTACAAAAAACTCTAAATTGGGGAAAGGGTAAATGGAAGTTTTTTTATATTTGGTTCAACTATTCCCTAGGTGCCCCTTTAAACCGAACCTTTTTTTACTTTTTGTCCCCGGTCTTAAATTTGTCAATATTAAGTCTAGAAAGGGGCCCTTTCCCCTAGTCAGTTCCTGCACCAATGGGGGAAAAGGGAATTATCTTTAGTTTTAGACAAAAACAATTTTCCTTTTTGAAGCTACAGGGTTTTAGATTCCCCCAAATTTTTGCTGGGTAGTTTTAAAATCCCCCCAAAAATAACAACCTCATTCTGATAAAAATACTTCATCTTTTGCCTGAGGAGCTTTTTCTTCTAAGGGTTTTTGTTGGTTTTTGGGGGGCCTTTTTAGCAAATCCCCATTAGAATTATATTACTGTTATTACCCCCATGTATATTTAACCCAAAAAGGGAAACCACCCCTTTTTTTACCTTTTTTACCATATTTTTCCCCACAGTGTTGGTTCAACAGGAATTTTCAAGAGGGGCAGACACCTCCCCCCTTTCCCATTTTTACCGGTCAATTCTAAAAGGGGCTTAACCCTGCAAGTTAAATGCCCCGGGCCGGAACTCTCGTCCAGCCATTTTCTCCAAATTTTTCCACACCCATGGGCCCAAAAAATTTTTTTTATCTGCAATTAATACTTCTTTGTTAATTTTTTTTTGTTTTCAGAATCCCCGCATTTGTGCAAAGCCCAATTTTGAGGGTTTTTTCCCCGCTTTTATTTTCCTTTTCCCTATTCTTTTTAACTATTGCTTTCCCCCCCCTCCCTCCAAATCCACCCCCTAAAATTTTTTATAATTCCCCCCGCTCTTATCTTCACTATCTTGCACGGGTATATTTTGGAAATTTTTCCCCCCCCCCGAGTCCTGAGTTTTAAATTTTTCCCCCCAATTTCCTGGCCATTTTTTTCCCCCAAAAACAGCTGCCCCCCTTTTTGGGACCCCCCAAACATAGAATTTGAAACCAAGACAAAAAGTCCCGCCCCATTCCCAAAAAAACCCAAAAACCCTCTTTTTCCTAAAAAACCAATTTTTTAGCCCCTTATTCAACCTCTTAAAACTCCCTGGTTTTCCTTTCTGGTGTGGGGCCCCCGGGAAAAGGTAATTTTTCTGAAAAAATTTTCTTGGAGGTCCTTGCCCTTGAGATTTTTGCCTTTAAAACCCCGAAATCAATTTTTTAAGGGGCCCCCCCAAACCCACCCCTAACTTTGTCATTTTGCCAATGTGGAACCCTGACGCGGATTCTCAATTTTGCCCCCCCCCGCCCAATTTTCTCAGGGCCCGGGTCCGCAATATTCGAACCCCCCGGCCCCAGGGAAACCAACTACTGGTTTCGACGAACCCCTTTTTTTGTGGGAAAAATTGCCCTATTTTTGCCCTTATAAAAGGAAATCCCCAAAATACTAGCAACCCCGTCTAGCCCCGACCCCACTCCTATTCCCCATCTTACTGGAGCAGACCCGGGTAGTGTCTTGCTGCAAACAATGCTATTTCGGGAAAACCCAAACCCCCCCCCCCATCTGCCAAAACCCTTTCAAAATTTTTTGGGGTTTTGCCAATTCAGGAATAGCCTCCCCAAACCCCTCTTACCTCTACCCTTCTTTTTAAAATGTTTTTCCACTAGCAGCCTCAAGTTCCCGGACCCCCATTGGGTGCCACCCCCCCTAGCATCTTTCACCTGGGGAGTAAGTGCCAGTGGGGGACCGACTGGCTTCCCAAAATTGGGGAATGGATCTCAGGTTGCCACTTGCTCAAATTTTGATTTCCCGGATATGGGCTTCTAAAAAATGCATGTTCACACATCTTGCACAGCAGTATGGACCCCCGGGGAAAAGGGTTTGGGCAAGGGATGGCATAAATTGCAACCCCCGGTTTTCAATGGGCCGAAATTTCAAAAAAAGGAACTCATGGAAATGTTACAAAAAAAAAAAAATACAGATACAAAAAAATTTTTAAAAAAACCCGCTAAACTGCCCTTTTTAAAAAACCCCCAAAAAAAAAGTCCTAAATAATTTAAAACCCCCACTTTTAAACAAAACAAAAAATTTTTGACAAAAAAAGACAAAACTCGCAAAAAGCCAAAATACTTTGCTTTAGAAATAGTTTTGGGTTTTAAACCCCTTTTATCCCAAAACATTCAAACAAATGCAGCAAAACAATCTTCTTTTAGAAGGCCAAAAAAAAAAAATATAATAAAGGGTACAAAAAGAAAAAAAAAATTTTTGTGAATGCTCCAAAAAATGAAAACCAAAAATATAGCCCCCAAAACAAACCATGTACAATAGGGGCAAGAGATACAAACTAAAGTTGGGGAAACCCAAAAATTTCTGCCTACCCCAAAAGTGCAGATAAAATATAAAACCCAAAGTAAAAAAACTCTAAGAATTAAACCCCAATAAAATCCATTGATTTTTTAAGTTTTTTAAAAAAGGGAAATTTACTACATATAAAAACAAACACTTATGATTTTTTTTTTACTATCTGACATTTAAGTCAGAAAAAACCTTACCCAGCTTAAGTTTAAAAAAGGAAATTTCCAAAAATTAAAATTTTTATTTGCCAAAAGCCAGAATAAATTTTGAAAAGAGAAATTTTTTAAGGCATTTTTATTTTTCTTTCTGCAAAGTCCCAAAAGTTTCCAAAACACTAGGATTACTATGCCTTTTTCAGATATCAGAATGAGAATTGTGGGCTTCCCCAAGTTGGATCATCCTTGGTTCCCAATTTCTAGATCCCTGAAGGTGCTTCGTTCATCTGTACAAACAATTATATGCAAGTTCAAACAAGAAAGGGAAAGTCCACCCATCATACCATTAAGGAAGGAGATGGGTTCTGTGTCTCTGAGATAAATGTGCTTTGGCCTGACATGTGCATATGAACCCAAAAACAAAAGAAAAGACCTTGTGGAGAAGCTGGCAGAAGCTGGTAAGATTGTGTCATTAAGCTCAGAGAAACGAGTACAGTACAACATAGGCTGAAAGGTCACTCTGCCAGGAAGAAGCCATTACTCCAAAGAAACATATAAAAGGCAGCTTAATGTTTGCAAATACACAAAGGAACATTTTTGGAGACATGTTCTGTGGTCTCGTAACAAAATTTGAACAGTTTGGCCAAAATGACCATATTAGTTTGGGGGGAAAAAAAGGAGAAGTTGAAAACCCTAAGAACACCGCCAACTGTGAAACTTTGGGGTTGACAGCTATTTTGTGAGGTTGTTTTTCTGCAGAAGGGGACTTGTGATTTCAAAAAATAGGACATATGGGGAAAAAGGGGTTTTTGGCAATACGAAGCAACTCTCAAGAATACCCACGTTAAAGCTTGGGGCGGATAGGGGTTTTCCCAAAAAGGATATGACCCCAAAGCATATTGCTAAACTGGTTACAAAGTGGCTTAAGGATGCCAAATCAATCTTTTTAGTACATTTTTTGGAGTGGTCTCAAAAACCCCTGATAAAAATCCTATTGCAAATTTATGGGCAAAGTAAAATTGCAGGTGCAAGCAAGAAAACCTACAAACATTCTGTTACACCAGTTCGTCAGGGGGAAAGGGGGCCAAAATTCCTACCAGTATTGTGGAAGCTTGGGAAGGTATCCAAAACTTTTGACCCAAGTCATACAGTTTAAAACGGCAATGTCCCAAATCTAAGAAAGGTTAAACTTGTGATTTGCAAAAATAAAAAAAATACCTTAAATATTCTTTCTCTTCATTTTTCTGGCTTTGGGCAATAAAAAAAATTTTGGTAATCCTAAAAAACTTAAAAGGGTCGGGTTTACTCTGTTTCATGTCAGATTGAGAAAAACATACATTTTGGGGTTTCTTATTTGTATATGTAAACTTCAGGTTTCAACTGTATATATCTTTTTGGGGCCCCATTTGTTATTTTTTTTATAGGGTTGGGTTTTATATTCCCATTAGTTGGGGGAGGGTAGTACTTTATGGGCATTTCTCCCTTTTTTAAAATAATTTTCGAAGTCTTTTGGCTTTTTTAATGAATATAACATTTCCTTCGTCCATTTCCTCCTTTTTCTCCCCCTCTCCTAAAACCAAATTGGGAAAAAAGAATTTTTCATTTTTCCAATGTCCCCCCCACCCCTCCCCCTGATCCCTTGATCTCAGCAACGGTTTGTACACTCTCATGTTCTCAAGTCCCCTCCCCCTTGGGTTTCTCGACTCTGCTCTGTCTGCAAACCAACCGTTCAAGCCGTCCCTCTGCCCCCACTTCCACCTAAAAAAAATCTCTCGCAACCGTTTATTCCTAAAACTTCGACACCACAGAAATGTCGTCCCGCCCTTGTCATCTCCACCTAGCTACTGCAACCCCTTTTTCTTGGCCCCCATCTGCACCCTTGCTCCCCTTCAAACCATTTCAATTGTGCCCTCTATCCACCCTTCCTCGCTACTCCTGCCCCCCCTTGCCAATTCTTCATGGCTCCCAAAATTGCCCAGCGAATTCATTTTTAAGTTACTAACCTGACCTACAAGGTTTTCCATAACCCTCCCCTCCATCATCTCTGCCTTAATCACCCGATATTCTCCTCACGCAATCTCCCCTCCCACGGACTTTTTCTCTGTTTCCTCTTATTAGTTCCTCACATAATTTTTCAAAGACTTCTCCTGTTTCCCCCCGACTCGGAAAATCACTCCCAACACCATACTCCCTTCCATTTTAAATTTTTTTTTTTGTTTTTTTTTTTTTGGGGTTTTTTTTGGTGTTTTTTTTTTTCTCAACTCCTTTTCTTTGTAAGATTGTAAACCCCCCCTGGCGGGGCAGGGTTCTTCCCCCTTTGTGCCATTGAAGTCATCATGTTATCATTTTACTTGTTTGACATGTTATGTATGTAAACCCCCCCCGAATGACAGGCCCTGGGAAACAATGGCCTTTTAAAATAAATGATAATAATAACAATAATAATAAAAAATTTAAAAATAATAAAAAAATAATAAAAATAATAATAAATTATTGGTGTGCACTGTATGTTTTATTGTTTTTTTTTCCACACATGTTTTACCCGGTTTTTTTTATTAGTGGTATATATTGGGAAGGAAATTTTTTATTTGATCCCTTGCTGTTTGTGTAAATTTACCCCTACAGACATGAACAATTTAAATTTTTTAAAAGGGGGGGTTAATTTTATCATTGACATAGAATACCAAAATAAAATCCCGAAAAAACACATTGTATAAGTTATATAAATTTATTTGCATTTTCAGTGGAAATAAGTTTTGGCCCCCTGGCAAACAAGACTTAATACTAACCCTTGTTGACAAGCACAACAGTCAGCCTTTTTTTGTAGTTGATAATGAGGTTTGCGCACATGTCAAGAGGAATTTTGGTCTACTCCTCTTTGCAGATAATCTTTAAATCATTAAGATTTTGAGGCTGTCATTTGGCAACTTGGAGCTTCAACTCCCTCCATAAGTGAAGTAGTCCTGTGCCCTCAGCAGAGAAAAGCATAAGTATAATGTCTCCACTTCCATGCTTGACAGTAGGAATGGTGTTCTTTCGGCCATAGGCAGCATTTTTCTTCCTCCAAACATGACGAGTTGAGCTAATGCCAAAGAGCTCAGTTTTTGTCTCATCTGACCACAGCACCTTCTCCCAATCACTCACAGAATCATTCAGGTTTCATTGGCGACCTTCAGATGGGCCTGCACATGTGCCTTCTGAGCAGGGGATCTTGCGGGCACTTCAAGATTTTAAGCCATTACGGCGTCATGTGGTGCCAATGGTTTTCTTGGTGACTGTGGTCCCAGCTGCGATCATTAACAAGTTCCCCCATGTAGTTTTAGGCTGATCTCTCACCTTGCCCATGTTGTAGAGGTTAGAGTCTGACTGATTGAGTCTGTGGACGAAGTCTTTTTATAAAAGTGACTATTTAAGACAGCTGTCTTTAATGCAAGTAATGAGTTGATTAGCAGTGTCTAACTGGTCTGTAGGAGCCAGAATTCTTAATGGTTGGTAGGGGATCAATACATATTTCGCTCAGCAAAATGCAAATAAATTTATGTGATTTACACAATGTGATTTTATGGATTTTATTATTCTAACTCTCAATGTTAAAATTAACCTACCCTTAAAATTATAGACTGTTAATGTCATTGTCAGTGGGAAAACTTATACAATCAGCAAGGGATCAAATAATTATTCCCTCACTGTATATATACATACATATTTGTTTGTGGTGCTCATAAATTTTTTTCTCGTGATTCAGATTGTTATCTTCATGACAAATTGATGCATGTGTTTAGCTGCTCAAGCCTAATGACAAGTTTAACAACCCTCCAGCACTATGCATCCTATAACTATTCCATATTTTTTTGTGTTAGAGTGACTTCCCACATAGTGGCCTCTAGTTTTACAGCTAATTAGCATGGTTCTCAAAATGATGGTTACCCACAAAACTGCATGACCATTGACAATTAATTTGAAAAACATACAAAGTTGCTTTTACAGCAGCATTTCAGAACAGTCTACTATGTAGCGGGCTTACTCAGTGAGCTAGCTCTGATCCCTGCTGTTTTACCATTAAGACGTTGTGACGATCGTGGCCACAGCTTCTAAAGTCCCTGAAATCATTTTTAAGGCCACTCCACCTACCTCTAGCTTTGTCATTTGTGCCAATGTGGACCATGACAGCTGGATTCTCATTAGCCCCACCCAGCAATCTCTCAGCCCGATCCGCAATATGTCGAACCCAGGCCCCAGGCAAACAACATACTGTTCGACGATCCCGATCTTTGTGACAGATTGCCCTATCTGCCCTTATAATGGAGTCCCAAACTACTAGCACCTGTCTAGCCTGACCTGCACTCCTATTCCCCATCTTACTGGAGCAGACAGGGGTAGTGTCTTGCTGCAGCAATGCTATTTCTGAACCGACACCCCCCTCATCTGCCAATCTTGCAAATTTGTTGGGGTGTGCCAGTTCAGGACTAGCCTCCCTAACACTCTTCCCTCTACCCTTCTTTCTAACTGTTATCCAGCTAGCTGCCTCATGTTCCTGCACCTCCATGCTGCCACCCTCCCTAGCATCTACACCTGCGAGTAAGTGCTCAGTGGGCAGCCGACTGGCTTCCAAGTTGGCAATGGATCTCAGTGTTGCCACTTGCTCATTTAGATCCTGGATATGGGCTTCTAAATGTGCAGTGTTCACACATCTTGCACAGCATTATGGACCCGGGAACTGTTGGTCAAGGATGGCATACATTGCACAGGTTGTGCACTGGACAGCATTGTCAAACATGGAACTCATGGAAATGTTACAAAAAAAAAGAAATACAGATACAAATATGGAAAATCTGTCTAATACTGCCCTTTCTAAAAGCCCCAAATCTAAAGTTTAAATATTAAATCCCACACTTAAGCAAAACAACACTTTAGACAAAACAGACACACTCGCACGCTCAGAATACTCGCTTAGACTAGTTGGCTTTTAACCCTTTGATCCAAAGCAGTTCAGCAGTGCAGCAGCAACTCTCCTTTGAGAAGGCAAAATATAAATATAATATATGATACATAAAAGAAAAAAATAATTATTGTGAATGCTCAAAATATGTACCAGATATAGCCAAAATACAAACCATGTACAATAGAGCAAGAGATACAATCTAAAGTGAGAAACCAAATATACTGCCTACACAAAAGTGCAGATATATATAAAACCAATGTAAATATCTCTAAGAATTACCTCAATAAAATCCATTGATTTTATACAGTTAAAACCAGAAGTTTACATACACTATATAACAAGACACATATGCATGTTTTTCTCACTATCTGACATGAAGTCAGAAAAAACCTTACCCAGCTTAAGTCAATTAGGATTACCAAAATTATTTATATTTGCCAAATGCCAGAATAATGTGAGAGAGAGAATTTTTAAGGCATTTTTATTACTTTCTGCAAAGTCAAAAGTTTACATACACTAGCATTACTATGCCTTTATCAGATATCAGAATGAGAATTGTGGACTTGCACAAGTCTGGATCATCCTTGGTTACAATTTCTAGATACCTGAAGGTGCTTCGTTCATCTGTACAAACAATTATATGCAAGTTCAAACAAGAAAGGGAAAGTCCAGCCATCATACCATTAAGGAAGAAGATGGGTTCTGTGTCTCAGAGATGAATGTGCTTTGGCCTGACATGTGCATATGAACCCAAAAACAAAAGAAAAGACCTTGTGGAGATGCTGGCAGAAGCTGGTAAGATTGTGTCATTAAGCTCAGAGAAACGAGTACAGTACAACATAGGCTGAAAGGTCACTCTGCCAGGAAGAAGCCATTACTCCAAAAGAAACATATAAAAGGCAGCTTAATGTTTGCAAATACACAAAGGAACATTTTTGGAGACATGTTCTGTGGTCTGACGTAACTAAATTTGAACAGTTTGGCCATAATGACCATCATTACGTTTGGAGGAAAAAAGGAGAAGCTTGTAAACCTAAGAACACCGTCCCAACTGTGAAACATTGGGTTGACAGCATCATGTTGTGGTGTTGTTTTTCTGCAGAAGGGACTTGTGCACTTCACAAAATAGATGACATCATGAGGAAAGAGGATTTTCTGGCAATACTGAAGCAACATCTCAAGACATCAGCCACGTTAAAGCTTGGGCGGATATGGGTCTTCCAAATGGATAATGATCCAAAGCATATTGCTAAACTGGTTACAAAGTGGCTTAAGGATGACCAAATCAATCTTTTTAGTACATTTTTTTGGAGTGGTCATCAAAAAGCCCTGATCTAAATCCTATTGCAAATTTATAGGCAAAGCTGAAATTGCAGGTGCAAGCAAGACAACCTACAAACATGGCTCTGTTACACCAGTTCTGTCAGGAGGAATTGGCCAAGATTCCTAATAGCTATTGTGAGAAGCTTGTGGAAGGATATCTAAAACGTTAGACCCAAGCCATACAGTTTAAAGGCAATGCTACCAAATGCTAATGAAATGTGTGTAAACTTGTGACTTTGCAGAAAATAATAAAAATACCTTCAAATATTCTTTCTCTCTCATTATTCTGGCCTTTGGCAAATAAAAATAATTTTGGTAATCCTAATAAACTTAAAACTGGTCAGGTTTACTCTGATTTCATGTCAGATAGTGAGAAAAACATACATATGTGTCTTCTTATATAGTATATGTAAACTTCAGGTTTCAACTGTATATATCTTTTTGGGACCATTTGATATATTCTGTTTATACTGGTGGGGTTACTATTCCCATGTAGTTGTGGGATGGTAGTACTTTATAGGCATTTCTGCCTTTTTAAATAATTTTCGAAGTCTTTTGGCATTTTAATGAATATATACATTTCCTATCGTCCATTTCCTCCTTTTTCTCCTCCCGTCTCCTAAAACCAAATGTGGAGAAAACAGAATTCTTCATCTTTCCACTGTCCCACTCCATCCCTCCACCTGATCTCTTGATCTCAGTCAACGGCTGTACACTCTCACCTGTTCTGCAAGTCCACTGCCTTGGAGTAATCTTCGACTCTGCTCTGTCTGTCAAACCACACGTTCAAGCCGTCACCTCTGCCTGCCACTTCCACCTGAAAAATATCTCTCGCAACCGCTTATTCCTCAACTTCGACACCACAGAAATGCTCGTCCACGCCCTTGTCATCTCCCACCTAGACTACTGCAACATCCTTTTCTGTAGCCTCCCATCTAGCACCCTTGCTCCCCTTCAAACCATTCTCAACTCTGCTGCCCATCTTATCCACCTCTCTCCTCGCTACTCCTCTGCCTCTCCCCTCTGCCAATCTCTTCACTGGCTACCAATTGCCCAGCGAATTCATTTCAAGTTACTAACCCTGACCTACAAGGTTCTCCATAACCTCTCCCCTCCATACATCTCTGCCTTAATCACCAGATATCTCTCCTCACGCAATCTCCGCTCCTCACAGGATCTTCTTCTCTGTTCTCCTCTTATTAGTTCCTCACATAATCTTCTCAAAGACTTCTCTCGTGCTTCCCCCAGACTCTGGAACTCACTGCCCCAACACATCATACTCCCTTCCACTTTTACCAGCTTCAAAAGCAACCTGATAACCCATTTCTTCAGGACTGCCTATAACCTACAATAACCCTGCTGCCACTGTACTACCCCACAAACATGTCTTCCCCCTCACCTCCCGTCTCACTCCTCCTCCTTGTAGATTGTAAGCCCTGGCGGGCAGGGTTCTCTCTCCCTCTGTTGTGCCAGTTGTAAGTCACTCATCGTTATCATTGTACTTGTTTGACATGTTATGTATGTAACCCCCCTCGAATGTACAGCGCCCTGGAATCAATGGCGCTTTAAAATAAATGATAATAATAACAATAATAATAATAATAATAATAATAATAATAATAATAATAATATATTGGTGTGCACTGTATGTTTTATTGTTTTTATACACACACTGTTTGTACCCTGTGTTTGTTTATCTAGTGGTATATATGTGGTGAAGGAAATATTTATTTGATCCCTTGCTGTTTGTGTAAGTTTACCCACTGACAGACATGAACAATTTATAATTTTAAGGGTAGGTTAATTTTATCATTGAGCGATAGAATATCCAAAATAAAATCCAGAAAATCACATTGTATAAGTTATATAAATTTATTTGCATTTTTCAGTGAGAAATAAGTATTTGAGCCCTCTGGCAAACAAGACTTAATACTAACCCTTGTTGACAAGCACAACAGTCAGCCTTTTTTTGTAGTTGATAATGAGGTTTGCGCACATGTCAAGAGGAATTTTGGTCTACTCCTCTTTGCAGATAATCTTTAAATCATTAAGATTTTGAGGCTGTCATTTGGCAACTTGGAGCTTCAACTCCCTCCATAAGTGAAGTAGTCCTGTGCCCTCAGCAGAGAAAAGCATAAGTATAATGTCTCCACTTCCATGCTTGACAGTAGGAATGGTGTTCTTTGGGCCATAGGCAGCATTTTTCTTCCTCCAAACATGACGAGTTGAGCTAATGCCAAAGAGCTCAGTTTTTGTCTCATCTGACCACAGCACCTTCTCCCAATCACTCACAGAATCATTCAGGTTTTCATTGGCGACCTTCAGATGGGCCTGCACATGTGCCTTCTTGAGCAGGGGGATCTTGCGGGCACTTCAAGATTTTAAGCCATTACGGCGTAATGTGTTGCCAATGGTTTTCTTGGTGACTGTGGTCCCAGCTGCGATCATTAACAAGTTCCCCCATGTAGTTTTAGGCTGATCTCTCACCTTGCCCATGTTGTAGAGGTTAGAGTCTGACTGATTGAGTCTGTGGACAGCAGTCTTTTATAAATGTGACTATTCAAGACAGCTGTCTTTAATGCAGGTAAAAAGTTGATTAGCAGTGTCTAACTGGTCTGTAGGAGCCAGAACTCTTAATGGTTGGTAGGGGATCAAATACATATTTCGCTCAGCAAAATGCAAATAAATTTATGTGATTTACACAATGTGATTTTATGGATTTTATTATTCTAACTCTCAATGTTAAAATTAACCTACCCTTAAAATTATATACTGTTAATGTCATTGTCAGTGGGAAAACTTATACAATCAGCAAGGGATCAAATAATTATTTCCCTCACTGTATATATACATACATATTTGTTGTGGTGCTCATAAATTTTTTTCTCGTGATTCAGATTGTTATCTTCATGACAAATTGATGCATGTGTTTAGCTGCTCAAGCCTAATGACAAGTTTAACAACCCTCCAGCACTATGCATCCTATAACTATTCCATATTTTTTTGTGTTAGAGTGACTTCCCACATAGTGGCCTCTAGTTTTACAGCTAATTAGCATGGTTCTCAAAATGATGGTTACCCACAAAACTGCATGACCATTGACAATTAATTTGAAAAACATACAAAGTTGCTTTACAGCAGCATTTCAGAACAGTCTACTATGTAGCGGGCTTACTCAGTGAGCTAGCTCTGATCCCTGCTGTTTTACCATTAAGACGTTGTGACGATCGTGGCCACAGCTTCTAAATTAATGTGTATTAGTTTCTCTCTCCAATCGGCACCTCTTCAGCGAGATTATGAGGTTCCAATTGTCAGTTAACATCCCCTAAAAATTGGAATAAAATTGATCACTAAGTTGCATGAATCCCAAAATAGTAGCAATAAAAACTACACATGAACCCTCACTCTGGTTCATAGGTTGAAAAACAAAAAAAAATAGCATTTGCAGAAAATGACACTGCAGGACTAAATTAATAAATAGAGGATTTTGCATTTTTCTAAAAGTACTAAAACATAATGAAAACTCTATATATTTGCCTGAATCGTACCAACCTTCAGAATACAGATAACACATCATTTATACGGAAGATTGACCTCCATAAAAACAAAACCCTGTGAACATTTGCAAGTATGTCTATTTCACATTTCACTAAACTTTTTTTTTTTTTTTAGTTTCCTAGTATATTCTACGGTGCAGTCAAGGGCACAATTAAAAAGTACATCTTGTCCCACAAAAAAGCGCTTACATGTCTATGTAGATGTAAAAAAAATTATGGCTCTTAAAAGGTGGAGGAGAGGAAAGAAGAGACAAAACATTTTAGCTGCTAGGAAGGGGCTGAGTATACAACAATCAACAATACAGTTCATTTGAGTTAAAAGGAATATATAATATACAAAACACAAGCATCCATACACTAAAACAGCACATGTAGGTGACAGTTACTGTCACATGACTGCCCAAAAGAAGCTAAAGAAATCCCCAGTCCTTCACACAAGTCACACAAGTGAGTTCCCGCACATGTGCCAAAGAGTGCTAATGAATTAAACCTAAACAAAGCTGCCAACATTAAAAAAAACAGTGACACAAAGGACCACATGTATGAAAACTGTCTAGGTCTAAAATTCACTTTGTTGCCAACCAATCAGAGCGCCCCTTTCATTTCAAATAGTGCTCTGGAAAAATGAACAGGGCGTTCTGATTGGTTCCAATAGGCAATAATGTGAGTTTTAGACCAAGACAGTTTTCATACATGTTGCCCATAGTGTATGTGCGAAAAGATTGCATACTCATGGATGTATAATAGAAGCTTAGAATTCAAAGAAGGGGCATATTACAAAAGGAAAAAGAAAATCTTGTTAGATAGCATTACAAAAAATGTTACGACCCATAATGAATGCCCTAATAACATAAAAAATTATTCATAGTCCAGTGGAACCAATGGATGACAAAAAAAAGGAATGATCATCAATGGACCAATGACATGGATATACCAGTGACTCCTGGATCCTCTAACACAACACCAGCTACACATGCACATATTTTATACTTATGTTAACTTTGTATTACATACACCGATAAGTGAAACCACAATGGTAGTGCCTGTGTTATTATATATTTAGAGGCTATAGGGGACACAGTGTAGTTTTTATGTTTTTTTAAGGGGCACAGTGTGTGGTAGTCTTATTTTCAGGTGGCACAATGCGTGGCAGTATTACATTCAGGGATACATTTACTACAGTGGTTGCGCCAGAAAAACTGTTGTGAAATGGAACAAAATGTGTGTAATGGTGGGCTTACCATAACGGCAGTCCAGAGATGTGGAACCACTGGATCACCGCAAGCGGTGGTATAAGCCACGCCAGGTAGTGGAGTCTAAATAGCTCCAGTATTTGCCAGAGCCTGTCGCAAAGCAGGTTGGACTTGCTGTGGTGGAACACTACCATGTCACTACCCCTGAGGCGACTTGCTAGTGATGGCGGCTGAGGTGCAGCGTGGTACAAAATCATTAAGCAAACTCGTAGTCGAGGACAGACAGAACAGGTGGCAAAGGTTTGTGTTTGAGGGATGGAGGCTGATTGTACAGTACAAGGAATAATCAATAAACACACCAGGAATGCTTCCTCTCTAGGCTTTAGGGCACTATCGATTTGTCAAGGAACTAAGGAAGGAGCAGGATTTAAATAGGGTCAGCGCCCAGTGATAACAATCCACGAGTGCGCGGGCCCTTTAAATTTAACTGCGGTGCATGTGTCCCAGAGGGCGGCTGTGTGCCCCGCAACAGACAGGAGCAAGGTGAGATGAGTACGGGACAGAGCTGCGAATGTGCCTGCGGCCTCAGATGCTGGTCATGGCACCACTCTTAGCAGGTGGAATGGGGGTGCAGGTATCCCCGCGACCCGACATGTGGGTCACAGGGGCACCCATTGCAATGTGGTACATTTATGGTACAGAATGTCGCAGTGTGTAGCAGAAAGATTTACTATGGGCTTTAGTTACTTTTTGAAACCTCTACAAGGGAATATGGCTTAACCAAAAGTGGCTGCAGCTTCACTGAAAATGGGTCATGATGTAACATGCTGTGACAAGAGCTGTGCCAGAACTTTAACAGAAGATCCAATCTGAGCCTCAGACATAGATTTGAAAATAATCTTAGATTTTAATAACACATACAATTTTTGTGGCAGTTTTTGATGCAGTTTTTTAAGCCAAACACTGAAGTAAATTCTAAAATAAAGAATAGTATAACAGAACGGTTGAGACTTTTCAACATTATGTAACTTTTTATGTGTTTAGCTCAAGACCCTGCATCAAAAACATCAGAATTGGATGTTAGAAAATAGTTGTGACATGGCCCCAAAGTAAAAATCTGCTCTAGTTTGCAAGTTTTAATTGAGCTGCACTGCCTGACCAAATAGCAGTCTACCTGTCTTGACCCCTTTGATCCCATAATTGATTTTTTATGCATAACTACAAGTTCCTGGTCCTAGCCACCACTGCAGGGCACACTGGCTCCCTGAGTATGGACAAAATTTGTCAAGTCCATGTATTACTTAGCCATAGACTTCTGTCCCTCCACTTTTGTCCACAACCGCTGTTTCTTTATTGTAGATGATCCAAACAGCCTGAGCAAAAGACTCTCACACCTTCCTGGCTCCCACGGGCATTCAGGGGCTATGAAACAGGGTCAGTCAATTTTTAGTACACTAACTAAAGTTAAGTGACTGTCTCAAGAGGCTGCTGACTAATCCTAACATAATTCAGTGTTACTAGGGGCTCAAATGACCACCCTGGTCTAACTAGGGCTGATTACTTCTGTAGAGGTTGGCATGATTTTAGAAGTCTCTAAAGAGATGACCAGGGCTGTGCTGAGATGACATGATTTCTTCAGTAGAGGTTCCAGAGACTATGCATGATATAGCATTTGTAGTGTCTAATTATCAAACTCTTCAGAAGTAGTGCCTATGTTTAGAAGCCATTTCATATGAGAAACCCTGTAGACAGAAGTGATTGGTCACTGGAAGATTGTGGGACGAGTCTTACCAATGTGATTAATAATGTGGAGGAATATAACATTGAGTTGATTAATGAGATGAAAGAAATGTTTCTGGCCTTCGTGATGTGCTGCCACTGGCACAGTGATGGGAAAGATGGACAAGAGTGCTTGTCCTTAGCCGATAAGCATCAGCGAGTGAGAGCTATGGCAGTGACCTATGGACTTATGTTTGGGCTGTGAAGGAAATGTTGCACCAGATACCAAAACAGTATCACGGCAGTGGTAGTGACTGTGGCTACCGAGAGTACGTGACAGTGAGTATTCAGACTCCTGAGGCAGGAATAATCATTTGTGTCATCTGGGTAATCTCAATGAGTAGCACTGAAGCAGCTCACAGACTTACTCGGGATTGCACTAAGGCTTTAAATGGGTCCTGTTACTGGCTGAGACTGAGCTAAGGGTTAGTGTTTAAATACTGTGGACTTCTAAACCCATGCTGAAGGAAACAATAATTGGGTTAGTGGAGCTGTTTCCACAAAAGTACTACCTACAACAATTGCTATTCAAAAGCTACAGTATGCCTCCTCGAGAGAATCACCATATACCTGCACTTGTGTATATGTTACCTGTAACCAGTGTCTTGTAATAAGTGACTTATCTAAGTAAAGTTATCTAGAGTTCTGTAGTTAAAAGGTGCTGACCATCTCATCTCCTCAATGATGTAGTTATCACTGGGCCATTCATGATGCAAGCACCAAGTAACTCTCTTGCACACAGAGGGGTTTACATCTCCAAAACCATTTGTCCCCTGTTACAAATAGAAAAAAAACTGGTAACCATGAAAATTGTGTTACAGAATACAATTATTTCATGTACAAACACTAAACTTAGTTGACTTATGGAAGATCTGTGACATCCCCTGATATGTCTATTTTAGTAAATACTAGTGTTTCCTGTGAAATAACAATTCTAGTGCATCTTCACTTATAACTTGATTCTGTCTAGAAATGTATTATTGAATCAGTCAGCTGGGTGTTAACATTCCTGTTTTCAAATGGGTTTGTCTCTGTATACATTGACTGTCAGCATGGAGTGAATAGTGTCAGACTGAGCAGGTATACATTCCCAATTGGTAACACCCAGACGACGTATTGGCACCAAGTTTCTAAGAGTTATAACAGAGGAAACTATAGAAATATAAGTAAAGAATGCTAAACAATTATTTTAGAAAAACACAAGTTTTCACCAAAAAGCCATGAAAGGAATGGGCACAGTGCATGTACCGTGATTGTCTTCAGAGTGGGTGTGCAGCTCCCAGCTGAACTAGGAAGTTAACAGCTCTGTACTTAGAGCAGTCTCTGTGCATTTCCAGGATCAGAACAAGCCTCCGATTCCCCCCATGAATGTGACTGCCGCAACAGGGGGCGATGAGAAAAAAGCAAATGTATTAAACACTTTTTTCTCCACTGTATTTACCGAGGAGGATGACCTTCCTGTTGAACAGAGAGATGTGGTAAACTCCAACTTAAAAGTTTCTTGTCTAACCCAGGAAGAAGTGCAGCTCCGTCTTAGGAAGATTAAAATAGACAAATCCCCAGGTCCAGATGGCATACACCCACGTGTCCTAAGAGAGTTAAGTGATGTCATAGATAGGCCCCTATTCTTAATATTCATGGACTGTCTAATAACGGGGTATGTCCCAAAGGATTGGCGCATAGCAAATGTGGTGCCAATATTCAAAAAGGGGTCAAAAAGTGATCCAGGAAACTATAGGCCAGTAAGCTTAACCTCTGTTGTAGGTAAAATGTTTGAAGGTTTCTCAGAGATGCTATCCTGGAGTATCTCACTGAAAATAAATGTATAACGCCGTTCCAGCACGGGTTCCTGAAGGATCGGTCCTGTCAGACTAATCTCATCAGCTTCTATGAGGAAGTCAGTGCTAGACTGGATCGGGGTGAGGCACTGGATGTCATATATCTAGATTTTTCTAAAGCATTTGATACGGTGCCACATAAAAGGTTGGTAAATAAAATGAGAATGCTTGGACTGGGGGAAAATGTGTGCAAGTGGGTAAGTAACTGGCTCACTGATAAAAAACAAAGGTAGTAATTAACGGTACATACTCAGACTGGATCGCTGTTACTAGTGGGGTACCACAAGAGTCAGTATTGGGCCCTATCCTCTTTAACATTTTCATTAATGATCTTACACAGGGAATACACAGTAGAATATCGATCTTTGCAGACGATACTAAGCTCTGTAAAGTAATCAACACAATAGAGGATAATATGTTATTACAAAAGGATCTGGATAAGTTGGAGGCCTGGGCAGGGAAATGGCAGATGAGGTTTAACACTGATAAATGCAAGGTTATGCACATGGGGAAGAGAAATCCATTACATGAAGAGAAATCCATTACATGGAAAAACACTGGGTAAAAGTGACATGGAGAAGGACTTGGGAATCCTGGTGGACAGTAGACTTAATTGTAGCAGCCAGTGTCAGGCAGCAGCAACCAAAGCAAATAGGATCATGGGGTGCATTAAAAGGGGCATAGATGCACATGATGAGAACATTATTCTCCCATTATACAAGTCACTGGTTAGACCACACATGGAATATTGTGTACAGTTTTGGGCACCAGTGCACAGGAAAGACATTGTAGAGCTTGAACAGGTACAAAGGCGGGCAACAAAAATAATAAAAGGATTGGGTGGACTACAGTACACAGAAAGATTGGCAAGATTAGGGTTATTTAGTTTAGAGAAAAGAAGGCTTCGGGGGGACATAATAAATATGTTTAAATACATCAAAGGTCAATATAGAGATCTCTCCCAAGATTTATTTATACACAGGGCTGTATCTAGAACAAGGGGGCATCCTTTACATCTTGAGGAACGAAAGTTTCTACATAAACATAGAAAGGGATTCTTTACTGTAAGAGCAGTGAGACTATGGAATTCTCTGCCAGAGGGACTTGTCATGGTGAATTCAATAACCGAGTTCAAAAAGGGTTTGGATGCATTTCTGGAGCGTAATAATATAACAAGTTATAGTGACTAGGATTCAGGAGAGGGGTCATTGATCCAGGGATTTTTCTGATTGCCAGATTGGAGTCAGGAAGGAATTTTTCCCTAAAATGAGGACAATTGGCTTTACCTCATTGGGGGTTTTTGCCTTCCTCTGGATCAACACCTTAGCACAACAGGCTGAACTAGATGGACGACTTGTCTTTTTTAGCCTTACAAACTATGAAACTATGAAACTATGAAACTACTATGAAACATCAAAAGGGATGCCCCTACCCATCCAAGTGCCATTTCAAGTGGCTGATGAAGCCTGGGAAACATCTGTACAGTTAGCCCTAGGATATAGAGTAGCCCCAGGGCTGTTTGCACACATTGGGTAATTTTAATATATTATTAAGTGTAAAAAAAAAAAAAAGTGTACAAATAATTATCAATTAAAATGATTTTTTTTTAAGTTAAAAATATAAGTTTGGAAAAAAATAAAATAAAAGATAAATTTAAAAAGTATGCATACAGTACACATTGAAAAGCTACACGTTAGGCATCCACATGACCATAATAAGCTGTAGAATTAATCTAAGTGTGAAATGTGAATGGAGTAAAGAATAATTAAAAAAAAACAAAACAAATGCAGAAATACCCTTTTATTATGTTCACGCCACAAATAAACAAAAAAAATTACACTGTAATTTATATGTACACTAAAATTATGTGTCTCCAAAATATAACTTCTGCTGTTTAAAACAAGTTTTCATACATCTGCGTCACTAAAAAAATTAAAAGTTTTGTTGAAATGTAGTTAAGCAAAAACTGAAAAGTTGGTCAGTAAGGCCTTTTCATACCTGGGGCTTAAGGGGTTAAACACATGCAATTTAACACAACATTATTCATTGTATGATGATCCCAAAGGTCCTAGTTTTAACTTCTCAGACATGCGTCAGTTCCTATAACATTAATGATGTGGGAGTTCATCTGTGGACATCAACTTTTTGGAGAAAATAAATTAACTGAATTTTGATCACTGACTATAACCTCCCAATAAACTAAGGTAACTAAGAGCAAAGGAAACACAAATATTGCCAAAAAAAAAAAAAAAACTTTAGAGAGAGTATGATTTCTAACAATGACCTGTTATTGGTTCTGCTTCCTGAGCAGTCCTGATGCCAGCAAGGAATAAGATTGTTGTGGAACTTGATTCCTGGCTTTCAGTTAATTCAAATGAAGAAGCCTCAAATGGTTTAGTTAGAAATTGAGTTAATTGGGTTTGGTATAAGGTTGGTGTACTTCCTGCTGGAATGTTTCCCATGTTTTCTTCAGTGTAAGTAGAGACAGAGCTCCCATGTCACCCTGTTAGCCCAGACTTTAATTAGATCTGGCATTCTCCTCATAATGATAAATGCTGAGAGGGAGGAATGGAAAGCAAATGGGTGTGAAGGGGTCACCCAAATCAAGCTGCATATCATTAACACCTTCCCACTGTTAAATCGATCAATGTCATCTTCAGATCCCTGTGTTCAGCGGGTGCAGGTGGTGGTTCACCAGAATGCCTTCCAAAATTTTTGACTGCCCAAAAATTTTTTGGGGTTTTTCCTCCCCATATGTTTTTTATTATTTTTTCGTTAAATTTTTCCTGGCTCATGTCTACTTCCAGCTGAGAAGAAAACCATTTATGTGAATAGGGTAGAAGTAGCTTGATAAAGTATCTGTATAAGTCTCAAGACATTGCCACTTATTCAAAGCAAATCGAGCAGAGTGACACTATCACAACTGTTTAAAAACTCAAAAAATAATCAAAAAAATTTTTTAGCTGGGCCCCCAAAAGTTTTTTTTTTTCCAAGATTTGTTTATTAACTTTGAGAACATGAGAAAAATTGCACTGGCACAAAAAAAACCTTCTAAAATTTAAACTTATAAGAGAGGATTGATGTACAGCAGATTTGTACTTCCAAAGCTCAGTTCCATTGATCTGAAAATGGTACTTTGGCAGTACATACATTTCTGCAAACCCCATTTAAACAAACCCATTTCCGCCCACAAACATCTGCACCTCTAAAATTTTTTAAAACCCCAAAAGACCCCTGCTACTGGTAAAACGATTTTTTGTTTTTTTTTTTTTCCCCATCTCATGTTCATGTATTTATATACATCTTAAAATTTTAAAAAATGGTCAAAACCCCTAAACCCTGTTTCTGTTTCATCCATACAGTCTTACTTACCGCAATTCTAAGTTTTTTTTTTTTTTTTACTCAAACAATCCGACCCGACACCTGTTCCAGTAGTGCATCAGTTAGGTCTTCCCCATCTGGAATGCTGTTGCCGGGAAAAGGGTTTCCCCCCCGGGGAAATGTTTTCAGTTAAAAAAGTTTTAAAATTTTAGAAAAAAGGTTTTGGCATATTTTTTAAACCCCTTAAGGACCCACCCTGTTTTGGCCTTCCTGACCCGCCCTATTTTTGAAATCTGAAAATGGTCCTTTTATGTGAGAATAACTTTTTGACATTTTTTACCTTTTCCATGTGATTCAGAGATTTTTTTCCCTCGTGACACATTGTCTTTAAGTTAGAAAGAAATTTTTATCCATACAATCCTTGTTTTTTTGGGTAAAAAATTTATCAAAATTTCAGGGAAAAATTTGGGGAAAAATTACGATTTTAAAAAGTTGCAAAATTTCTGCGGGGCAAACAGATAATTTTTCCCCCAAAACAAAATAGTTTATAAAAAAATTTTTAAAAACCCCCATATGTCCACTTTTGGTTTGGGAAATCATTTTTTAAATGTCTCTTTTTTTTTTTTTTACGACTTTTAGGGGGCTTAAAAATTTTAAAGTATTTTAATTTCTCAAAATTTCCCAAAAATACTTTTTTTTTGGGGACCACTCCAGTTTGTTTTGGGCTTTGAGAGGACCTGCATGTTAGAAACCCCCAAAAAATAAATCCCATCTAAGAAACTAGCCCCCTTTAAACGTTTTTTAAAAACACAAATTTAGGAATTTTGGAAAACCCCTTTTAGAAATTTCACAAAAATTTAAAGCAAAATGGGGGTGAAATTTAAAAAATTTCCTTTTTTTGCAGTTTTTATCTTTATTTTATCCTTATTCCTGAATACGGAAAAAGGGTGACTAGGTAAATGCAATTAATATCAATTCCCCTGGGTCTCCTTTTTTTGAGATTTTCCCATTTTGGGGCCCCCTTTAGGGGCAGTATTTGGTTTAAACCCCATAAGCCCCAGAATAGGAGGAGCACCTCCCGGATTTCTGGGGTTTCTTTTTTTCAATCGATTTTTTTTAGGCGCCATTTCGGGTTTTGGGGGAAAACCCCTAAGGGGGTAAAATTTAAATAAACACCCCTAAATGGGACAAAAAATTTTGGGAAAAAATACCCCCCTTAAAGGAATAAAATCTCAGGGGGGGCATTGAGAAATAAAAGCCCCCACAGGTGATTCAAAAAATTTTTTTCGCATAAGGCTGTGAAAAATAAAAAAAATTTTTTTCCAATAATCTGCAATTTTTGCTTTAAAAAGTTTCACAAAATACAAAGGAAACCTGGAAAAAAGAAAAACCCTAAAAATTTGTTAAGCAATTTTTTTCCCAAATTTGGGGAAACCCTAAATGGGGTGTAAAATTCTGTGTGGGGCATGGAAAGGGGGTACAAGGGAAAGGGGGGGGGCTATTTTTGGGTTTTGGAACGCCCGATTTTGGTGGGGCCAGTCGCATTTTTCAAAGCCCCCAAATGAGAGACAGGGGAAACATTCCCGAAGCGCCCCCTTTTGGGGGTTTTAACACCCATCAGGGTTCTCATCTTGGGGGGTTTTCTGCATTTTAGGCACACAGGTGTTCCCTGTTTTTTTTTTAGATTGGGCAATGAAAATTGGGGGGGAAAAAAGCGTTCAGTCATTGTTTTTTTGAGTTTTAAATTTTTCCATTCAAGTGCAGTTTTTAATGATGTGAAACTTTTACTATGGGGGGGGGCGGTACAATTAAAAAAGAATAGATTTTACATAGTTTTTTTTGGGTTTTTTTACCCTTTTTCCAGAAAAATACTCTTAAAAAAAAAAAAAAAATTTTTTCGTTTTTTTTTTTTTTTTATTTTTGTCCCAATTTTTCAGCCATAACTTTTTTAAATTTTTCTGTGTGCAGAGTGTGTATTTGGGGTTGTTTTTTGGGGGGATGATTGAAAATTTTTATTTGGGACCATTAGGGGGGCAAAATGATGCTATGTTCCCCTTTTTTTAAGATTTTTTTGAGAAGTTTTTTAACAAAATACCCGCAATCTTTGGGAGTGTTTTTTTTTTTTTAAATTTTTTTTTGCGGTCACTGTACAGTAAAATATGGGCATGGTAATTTTTCTCAGCCGGTCAAAAACGTTTTCACCGATTCCCAATTTGAAAATTTTTTTTATGTTTTAAAAACTTTTAAAACAAATTTAAAAACACTTTTATTTAAACCCGGGAAAAAACGTTTTTTCATTTACCATAGTTTGAAAAGGCCCCAACTTTTACTTTTTTTGTGCTTGGAGATGTGTAGGGGCTTGTTTTTTTTCGGAGGAGTTTTCCCTTTTTTTTTAGAAACATTTTTTTTTTTGGGGGGGCAAAGGGTTTTTGATTGGGTTTTAAATCCCTTTTTTGGGGGGCCAGGGTGAAGAAAAAACTGCAATCCAATTTGTTGTTTTTTATTTTTAATTTTTTAACCGGGTCACCGGGGCATTTTCCGTATAAGTTAAACTTTACTCTTTGGGGTCAATACGATTATGGCGATACCCTTTTAAAATAGTTTTTTTTTTATGTTGAAGCACTTTAAAAAAAAAAGAAAAGTGTTTTTGGTGTAAAACAATTTTAAAGCATCGGGTAAACCCTTTTAGAGCTATACATTTTTTTTTTTTCCCCTATACAGAGCTGTATAAGGATTTTTTTTTTTGCGGGAGAACTAAGTTTTTTTAAATTTGGGACAACTTTGGCGTTTCTAGGGGTTTTTTTTTCGCCTTTTTTTTTCCCCTTTTTAATTTTGCTGCGGGATTAAAAAAATTAAAACTTAATTCTTGGGGATTTTTTTTTTGTTTTGTTTTTTACGCTGTTTTACCTTTCGGGTTTAAATTAAAAATGACAGATTTATAGGGGGAGGTCCCTTAACGCACGCGGCCCATACCAAATTGGGTAAATTTTTTTATTTTTGGGTTTTTTTTTGGGGCGGTTTGGCGGGTTTTTAAAGGGGAAAAGGGCAGGTACTATTTTTTTTTTATTTTTCGGTTTGTGTTTTACTTGTTTTTCCCCTTTTTTTTTTCTTTTTTTCACTTTTTTTCAAAAATTTTTATTTTACTTTTCCCCCCTTGGGGATTTGAAAGAGGGGATCTTTAAAAATCTCTCATTCAATAGGGAAACAGTGCATAGGGTTTTGCTATGACTGGGTTCCAAAAAAAAACGTCAGTCCGGGTTCCGGGGCGTGCCCACGGGCACGGCCGGGGGGTGTGACGTCACAAAACAACCCAAAGGGGTTTTTTGCCTTCCGTGGTCTTGTAAGGGGCAGGAGCCTTTTTCAGGAACGGCCCCCAAAAAACCCTGCGCGGGTTTCCGCCGACAGAGACGCAGGGAGGGGCGATTTTCCTCCCCTTTCTCTTAGTTATTTTCGCCGGTTTTCGCGATAATTAAGGGGTTAACCGCCCCCCCCCCGGAGCGATCCGGGGGCGGGGCCGGTTTGGGCGGAATCAGCTGTAATATACAGCTGACACCCCGCGCCGATCCTCGAAAATCTGCTTTGAGTTCGCGCGATCCTCAGGACGTATCCTTTCGTCCAGGTGGGGTTAACCCCCAAACGACCTGGGGCGTAAAGGTTTCGCCCAAGGTCCGTTAAGGGGTTAATTTTTGAAATCTTATATTTTCTGTAGTGCAATTAAATTAAAATGGTGGTAAACTTCAACTAAATTTTCCCAAACCCAAGGCATTAGGGAAAGGGGCTGAGAAGCCCAAAGCGGGCCCCCTGTTTTGGGTGTTTAAAAAATCCTCAATTTGCTTTTTTACCCAAAATTTTGTCTTTAGAAAACAAAAAGGAATTTTTGGGCCCAAACCGGTTTTCTCTCAACTGCAAAACAAAGCGGTTTAGGATTTTTTTTCCCCATCGTGCAGTGCAGGAAAAGTGTTTTCAAGCCCCGTGGAAAACACTAGTTCATTTTGCAAGCCCGGGGAAATATACCAAAATCAAATTTAAAAAAATTAAAAAGGTATCCAAACCGACAGTAGGGATCTGTAGCAAGCTACAAGGCATTGGCAGGTAATGGGGAGATGGCCATGCTTAAAAGTAGTTTTTTCCAAATTAAATTTTTATGGGGTTTCTAAATATTTGCCCAGACAACTGACTCAAACAATTTGTGTTTTTGGGGAAACCTGGGAGAAAAAAGAATTTGGGGAGAAAAATTTTGGAAGCACGGCCTCTTCCCATTGGGCTGTGAAGACAAGTAGCTTTACTTTCAAAAAAAAAAAAAACACTGCAGATGCCATTTATTGAAATGAGATAACCCCTTTAAACAAGCTGTCCATGTGTATAAAAAGTTACTTGGAATAATTAATTATTCCTAGTTTACACCAAAATTAATTAAGACAACTATGTGACTTGGGTGTAAAAACTATTTAACTTAACTTTTAATGGGATATACCATGGGAAAATAAGTATTTGATACACTGATGCTTTTTCAAGTTTTCCCACCTACAAAAAATGGAGAGGTCCATAATTTTTATTGTACACTTTCACTGTGAGAGACAGAATCTAAAAAACCCCAGAAAATCCCACTGAATGAACTTTAACCCCTTCCCACTGCGGCTTTTTTTTTTTTTTGTCACGTACTTCCCCCCACAGTTATAGCTTTTTTATTTTTCCATATACATAGGCATATGAGGGCTTTTATTTTGCAGGATGTACTTTCTAATGGTATAATTCACCATATGATAGAATATACTGGAAAACCACAAACAAAAATAAAAGCGGGGCAAATTGTGAAAAAAACATACTTGTGCCATGTTTGCAGGAGTTTTGCTTTTACAGCATTCAATCTTTGGTATGAATGATGTGTTATCTGTATTCTACAGGTTGATAGAAATCTGGCAATACCAAACATGTACAGTTTTGGTATGATTTTGTAGCACCAATTTCTGCGACCAATAACTTTTTTGTACTAACACCTATAGACTTGAGTGAGGGTGCATTTTTTGCGGGCTGAAGTGTACTTTTTATTGGTACTAGTTTGGGATTCTTGATCACTTTTATTCCAATTTTTAGAGGATATGAAATGACCAGAAAAACACAATTTTGCCAATCGGATTTTTCTTTCTTCTACGATGTTCAGCGTACAGGATAAATTATGTTTTATTTTACTAGATCTTTGACGGATGTGGAGAAACCAATTATGTGTAACTTTTTTATTATTTCATATTTTTATTTGTAAAATGGCAGAAGGGAGGTGATTTGAACTTTTAATATATTTTTATTTTTTAACACTTTAAAATATATATATATTTTTTTCTACTTTAACTTTCAGTTCCCCTAGGTTGCTTCATCACTATGGGGTTCAATTGTTTATACAGCCTATTGTGTTTAAAGACGGCGCTTTTACTACTTCCTGCCTGAAGCAGGAAGTAGTAAAACAAAAAAATTTGGCGGTGATGGAAGCCTTCACGAGGTTTCCAGCTGCTAAGGCCCCAACCAGAGTGAGGAATGGCAAGACATCTAAGGGGTTAAACAGAGCATAAAATAAGTATTTAATACAATAGGAAAACAGAACTTAATATTTTGCATGGAAACCTTTGTTTGCAATTACAGAGGTCAGGCATTTCCTGTAGTCCCTGATCAAGTTTGCACACAGTGCAGCAGGGATTGTGTTCCACTCCCTCATACAGATCTTCCCCAGATCTTTTCAGATTTCAGGGCTGTTGCTGGGCTACATTGAGTTTCAGTTCCCTTCAAAGATTTTCAATTGAGTTCAGGTCTGGAGACTGGCTAGCACTCCCGGATCTTTAAATGCTTCCTACGGAGCCACTCCTTAGTTGCCCTGGCTGTGTGTTTATGGTCATTGTACTGCTGAAAGACCCAGCCATGACCCAATTTAAATTCTGTTAATGATGGAAGAAAGTTATTTGACAAAATCCACCACACAAGGCCCCAACCGACCTCCCATCAACACGGTGCAGTTGTACTGTCACCTTTCCAGAAAAGCACGCCCAAAGTATGATGTCTCCACCCCCATGCTTCACAGTTGGGACAGTGTTCATGGGGTTGTGCTCATACCTCTTTTTCCTCCAAACATGGCGAGTGGAGTTGAAACAAAAAAAGTTCTATTTTGGTCTCATCTGACCACATAACCTTCCCCCATGCCTCCTCTAGAGATGGTCAATGACCAACTTCAAATGGGCCTTGACATGTGCTGGTATAAGCAGGAGAAACTTGCATGCCCTGCAGGATTTTAATCCATGATGGCGCAGTGTGTTACTAATGGTAATCTTTGAGACTGTGGTTCCATCTCTCTTCAGGTCATTGACCAGGTCTTACCATGTAGTTTTGGGCTGATTCCTTACCTTTTTTTCAGAATCATCCTTTCCCTGCGAGGTGAGATTTTACATGGAGCCCTAGATCAAGAAAGACTGACAAGTCATCTTGTGTTTCTTCTATTTTCTTATAATTGTGTCAACAGTTCTCACCAAGCTGCTTGCCTATTGTCCTATAGGCCATCCCAGCCTTGTGCAGGTCTACAATTTTGTCCCTGGTGTCATCTCTTTGGTCATGGCCATGGTGGGTAGCTTGGAGTGTGATTTATTGAGTTTGTGGACAGATGTCTTTTATACAATTCAAACAGGTGCAATATTTATACAGGTACTGCAGAGTAGAAAGGTTTCCTAGGGTATGTTCAGTGCATAATTGCACTGCAATATTCCTGAATTACGCCCATGCAAATATGGTAATTCATAGTTTTCATTGAGAGCTATGATTACCTGCCATTTTTCCCAAAGTGAATGTCAGTGGATGCGCTTCTAAAGCAACAGGTATATTGCATGCATATAGTGGCATGCACAGTACGTGCCGCTATATGTCTGCAATATGCCATGTGAACATACCCTTACAGAAAACTAACAGGGCTTTGAAAGCCAGATTTCTTGCTGGTTGGTAGGTGATCGAATACTTATTTCATGCAATAAAATGCAAACTTATTTAAAAAACATACAATGTGATTTTCTGGATTTTTATCTCACAGTTGAAGTGTACCTATGATAAAAATTACAGACCTCTCCATTATTGGTAGGTGGGAAAACTTACAAAACTGCCAGTGTAACAAATACTTATTTTCTCCACTGTATGTAAAAGTTAAATTGTGTCACATAAGAACAAAGAGGGATGTTGCAAAATAGGATGGAAAGCCATAATATTCCTACTACGGCCCTACTAGACCTACAAAATCCCTATACACCTAAACACACATTAACCGCCCTGATAACGGCAACTGCATCCAGAAACTGTCCCAACATACACTAAGACCCAAGCTATCCCTATCAGGAAATACACATATAAATTATTTATGTATACAATTATAGAGAGAGGGCTGCTTCTTCAGGAGACCAGGCTAGGGGAAAATTTCTAGCCTGTATTATAATTTGCATAAAAAGTTGTAAACCACAGTTATGTAGCTACAACAATAGGGAGTGGCATGTAATATTAGTCGAAATATAGTATATTGGGTGAAATAAGAATTGAACACGTTATCAAAAGAGATGGGTGAATCGATTCTAACAAAGTGGAATTCGTTTATTATTTCAGGAAAACTTCTGGTTCTGCACGAAGCCGAAGTTTAGGGTGATTTGCCGGAATGAAGCGTCTTTTTCATTGATAAAATGGCCGCGAGCACATGGCGTGACATGGGGCAGAGAACTGTGGGAGGAAGAAAGGAACACCCTCAATGACATGTGCAGACATGAAGCCAATCAGCGACCGGCGGGCTTCTGTGACGTCACAGCCCTATAAATACCGGCACCATCTTAAACTCTCACACTTCTCACTGTGACTCCTGTCATAAGCATCTAGCTGCTGCAACACTATATTGAACATATTATAAAACAAACTCGTTTTATCAGCGACTGGGGGGAAATACCATTACAAGTGTGTGTCATTTGCACACTTGTTACTCAAACAGCGTTATTATCTATCTGCTGCTGCATTATATTGCACTCATTATAAAACAAACTCGTTTTATCAGCAACTGGGGGGAAAGACCATCACAAGTGTGTGTCATTTGCACACTTGTTACTCAAACAGCGTTATTATTTTCTTGTTTTTTGTGGGGTATTCTCCTTAAAGTCCAGGGTGGGTGTACTTCTGTCCCATATATGCCTCAATTACATTCTGTTGTTTGTTTGGGTATTTAATACCCAAGGCTTAATTTAACCCATTGCTTGTGGGTTAATTTGCACTAAAATAGAGGGTGTCTTTTTTTTTATTTTGTACCATATACGCCTAATTTACATGTGGCTGTTCTGTATGATATTTCATACACAAGGCTTAATTTAACTTCTTGACTGTACGGTAATTTTGACTAAAGTACATCGTGTCTGTATTTTTTGGTCCTCTATACGCCTAATTTACATCTGGTTTTTCTGTACGATATTTCATACACAAGGCTTAATTTAACTTCTTGATTGTGCGGTAATTTGGACTAAAGTACAGGGTGTCTGTATTTTTTGGTCCCCTATACGCCTAATTTACATCTGTTTTTTCTGTACGATATTTCATACACAAGGCTTAATTTAACTTCTTGATTGTGCGGTAATTTGCACTAAAGAACAGGGTGTCTGGATTTTTTGGTCCTCTGGTTGTTCTGTATGGTATTTCATACCCAAGGCTTAATTTAATCTTTTGATCAAACAGTATGTCAGACAGAGAGGTGGCAGGCCCTTCACATGTGAGTGGCAGTGGCACAAGCGTTCGTGGAGCAGGCACAGGTCGCAGCACAGTAAGGGGGTCCCCGGCAGTGGTGACCGGTGTGGCAGAAATTTGGGTGTCTTTCTGCAGCCGCGTGTTGCCAGCAACCCAAGGGTTCTTTGTTTGGCTGACGGTCATCCACTTCCCCCCGTGACATCTGACAACCCTAGCCAAGAGTCGGTGGGAACGTCAGACACAACCCTTAGTCAGTGGCCCTCACCGTTCGGTTCCCTCAGCCAGAGATCTACTATGTGGTCTGGGCTCTGCGTGGCCAGGGAGAACGTTGCACCAGGCCCGCATCAACACATGCAACGTCCCCTCCAGTGGTGGGAAAAACGTGTCTAGTGTGGTGGTCCATCCCCCCCCCCCGCGGGAACAGCGCAGCACCCCAGGGGCACACATGCCATTTCAGCAGTCAAGGGCCCCCCACCCCGCCAAAGGGCTGTTTGTCTTTCCCCTCATTTTACCCGGTCCAGATGCTCCCGCTCCCGCCACTCATGGCCTAGCAGCGTTTACCTAGGGTTTTTCAAGAGGGCAGCGTAGCGTCCAACTAGCCTAAGGTGCAGAAGCTTTACGTGCTCTTGTCCAAGCTGTGGTACTGAGGGCCCCCCTTTCCAAGTGATGGGCTCTGCACCATTCAGGAAAGAATGGCTTGTGCGGGGCCGGGTGGGGGGTCCAAGCCGAATTTCTTTTCAAAGAGGAGTACCAGCCCTTCACAAAAATGTGAAAAGAAGTACGAACAGGTATGACCGGGGGGGTTTCCCCATCGTCAGTACAAAAAGCCACAGTGCGGTGGGGGGGTGTGAGGGGGGGGGAGGGGGGGGGGGGTGGAGCAGTAGAAGCTCCTCGCGCGCCTAAGTCTGGAGTCGTTGATGGCAGTTCCCTTTAGCCGGTGAGGAGAGTACTCCAGCCCGCAGGACCGGAGCAGACCCTGAACCCCCCGGGGGGTGGCCTACTTGAACAGCACTCTGCCACCGAGGAGAAGACCCCCTGGATACTGGGGCAGCCAAAACTGGATGTGTGGCTGCAATTTTCGAGTTTCCCCTGGGAAGTGTCCTGCCTGGCAGTGTGTGGATCAGAGCGGGTGTTACTTTCAGCGGGGGCCTCTCTTTCCCCAAAAAGAGAACGTGTTTTCCACCCGAAAAAATGGAGGGGAATGCCTTTTTCAAGTGAATCAGGCTTGAATGGCCCCGGGTTTCCAACCCCCAATGCCTTATGCATCGTTAGATCAGCCTGACGCCTCACCAAAACGTTTGAGAAAAAGAGTCTGGATTTTTTGGTACCTGCCTGCTACAATTTGTGCTGCACCCCCCGATGCCCAACATCTGTGCCCCAAAAGCTCCATCTGCCCCCCCATCTTTATTGGGTGGTATTTCCATTGCCCCACCTCTGTCTTGGCCACTCTCTCGCCTACGATGTTGATGCCCCCTTTCAAAATGTCTTTGCCCTCTGTGCCCACTGAGTTGCTGCCACCTTCCCAAACCATATTTGCCACTCTGTGGGGGTGTAATTTTTTGCTGCCCCTCCACACTCTGTCATTGTGCCACTTGTGGTTTAGTGATGTTGCTGCCGTTTCTCATCCTTTTCATTTGCCCACTTGTGGTCTGTGATGTTGCTTCCCCTTCTCAACCTGTCATCTGCCACTCTGTGGTCTAGTGATGTTGCTGCTAACTGACCACTGTAACACTGGAACACCCTTTTGTTTCCTAATGCTGTTTCCACCCTCCACCACTCTATGACGTTGCCACTATGTTTGGTTTTCCCCTTCTGTCAGATGGAATGAAAAGGATCAGGATTGTCTGATGATTAGCTAGCCAAAAGCAGGTGTGGATACAAAACACAGAAGACATGCAAATATCCCATTTACTGGTCATTTCTGTTTTGGATCAACTCCTGTTTGTTTTTAGCTTTAGCAATGCTGATGGATTATTGACCGATTGAAAGCGGTCACTGACGGATGAAAGGAAGGACAATATGGTCAGTGACGTCAACGCAAAATTACTGCCAACACCCTCTCCACTCTTTCAGGGGGTTTCTACATGTATCAGCGTTTAACAGAACAGGTTTTGTCATAATCTGTGGAATCATTTGATGTCGGTGTAAAAGGAATGCGCTCTTTGACGTTATAGTAGGATTTTGGCCCTCAGCTCGATTCTTTCAAGCTGGCCCTGATATTACCTTGTCAGGCTGCATTCGCGCTTCACTTATTTTGTCAGTTTTGCCCCTATAAGTGCCCAGGGAATTGAAGAGTGAAGCGATTCTAAGAGTGGCGGCTGTCATGTGCGTTTCATACTAAAACACAGCATTGTATGAAGACCAAACCACGCTCACTATGCATATTTGAGCATGGCAAAACGTTCTACAACACCCTACAGGCTCTCTGCAGCCAGTAAATAGCTGTTTTTTAATGCGATTCACCGCAAGTAAATTCGGCTCGAAACGAATTTTTTTGTAAAATTCTGCAAACTCGGCGAATCGAACTTTTGAGAAATTCGCCCATCTCTAGTTATCAAATTTTCTAAGTAAATATATTTCTAAAAGTGCTATTGACGTGAAATTCTTACCAGATGTTGGTAACAATCCAGCCAATACACAAGCAAAAAAATCAAACTACAGATGTCAATAAGTTAAGTTATGTGTAATAATGAGAAATGACACGGGAAAAAGTATTGAACATGCTTATTGAAAATAATGTTATATTCTGTACAAAAGTCTTTGTAAAAATAGTCGCATGCATTGCTTAGGTGGGGTTTTGCTAAAATGTCCACCCCATCTTCATCATCCTGGTAGATGGCAGCAGATTTTTATCAATAATGTCTTGATTTATTTGTCCATTCATCCTTCCTTCAATTATATGAAGTTTGCCAGAACCAGAAGTTGAAAACAAACACCGCATGATATTCCCACCTGCAAACTCTATGGTGTTGGTATGTAGAGATCCATAACAGTAAACAGGATACTTGGTACAAGTTAGTGAAGGCAATTTGGCTCTAAGAGTCACAGAAAAAAATTCACAGGCTAAAATCATTCATTCCTTTCAATGGCTAACTGAAAAGATGAGGACAGCATAGCTATAGCAGGTACAGCAGTAGCAGCTGCCACGGTGCCCCTTTGAGACATCGGTATGGGAAATGGCACATGGTAACTAGCAGGATCCCCCTATCACTTTTTTCACCACGGCTCATTCACAAGAACATCCCAATGAGGAACACGGAGGTTCAGCTGGCAGGGCCGTAGTTATAGGAGGTGCAGTGGTAGCTAGGACTGCCGTCAGTCATCTATTAACCGTTTCAGGGCCCAATGCAGCTAAATCAAATGGGGACCCCACCCATTACTACTTCCTATTTTTTTACATATTACTGGGCCCCTTTTTGATGTACTTCCTCATTGGCACCCCTTTTACAGTAGCCTGCCCCAAAAACCAGCAATATGCCCTTTTGGACCTCAGAATAAACATCGCATGAAGAAATGAATATTTGGAATAAGATTTTTTTCACTATGACCACTGATTTTTTCAATGTGGAATGTGTATTTCACATTGTGAAAAGAGTGCACAGTTAATGTGGTGACCTCGGAAACCGGGCAAAAAATTATCGTGTCCCAGTTTAAATTATTTTGATGACAAATAATCCCATTCTCGGGGGAAAGAGATATGTTTGTCATTATACCCGCCAGCGGCTGAATTTGCGTTCCGTTTTTAACTTGGCTGTGGGCGGATAAAACTTCTATGGGTGCCGACAAGCTCGGGGCCTTATTTTCAGTTTGGGCAACCAGAAGTCAAACGGCTGTTGCGCGGCTTTTTGTTTATGCTGGCAAACGTTGCGGATGTTGAAATTTTCCGGGGAAAGAAAATTAAATACAGAAATTTTTTTTTAGAGCAGATTTTCCAAAACATGCCCTGTAAACTGGCTGTTTCCCCACAAAACTTCAGCAAGGAAATTTTTGGACACAGAATGAAATTTTATGCAAGAAACCAGTTAACACAGCTATTTTTCTTTTGAAAAATTTTCCCTTAACAGTGTTTTTGGCACAAGCTCCCCCCAAACCGCTGCCCCCCCGGCCCCCAAAAACTGCAGCAAGATCTTTTGGGAAAATCAAAAAAAAAAAGATAATTGGGCAGTCATCAGAAATAAATCAAGACCCAAAATTAAATTTTAAACCTAATCTATCTAGCAGCTTTTTCCTTTGTGAAAAATCACTGGGGGGGTAATGGGGGGTTTTGTGTCTTCCTGCATTGAAACAAGCACGTAAGAAGCAATGTTTTTTCAGTTCACGTCTCTAATCTAAGGTTGCCGGGAATACAGCCCAATACAAAAAAACAGGGTCATTTTGATTTTAGCACCCAAAAAAGGTTCCCTAACCTTTCATGGTGATTTTTCTTGACCCCCCCTCGTGCTCGCCTGTTTGGGCTGGGCCCCAAAATTTTACAGGAAGCATAAAAAAATGGTGATTTGAAGTCTCGATTTTTCAATTTTTTTCCCCTTTTTTTTTCTGGAAAAAATGGATAGAGATCTAAAATAACCGTAAAAATCGACTCAATTTTAATTTTTCTGTTTTTTAAAAAATCCTCAACACTTTGGGGTATGTTGTTTTTGTGTGATATGCAGTCCCTTTTTGGGCCTTCAAAGGGTGATGTGTATTAGGGCACCCAAAATTTTTAAATTTGATGAGCAAACTTTAAAAAACTTAAACATGCTTTTTGTTCGAATGGGTTTGGGGTGTGGTGAGCTTTTTTTGGGCCCTTTTTCACCATGCTTCTTTAGCCCACTCTTCTAATAATTCTTTTCATTCCTCTATCTGAATACTTGCAAGGAGCTTTGGGGTTGGGGCCCCGTTTTGGTGAATTTTGTTTCCCCTTCCATTTCCCAAAATTTTTAGGCGCAAAGTGCTAACTGGAACTTTCAGTAGTTTAGACATTTATTCTTAACCAATGTACAGATGTTTTGCAACAAAAAGGGTTGGAAGGTCTTGAGACATTTAAAAAGGTTTTGTCATCAGAAAGTTCTTGTGTTGGCCCCTTGGAATGAAATACCTTTTTATAGGTCAACAGTTGAACCAGTTGATATTATTTTTCACTAAGCATCAGAATTGCTTTATAATTACTGAAGATTTCAGTTAGTGACATAACTTTCTATGGCTTTTTGCACCTCTCTTTCTTCATGTGTTCAATACTTTTTCCCTGTGTCATTTTTCATTATTACATATGACGTAATTTATGGACGTCTATGGTTTGATTTATTTGCCTGTGTGAATTGGATGGGTTGTTACATATGTCAATAGCCCCTTTAGAAATATATTTACTTACAAAATTGATGACGTGTTTAATACCTATTTCACCCGCTGTATGTCTATCTGTATGCATATACAGTGTGGTACCGGTACAGGTGTAGTCAAAACACTTTAGGAGCAATAAATAGCATGTAATAATTCCTTCTTAAGATGCGCTACATAATATAGCTATAACTAACAATATAATCCACACCATATTGTAGAAAGTAAGACACAATATATAGCACAAAACCCCCATTTAACATCATATAATAAATGGTTTTTAGTGATAGGGGAAAATTTTTTCCCAATACAACAGTCTATGGTGTGACTCATATAAGACACTAAAACAAAAAAATTTACTATCTGCCAAAAAAGATAACTGACCGCAAAGGGAGGTACATATGGAAATTCTCCTAACAATCAGCTTATAGTCTGGCGGTTATATAAAAAAGAAAAAAAATAGGAGGGATGGAGGGGGGAGTTATGGAATGTTTGTACAAGATTTTTTTTATAACTGCCGGATCATAGTCTATACATTTATCCCTAATATGGTCTCCTGAAGAAATGTTTTAGGGACATAAAAATGTGTTGGTACAAAAGTACTCTTCTCTTTATTGTATATAATGAAAAAAACTTTTTTTAAAATATGTATATTTATTCATATGGATATCTTGGGTTTTAGTGTACCTAGGCGCAGGTTTTAGACAGGGTCTCTCATCAAGATGGCTTACCTGTATTTAGGTGTATGAGTTTTTTTTAGGTAAGTGGGGCCGCAGTAGTTATAATATTTATTTTCCTTCTTGTAGCTATAGTTCTTGCCCCATTGCATATATCCATCCCACCTTTTTGCCACTTCCCTCTTTGTTCTTATGTGACACATTTAAAATTTGGGTGTTATTAAGTTTTTTAAACATAAATTCTTAAAACTTTTTAATGTAGTTTATTCACAAAATCTACATCAGTATCCCAATACCAGACTCCATGTAATGATCTTAGCACCTCTGAATTCCGCTGAACTGGGGCCAAGGGCTTTCCTTCCATCCCTGTAGTTAACATTTATGAAGGAGGGTGGCTTTCTGTCTCCTTTCATTAGCTCGCTACTCCCAATCCATCATGGAATGCAAATCAAGGGAAAGGGGGTCAGCGTAAAAAACTGAGCCAGCGGGTCCGTTTAAGCAGGGTTTTTACATAGGTATCGGGTAGGGGTCTCTGCCTGTTCAGTAACAAAGGGGAATATCTGTTCTTGGGGAGAGCATCATATAGGTATTTGGAATTTGAAATTGCCTTTTTGCACTCCACTAGACATCTGTATATCACAAGGCACTATGGGAAAAGAGCTAAAAACTCAAGTGCCCTATATTGCATGTAACAAATCCCCAATTTGCTTGTGACTCTCTTAGTCTTTGGAAAGCAAAAGGGAAGTGATGTTGGTTAAGCCAGTGTTGCTCATTTGCAGACTGCTGTTTTTGCAGAGCAGAGATTACTGGCTGGCAGGATGGGAGGCAATGAGTGGCTCAGAAAGAGGAATATAGTAACAAATGCAGAAGTAGAGTTGTTGTGCTGTGTTTGCCAGGAGGTTCTGGAATCAGAATAAAATCAGAATCATACAATAGGCTGAACTGGATGGACGTCTGTTTTTTTTTGGCCATACAAACTTTATAACTGTGTAACATTGGTGCAACTTTCAGAATCAAAGTAAATAGAGTAGTTGTTTTTTTTAATCTACATTTAGATAACCATTTTTTTTATGTTTTCAGACAATCCTTTCAATATAACAAGATTCTGACCACTGTGCCTCCGAATGTAGTGAACATCTTTGACATCTTTCTGTCCCATTATGACCATAAATAATGACTTTTTGTGGGTAGTATTTGGAGATAAAAGTCTGTACCCTCTTGAGTTGCATATAAAAGCGAAGATAAAACAATCCATTACACTCCAACATCCATTTTAGCAGTATGTCAAATTCAATAGTTATTCTGTGGGTCCTAGGGACAGGACTATTAAATGTGACTTGCTGCTAAAATGGAGGTTGGAGTCTAATGGATTTTATTACAGCGGTCTAGAGACCTGTCCATTACAGCTCAGATTCACTGTAACAAGTTGTGAGGACTAGGACAAAATTCACCCCCCCCCACCTCACCCCACACGCACCTTGTAACTTCACCCAAATTCACTTTTAGTCGCAGGATTCATATCTTCACCTAAGCTCCCCTACCGTTCAACACATGTCATTGAGGAAGCCCTAATTAAACAAAAGCAACAGGGAGTCAAGCCTCAAAGGATCTTCAGTAATTTCCTTAGCATCTTGGCCAGGGCCAGGGTAGATACGTGCTCTAAGACAGTAAGCATCAAAGGAGATTTGGCAGACGCCCAGTGCTAAAGTTCCATAAAGAATTATGGAATAACTGTGCATCACAAGCACACCCTAGTTTCATATTTTTACATATGAAAGTGTCTCTCATGTATAGCTGTTACCCCCTTGTTTGTAGAACCAATGGGCAGTGAGAAACAAGAAGCTGGTGCCAGGAACAGAGTAGCAACCTAGAGTTTAGTATCCCAGCATAGCTTGGGCCCATCCAGTTCTGATGGTACTATTGGCACGGCTCTGCCCCATTCCCCTGCCAATTTATGGCCCGTTGGCAGGGAGTGTAGACCGTCCCAGGGGTGTGACAGGGTGAGACAGGGGAGTGATTTGGGATGTCCCAGTATGGTTAAAATTAGGAGTCCCTCCTGAGCCCAGGGTTGTCTCTATTGGAAGGGGGATACATGCACCAGCATTCTAGGAGCATCCACATAGGACCAGCAGGCCACCTTCACACTCCCCATGTGTACCCTATGCCAAGCTAACCTAAGGTAACTAGACACATCTTGCTGCATTTGTTGTCTGTACCCATATCCTATTTGTATTTGCAGCTCTGACCAGTATATGTATAGCTGTATCCCCTATGTATGTATTGTTTGTCTAGTGCACTCATAAGATGACTAAAATATGTAAACTTTGATCCTGAGCTGGTCTGTTGTCTCGATCACCTCAAACTCACATATTTGTATTCTCGGTCTCTAATATATTGCTACCCAGGGTAGGTTCCTGGCCTGGTTCTAAGTCAGGTTTATAGCTAACAAGGAACTGGTGGCAGTCTATCGGGCTGGCAGACTTCTGTTTAACCAATGTGGGTAAACAGATGTCTCCCAGATCTCTCCCATTCAGGGTTGTGGGTGAGTGGGGTATCCTCTTGCACTCGCTGGGCCTTCCTGTGCCCGTCTTGGCAGGGATTAACTGTGAAACCGTATCCAGCTGACCTTGCGTACCCCTAGAGAGAGCACAACATCACAAATACACCCCAAGTCAGTGGGTACGGATCTCCTGACACAAGTCCTAGTTTATTTAACAGCTACTGAAAAGCGCAAGGAATGCACTTTATGTAATTGTTTTCCATGTTATTTTTTTTGCATTGGCATTATGCACTAAAACTTATGTATTGAAATAATATTTTTTCCATTCCTTATTTTTCAAAATCATACTTAGTCATTCTAAGTATTTTTTATGTTGTGCAGCTTTCACCACTGTAATTGAAGTTTTAGTGTGCACTGTATTCTTTTTAAATAGAACACATTGTAGTTCTTTGTCAGGCAGAAAATGTTAACCTTTTGTATCAAAGAAAGACAATCACCCAACCTAATTATTTGGTGCTCAAACCACTCATTAACAAATTATTGGATCAAAAGTTCAGTGGCCATTATTGCTCTGTCATTTAGACTGTATTGGCCTCTAAGGATGAAACCAAATGATCTGGTCACTAAGTTATAAATAATTTGCATGGGGTACTCCGCTTACCTGAGACTGTTTGCAAAAAGGACATCAGTGTACAGAACACAGAAAGCGTTATCTTTAAAACAAGCCTAATACAGAAGAGTTGACTCACTTACGTACACACGCAGTCTTAAGTCTTATAAATTATGTACTGCAGATCTACAAAATCAACTGTATGCACTGATATATTCGCAAAATTCCGTAAAAAAAGGATGTAATTGTCTAAAATGTTAACGGAGCATATCATAATATTAAAAGGGTTGTTTTATTTTAATAATCCCTTTTTAAATTGAACGTGTCAAGAATAACTACTGGTCCTCTTCAAGTAGGGCTTTCCATCGATTTTAAACAAAGGTATGACCTGTAATCAATAAATACATTGTGAGTCAAAAACAGAGAAATTTATTACAATGCCATCATACATAGAGCATATTATCTAAAGTCTGGCTTTCTTTAAAACAGGCATGAGAGTTGATGGGAACTACCATTGCAGTTCTGATTAGGGTTAACTACAACTGCATTAGGATTACGTTGGCCTAGGAGATAGAGGACCAGAATTCAACCACTTCTCATCTGTCAGATTTGGTCTAAATGGGTGACATAAGTGTCACTTATAAGGTTCATGAGTCAGTTGAGTATATTGCTAAATCAGTAGATAATAAAATATTTATATATAAAAGAAAAGGAGAAACAAACAGATGCACAATAGTGAAATACGTTTAGGATATTAATTACGTGCAAAATTCAGTCTGCTCACCTCTGGGAGTTGTGCAATAGGGTCCGAGGCACAACTCTCGTGATAGCCTAATAGCTCCGTACGGAGATGGTAGTATACGGCTGCCTGGCGTCCTGAGTTCCACGTGTAGAAAACTAACGTGGTATAATTAGAGATGGGCGAATTGATTCTAACGAAGTGGAATTCGTTTAGAATTTCAGGAAAACTTCGGATTATTTTTACTGAACGAAGTCCGAAGTTTGGTATACTCTTCGTGTGAACGAAGGTGTACTTTGATTATAAAATGGCTGCGAGCACCTGGCAATTACATTGGGGCAAAGCACTCTGGTAGGAAGAATGTCATAGCCTACATGAAAATGTTGCAGAGATGAAGCCAATCAGAGACCACGGGATTCTGTGACTTCACCCACTATATAAGTCCGGCTAGCGCGACGCTGTAGCTCAAACTCCTCATCACTGTACTGATCCAGGGAAGGTTCTGCTTGTGGCTGATTGTGATAGTATTAGCTCTTACTAAGAACAGATTTTTATTCAGCGATTTTTTGTGGGGTGTCTCAGCTATGTCTCAGAGACCTCTTCTCTTAATTTCTATTCTGATTTTTGGGGTATTGGATCGGAAGTCCAGTGTGCGTCCACTTGGGGCAGCTGCCATATACATTTTAATGCCTTCTGCTCACATCACATTGAAATCCAGGGGGATCTAAGCCATTTTCCTGTTGATTCATTTAAAGAAACAGCGTTTTTACAATACAAATACCACTCTCATTTTTGGCTGCTCAATTCTTTTGCGCATTTACATCCAGGGGTTAATTTAAGCGTTTGTTTTTCTGCTGTGTGACTCCAAGAAACCGTCATTTTCACCACCGAAAACATAACAATTTTCCTGTAGCCTAATTCACAAAGCGGAAGAGTGTAATTACAATTTTTCTCTGTTTTGGTAGCGTAGAAACACATGTCATTAAACATTCTACAAAGCTCATAGTTTGGTGAATGCTCAATTGTTTGCGCAATTTACATCCAGGAGTTAATTAAGCGTTGTTTTTTCTTGCTGTGGTGACTCCAAAAAAACCGTCTTCTCACCGCCAAAAAATAAAATTTTCCCTGTAAGCATAATTCACAAGTCGAAGGTTAATTACAATTTTTTCTCTTGTTGTGTAGCGTATAAAACACGGCATTGTTACACGCTACAAAGCTCGTAGTTTGTGGTTGCTCAATTGTTTGGTGCAATTTACATCCAGGGTTTAATTAAGACGTTGCTTTTTCTTTCTGTCTGTGGTGACAAAAATAAACCGTCTTTTTTTTCAACCGCCAAAAATTTACAATTTTCCTGTACGCTAATTCCCACAAGCGAAGTTAATTACAATTTTTTCTCTTGTTGTGTCGTGTAGAAAACACTCCATAGTAACACTCTACAAAGCTTGTAGTTTGTGGTTGCTCATTGTGTTGGCCGCAATTACCATCCAGAGTTTTAAATTAAGCCACTGTTTTTTCTAGCTGTGGTGAATCCAAGAAACCGTCCTTTTTCACCGCCAAAAAATACAAATTTCTTTAAGCAAAATCACAAGCGAAGGTAGCTTAAAATTTTTTTCTCTTAGTGTGTAGCGTAGAAAACACGCCATTGTAACACGCTACAAAGCTCGTAAGTTTGTGGTTGCTCAATTGTTTTTGGACCCGCAATTTACATCCAGGGTTAATTAAGCGTTGTTTTTCTGATGAGTGGTGACAAAAATAAACCGTCCTTTTTCCACCATGCCAAAAAAATTACAATTTTCCTGTAGCATAATTCAACAAACGAAGGTTAAATTACAATTTTTTTTCCTCTGTTGTGTAGCGTAGAAAACAACGCCATTGTAACACGCACAAAGCTCGTAGTTTGAGGATGCCTCAATTGTTTGGGCACAATTTACATCCCAGCGGGTTATTAAGCATATGTTTTCCTGCTGTGGTGATAAAAATAAACCGTCTTTCTTTCACTGCCAAAAATACAATTTTGCTGTAGCCTAATTGCACAAGCGAAGGTTAATTACAATTTTTTCTCAATTGTTGTGTAGCGTCAGAAAACACGCCCATTGTAACTACGCACAAAGCTCGTATTTATGGTTGCTCAAGTTGTTTGGCGCAATTATACATCCAGGGGTTAATTAAGCGTTGTTTTTCTGCTGTGGTGACTCCAAGAAACCGTCTTTTTCAACCGCCAAAAAAATACAATTTTTCCTGTAGCATAATTCAAAAAGCGAAGGTTAATTACATTTTTTTCACTGTTGTGGTACGTAGAAAACACGCCCATTGTAACACGCTACAAAGCCCGTAGTTTTAGAGGTTGCTCAATTGTTGGGGGGGCGCAATTTGACATCCAGGGGTTTAATTAAGCGTTGTTTTTCTGACTGTGGTAACAAAAATAAACCTCTTTTTCATTTTTCAACCGCCAAAAATTACAATTTTCCTGAGCATAATTCACATCCGAAGGTTTAATTACAATTTTTTCTCTTTGTGTATCAAAGAAAACACGCCATTGTAACACGCTACAAACTCGTAGTTTGTGTTGCTCAATTGTTTTGGTGCAATTTACATCCAGGGTTAATTAAGTCGTTTTATTTTCTGCTGTGGTGACAAAAATAAACCGTCTTTTCACCTCCAAAAATTACAATTTTTCCTGTAGGGCTAATTTGCAAGCGAAGTTAACACGATTTTTTCTCTTTGTTGTGTGCGTAGAAAAACACGCCATTGTAACACGCTACAAAGCCTCGTAGTTTGTGTTGCTCAATGTTGGCGCAATTTACACTGAGGGTATAATTAGCATTGTTTTTCTGCGTGTGGTGACAAAAAAATAAACCGTCTTTTTCACCGCCAAATTACAATTTTTTTCTGTAGCATAATTCACAAGCGAAGGTTATATACAATTTTTTTTTCTGTTGGTGGTTAGCGTAAGAAAAGCACGCCATTGTAACAACGCTACAAAGCTCGTAGTTTTTGGTTGCTCCATTCTTTTGGCTAATTTACAATCCCTGGGTTAAATTAACGTTGTTCTGCAGTTGTCTCATAAAAGAAACTTTTTTTTATTCCACCGCACAGAAGAAATTCTGTAGCTAAAATTCATATCCGATCAGGTTAACTAAGTCTGTTTGTGCTTTTATATTCCATAAAATACACAGAGTTTTTAAACGGCACATACAAGTCAATTTTCCTGCCCCTTTGTAGAGCACAATTTATATCCAAGGCGTTACCAAGCTTGTTACTGGGTTCATTTGGAGTCCAAATACAGGGTGTGTATTTATCATAATACAGATAACTTCATCAAACATTGTCTGTACATTTTAGAACAAACAAGGTATGTCAGACAGAGAGGTGGCAGGCTCTTCCCCTCGAGTGGCAGAGGCACAAACATTCCCAGGCCCAGGTCGCAGCACAGCATGGGGACGTCGCATCAGAGGGTCACTCGGGAGTGCCACAATCTTATAGCGTTGTTTCTGCTGTTGTTGTCACTAAAGAAACTTCTTTTTCACCCCAAAGAAGAAATGCCTGTAGCCTATAATTCATAACCGAATGTTAAATACAAGTTTTTGTCTGTTGTTGTGTTCCCGGTAAAATACACGCCGTTTTAACACGCTACTAAAGCTGGTAATTGCTGGGCACACATTTCTTTGTGCACAATTTACATCCAATGGTTAACTAAGTATTTTTTCTGCAGTTGTACTTAGTAAATGAAACGTTGTTTTCACCGCCAAAGAAATTTTGCCTGTAGCAATAATTCATATCCGACCGACAGGTTAATTACAAGTTTTTCTGTTGTGTTTCGTAAAATACACGCCATTTTAACACGCTACAAAGCTGGTAATTTTTGGCAGCACATTTCTTTTGCGCAGTAAAAGAAACGTTCTTTTTCATCGCCAAAGAAGAAATTTTGGCTGTAGCTAATCAATATCCGAAGTAATTAAGCCTGTTTTGTGTTGTTATATTCAGTTAAAATACACATGTGTTTTTTTTAAACGGCACATACAAGTAAATTTTTCCTGCCCATTTTGTGGAGCGCAATATAATCCAAGGGTTACCCAAGGCTTGTTTACTGGGCTCATTGAGAGTTCAAAATACAGGGTGTCTCATTTATCATATAAAGATATCTCTTCATTCAAACAGTGTCTGTACATTTTAGAACAAACATTATGTCAGCCAGAGAGGGGCATGCTCTTTCACCTGCGAGTGCAGTGGCACAAACATCCTGGAGGCAGACCACAGGTCGCAGCACAGCAAGGTACGTCGAAAACCCAAGGCAGGGGTCACTCAGGGTGAGGCCACGAACTGTCGTGTCATCTACGGCCTGTGTGTTTTTGTTCAGAAACCCAATGGTTCTTGATTGGTTGACTAGGTCAACCACTTCGCTCCCAGATGACATCTGACAACCCCAGCCAAGAGTCGGTGGAACGTCAGACACAACCCTATAGTTTGGCATGGGGCCCAGGAGTGGGTCAGCGGCCCATCACCGTCCTCAACCCGCCTCTGTCCCATCCGGTTCCCCAGCCAGAGATCTACTATGTGGTCTGGGCTCAGCGCCACTATATAGCGAGGATGAACAATTAGAGGAGGCAGTCAGCAGCTATTGGCAAGCGAAGAATGGGCCAATATCCCCTTGCCTTGCAGTAGGTGTCATATGTATGACGATGTTGAGAGTGGCATGGGAGGTCATGTTGTGAGTGGCCAGCCTCTGAATCCAAGACCGTGATGCGACAGCAGTGAACGATAAACACCAATATATTATGATGAGCTGACACGCACTTGGGAGCCGGTTGAGGCAAGGGCTTCATCATCGTCAGGAGAAGAGGGCGTCAGCTTGCGTGTCAGGCAGCGGCACAGCCAGCAAGTGGGTTGTGTGGGCGGCCGTTGCGTGTCAGCAGGATAGCAGCAGTGTGGAGTGTCGGAGCCAAGCGACCCCGGGGTAAACAGACACCAAGCTTCGCAGCGTCCAAAAAGTAGCGGCACAGGAGCTCAAAACGAGTCAGCGGCGGTAGTAGTGTCCACTCAGTGACGGAGTGTTGGCGGTTAAAAGACCCAATTTTAACTCGGCGGTGTGGCAGTTCTTTGCTTAGAGACACCGGAAGGAGCCAATATGGGTATATGTTAGAATCTGTGGGCAAGAAAGTGAAGCGTCGTCAGGGAGCAAACGTTGGCACCACGGGCACTGCGTCCAACCACATGCAGGCGTCACCATCTTGGGCCTGGGAGAAACGTGGCTCAGAGTATGATCCATCCCTCCGCCGCAGCAACAGAAGCAGCAGCGCCCAGTGGCACGCATGCCATTGCAGCCAGTCAAGGCTCCACCATCTCTGCAGAAGGGAGCTGTTTTCCTCTTTGACATCATCTCCCGGATCCAGATGCTCTGCTCCACGCACACATCGGCGCCAGCTGTTCCGCTCAGCAGGCGATTGCAAAGAGACAACAGTATGCGTCCAACCATCCTAAGGTGCAGCAGCTGACCGTGCTCACTGTCCAATTGTTGTTACTACAGTCCCTCCCTTTCCATAATGGTGAGGACCTCTGCACCGTTCAGTGAGAACAAATGGCTTTCCGAGCCGAGATGGAGAGTTCCAAGCTGTAAATTCTGTTTCCAAAAAAAGGCAGTACCAGCACTTCATAAATATGTAGAAACAGAAGGTGGGCCCAGTCCCTTGAGCTTATCGATTTTTCCAAGGTGCACGGCAGCGCGGACGTCTGGAGCTGTTAACTAACGTCAGTTGTGCCAGTACATTCCTTTACAGCCCACTGGGTGAATGTGCTTCCAGGCCCAGGCCACTCCAACAACTAGGACAGAGAGCGCGTCTTTCTCCTACACGTAGTGCAAACGCGGCTCTGCCCCAATGTACCCGCCTCCTCCCCTCCACCAACCACCTAACCATCACATCCTCCACAAGTACTGCTCCATCATACCACATGTGTATGGCACAGCGGTGTCACGCATTCTACCCTGGCTTGCCTCGGCAAACAAAGTTCACACAGGGGAGGAACTGCTCCGCGTCATGCAGAAGAATCGATGTGTGCTTTCTCCGCGCCAACTGCAAATCGGAGAACCATGGTACGGACCAAAGGGAGTGAACATGGGTTTCTGCTCTGCACCGAGGATGTATGTTCCATGCGCTCTGCCTGGCGCACGTGTTCAATCTGGTTGTGAAAAGGTTCCTGAAGTCTTCCACCGATCTTCAGAACATTCTGAAAAGGGCCAGGAAACTGAGCATGCACTTCATCCTTTCCCTACAAAGCCAGGAAAAACCCTCCTCAAGTTGCAGCGGCAGAACCGGCCTCCCCCAACACACTTTGATATCAAAGTTTCCACCCGTTGGAATTCCGCCTGCACATGTTGGACCGCCCGTAATTAACAGAGAAAGGCCATTAACGATTTTTTGATGATCCAGGCGGGAAAAGGAAACTCCCCTGTGTAACTTTGATGTCACCCAGGGGCAGCTCATGCGTGACACTTGCCGTTTGTTGAGGCCATTCGAGGAGGCCACGTTATTTGTCATTGCCGGGGACTATGGGATGAATAACTTCATTCCACTTGCTTCATGTCCTGGAACAGATGCTGAAAAATCTGTCTGGGCAGGGGACTGGAACGTGGCGACTACATCCGGGGCACATGAGTCCGGTGGGGACTGAAATGGAGGAGGAGGAGGAGGAGGATTGGAGGAGAAGCATTGTCTGGTGAAATGATGGATTTTCTACCCAGGTGACAAGAGAGGAGGAGCAGGAGGAGCTGGAGGAGTAGATGGAGATGAGGAAGACAGGCAGATGACCCGCAAGCACAGTGGAATGGGGGCAGGGAGCCCTTGGAGTCACTTGTGGGGATGGCCCGCAGCATCTGACTTCCCTGGCTAGTGACAGCCGAATAGTCAGCATCCGGCAGAGGGATGACTTCTGGCTCTCCACCCTATTGGACCCTCGCTATGGTCCAAAATGGGAGCCTTTTTCCCAGCTAATGAGAGGAAGACAAACTAAAATTTACTATGGGGAACTCCTCCTAGTCAGTTGGCAGCTGCCTATGTGCGGCATCGTCCCCCTCTGACAGGTCTGACCGGGGGGTTCTTCAGTGCGCACGTACTACAGCCGCGGCTGCTGAGGGAAGGTGGGGGGGTGGGAGCAGTACCAGCTCCATCAGCAGCAACCTAAGTCTGGAGTCACTGATGAGCAGCTTCCTTCACCCCCCCTAGTGAGGCGGGCAGTCGCCAGCAGCAGCAGCAGCAGGACTGGAGCAGACCCTGAACAACAGGTGATGACCTACTTGTACAGCACTCTGCCACCCCAGTTAGAAGATCCCGGGACTACGGGCAGCCAAACGGGATGTGGGCCGCAACTTGCCGAGTTTGCAGTGGAGAACTGTCCTGCCCGGCAGTAGTTGGCATCAGAGCGGTGTTCAGTGAGGCGGGGGCCATCGTTACCCCAAGGAGACTCCCTTGTCCACGGGAAATGTGGAACGACTGACCTTTGTCAAGATGATCGGGCGTGGATCACCCAGGATTTCCACACCTCCAATGCCTTAGGCGCAACTACATCAGTCATGACGCTTCACCCAAACTGTGAGAAATGAGTCGGGGTTCAAACTACCTGCCTCACCCATATTTGATGCTGCCACCCGCCTGAGCCACACATCTGCTGACAGTTTCTCCATCTGCCACCAACCTCTTTCCAGGGACTGGTATTGCCACCCACCTCCACACTCGTCATTGTGCCACTGTCTGACCTCATGCTGCTGTTGTTGCTGTTGCCATGACATAACACACTGTGCCCATTGTGCCACTCTCTGACCTCATGCTGTTGCTCATGCCACCGTCCCCTCCACTCTCTGCATGTGGCCACTCTGTGGCCTACTCCAGTTTTTACCACCTCCAGAATGTCATTGTCCCACGGGTCTGACCTCTGCTGCTGCTACCGTCCCCCTCCACTCTCTGTCATTGTGCCACTCTGTGCCTACTCCAGTTTTTGACACCTCCATAATGTGATTGTGCCACTGTCTAAACCTCATGCTGCTGCTGGGGCGCTGCCGTACCTAGACACTGTGTCATTGTGCCACTCTGTGGCCTATTCCTGTTTTTGCCACCTCCAGAATGTCATTGTGCCACTGTCTGACCTCATGCTGCTGCCGCCGTCACCTCCACTCTCTGTCATTGTGCCACTCTGTGGCCTACTACTGTTTTGCCACCTCCAAAATGTCATTGTGCCACTGTCTGACCTCATGCTGCTGCTGTGGCTGCTGCCGTGACCTACACACTGTGTCATTGTGCCACTGTCTGACCTCATGCTGCTGCTGTGGCTGCTGCCGTGACCTACACACTCTGTCATTGTCCCACTGTCTGACCTCATGCTGCTGCCGCCGTCACCTCCAATCTCTGTCATTGTGCCACTCTATGGCCTACTACTGTTTTGCCACCTCCAGAATGTCATTGTGCCATTGTCTGACCTCATGCTGGTGCTGTGGCTGCTGCCGTGACCTACACACTGTGTCATTGTGCCACTGTCTGACCTCATGCTGCTGCTGTGGCTGCTGCCGTGACCTACACACTGTGTCATTGTCCCACTCTGTGGCCTACTCCATGTTTTTGCCACCTCAAAATGTGATTGTCCCAAATTTTCTAAACTCATGCTGCTGGCTGTGCCTTCTGTCGTGACCTACACACTGTGTCATTGTCCCATCTGTGGCCACTCCTGTTTTTGCCACCCCCAGAATGTCATTGGTGCCACTGTCTGACCTCATGCTGCTGCTGTGGCTGCTGCCGTACCTACACTTTGTGTCATTGTGCCACTGTCTGACCCTCTGCTGCTGCTGTAGCTGCTGCAGTGACCTACACCCCTCTGCATTGGCCACTGTCTGACCTCATGCTGCTGCCGCCGTCCCCTCCCCCCTTGTCATTGTGCCACTCTGGGGCCCTACTACTGTTTTGCCACCTCCAGAATGTCATTGTGCCACTGTCTGACCTCATCTGCTGCTGTGGTGCTGCCGGACCTGCACACTGTGCCCCATTGTGCCACTGTCTGACCTCATGCTGCTGCTGTGGCTGCTGCCGTACCTACACACTGTGTCATTGTCCCACTCTGGGGCCCCTACTCCTGTTTTTCCCACCTCCAGAATGTCTTGTGCCACTGTCTGACCTCAGCTGCTGCTGTGGCTGCTGCCGGACCTACACACTGTGTCATTATGCCACTGTCGGGCCCTCATGCTGCTGCTGTGGCATGCTGCCATGACCTACACACTCTGTCATTGTGCCACTGCGACCTCATGCTGCTGCTGTGGCTGCTGCCGTGACCTACACACTTGTCATTGTCCCAATCTCTGGCTTACTCCTGTTTTTGCCCCCTACAGAATTTCATTGTGCCACTGTCTGACATCATGCTGCTGCTGCCTTTGACCTACACGCTCGTCATTGTTCCACTATCTGACCTCATGCGGGCTGCTGTGGCTGCTGCCATGACCTACACACTGTGTCATTGTGCACTCTGTGGCCTACGCCTTTTTTTGCCACCTCTAGAATGTCATTGTGCCACTGTCTGACCTCACGCTGCTGCTGTGGCTGCTGCCGTAACCTACACACTGTGTCATTGTGCCACTCTGTGGCCTACTCCTGTTTTTGCCACCTCCAGAATGTCATTGTGCCACTCTCTGATCTCATGCTGCTGTGGCTGCCGCCGTCACCTCCACACTCTGTCACTGATATTGCCACCTGAGCACTCATCTTGTTTTTTCCAGCTGTCGCTGGCATGACTTTATCAGGCAACATTCCTGCTTCAGTTTTTTCGTCAGTTTTGCCCTCTTAAGTGCCCAGGGAATTGTATAGTGAAGCAATTCTAAGAGCGCCGGCAGTCATATGCGTGTCATACTCAAACACAACATTGTATGAAGACCAAACCAAACTACCTCTGCATATTAAGCATGGCACAACGTTCTACAGCACCCTGCAGGCTCTGTGCAGCCTGGAAATAGCTGTTTTTTAATGTGATTCGTCCCGAAGTAATTCGGAACGAAGTTATTTTTTGTCGGAAAATTCGGCGAAGTGAACCAACCGAATTTCGGGAAATTCGCCCATCTCTAGGTATAATTAGAAACATATAACCAAAAAAAGGAACTGCGGCACACGTATATAAAAGGGGATGCCAGAGAGTAGAAGTTACTACAGCTCTATTTAATAAAAGGATATAAAAATCTCTTATTAAAAAAACATATAGAGTAAAAATCCAACGCATTTCGCGTGGTTGATCCACGCTTCCCCCAGGGGTACATGTCACAAAAGAATATAGCGGAATTATATAGAGGGAAAAGCGGGGCGCATGAAGGTGCCGGTGTCGTGCATGGCTACATGTATTCGATGTTACAAACTTTAACAAGAAACGAGCACTGCAGGTGGACCCAAAATCTGTCAATCAACCGGTCTCGTCCTGACGAGCGGAGAAGGATTTCGGAAGAACAAAGTGTCATGGATTCTTTTCTCTTTCCTGATGTAGGGTAAATACGTGATTGGCAAGATTATTTGGTGTAGTGAACTGAAATAAGGAGCTATTTTGTAAATAATGGTGAAACCTAACTATTCAAATAATGTATTTGGGGATAAAAGGAAATAGACTCTAGAAACATCTGATGTATACAGTTTTATGACTATATAACGCTGAGCGATCAGAGAAAAAACCGCTCAGTGTGAACTAGAGATGTTACATGTCGAGTAATATTAATATCTGAACAATCAGAAAAGACACTTTTGTGTAAACTAAAGATGTTATATATGTTTTTATCCACATTATGACTGATAGAGAAAAATATATGCATAACCATAAAGAAAACCCTAGAATATGGACGTGTATGTGTTTGTGTGTAAGAACGATAGTGAAAATTTTTTTCTCTGATTAAGAATCTAAGTGAAAGAGTGTCTGTTGTGTTGTGTTGAGTAAAGAAATCAGGGAAAATAACTGTGAGCTTGAAACACTCAGGACGTGTGTTGGAGATAAAATAGACGTCTGTTGGTTACTTGGGTGTTTGATAATGAAAGAAAAAAAAGAAGGAAAGATACAAGGTTCTAGTGAAATGGTGGAAGTGTTCGCTAGCCCTTGATGGGTGAAAATACAGGTATGTGTTTACCCTGAAGTAAATGTCATAATAGATGTGACGATAGGAGTTATCTTATTGTCTCCCTAGGCGATATATATTTGTTGGTATTTCTTAGCAAAATAAAACAGAAGTAATAACATGTAAAAGGATTACAGTGATGATATATATCCACCTAATGCAATTATACCAAGGTGTTCAGAGAAATTATTGAGTGCAAATTCAGAATGTAGCAGTGTGTTGCTGGTATGTAATATTGGTAAAGGGCGATATGAAACAGAGCGTGGCAAAACATTTTAATGAAATACATGAACGCAATTTTTTAGATTTATCTATTACCCCAATTGATATGATTCCCTTAGATACCTCTAATCGATTTCAACAACTCCAGAGAGGCGAATTATATTGGATGTATCGCCTCAAAACTATACATCCGCAGGGGTTAAATGACATTGTCGAATTGATTCGATAAAAGGTACTGCCACACTAAAAAGGCCGTTAAGAATATATTTATTCTCAGGCCCCACATAATCCCTTATTGAATTCTCAGGATTATTCTCTTTAAATAGACTATAATTGATGGTACCTTAATATAATTTTTATCTCATATATTACATCTATAGGTGCGTACATATCGTAATATCAGCAGTGTTTTTAATGATTATTAACTTGTTGTTCATCATATAGACATCTTAGGTGCATATGCACCAACATATCAACAAATCACGATACTTACATATTTTATTTAGGTTCATATAGAGGTACCATCATCTATTTCAGTCATATGGTGGGAAGATCACCATGATTATTATTCATTTCTATGTATAGACATTCTATGGTTTCTTCATATTTGTTTAATGATCCTTTTGATATTAGTTATTTAATATCATCATTTTTTTCCTAGTAATCAGATTATTTCCACTAACTCCACTTGTTTTTAGTGTTTCCAATGAAAGCCTCTACCTTTTTGTTGTCTCCCTTATCTTGGGGTTATATACCATGTTTTGTATTTTTGATATCTAAAACGTCTATACCGAACGTTCTTTATGAGGCCCGAATCACTGATCGCTGTTTATCACATCATTGTCTAAATATACTTTTCATATACCAATATTACGTACCGGCAACACACTGCTACATTCTGAATTTGCACTCAATAATTTCTCTGATCACCTTGGTATAATTGCATTAGGTGGATATATATCATTACTGTAATCCTTTTACATGTTATTACTTCTGTTTTATTTTTGCTAAGAAATACCAACAAATATATATCGCCTACGAGACAATAAGATAACTCCTATTGTCACATCTATTATGACATTTACATCAGGGTAAACACATACCTGTATTTTCACCCACCAAGGGCTAGCGAACACTTCCACCATTTCACTAGAACCTTGTATCTTTCTTTCTTTTTTTTCTTTCATTATCAAACACCCAAGTAACCAACAGACGTCTATTTTATCTCCAACACACGTCCTGAGTGTTTCAAGCTCACAGATATTTTCCCTGATTTCTTTACTCAACACAACACAACAGACACTCTTTCACTTAGATTCTTAATCAGAGAAAAAAATTTTCACTATCGTTCTTAGGCCTCGTTCACACGGCTTTTTTGTCCGCGGATTGGCGCCGTACTCCGCGCCGGATTTGCGCTGGAGTACGGCGCCAGTCCGTCGGAGTAATTACGGTAATCCACTGCTCTCATAGAGAACAGTGGATTCCGTCGCTCCTCCCCGCTCGGCGAATCCGCCACAGGGGGAGAAAGTGACATGCACATTATTTACGGCGCGTACACGCCGTAGATAATGACAGTCTATGGGGTCGGGGAGCGGCGCCCCCATCGCGCTCCGGCCCCGCCCCGTCCCGCCCCTTATTCACGCCGGATTTGCGTGCGCAATCCGGCTCACAAATCCGCCATGAATAAGCCGTGTGAACACGGCCTTACACACAAACACATACACGTCCATATTCTAGGGTTTTCTTTATGGTTATGCATATATTTTTCTCTATCAGTCATAATGTGGATAAAACATATATAACATCTTTAGTTTACACAGAGTGTCTTTTCTGATTGTTCAGATACTAATATTACTAGACATGTAACATCTCTAGTTCACACTGAGCGTTTTTTTCTCTGATCGCTCAGCTTTATATAGTCACTAAACATGTATACATCAGATAATCTAGAGTCTATTTCCTTTTATCTCCAATACATTATTTGAATAGTTCAGGTCACCATTAATTTACACAATAGCTCCTTATTTCAGTTCACTACAACCAAACAATCCTTGCCAATCACGTATTTAGCCTACATCAGGCAAGAGAAAAGAATCCACTGACACTTTGTATCTTCCGCAATCCTCTTCTGCTCGTCAGGACGAGACCGGAGTGATTGAGAGATATCTGGTCCACCTGCAGTGCTCGTTTCTTGTTGAAGTTTGTAACATCGAATACATGTAGCCATGCACAGACGCACCGGCACCTTCATGCACGTGCTGTTCTCTATATAATCCCGCTATATTCATTTGTGACATGTACCCTTGAGGAAGCGTGGATCAACCACGCGAAACGCATTGGTTTTTACTCTATATGTTTTTTTTAATAAGAGATTATATATCACCTTTTAATAAATAGAGCTGTAGTAACTTCTACTCACTGGCATCCCCTTTTATATACGTGCGCCGCAGTTCCTTTTTTTGGTTATATGTTTCTAATAAAATATTTACATAGAAGCAAGGTTAATCCCTTAAGCACCAGGTCTGAAAAGGCCTTAATGAACTTTTATGTTTTCATTGAAGCAGTTGTATGAGGCCTTGTTTTAAGCAGGAAAAGATGTACTTTTTGAAGGTATAGTTTGAGTTTATATATAAATTACTGCAGAATTTTTGGGTTATTTTTTTTTACACCACACACATTTCACAGTAAATAACCTTTAATATTACTTCTACAGGTTATTACAGTTATGTGGATACTTAATATGTTTAGGCACAATCATTTTTATTAAATATTTATATTAATTTATTATTTATTTTATTTATTTTTCTATACTTTTATTATGTTTTTTACTTTTTTTTTTTATATTCCCATGAAGGGATAACCATTTTATATATTTTTTACACTTTATTAACATAGTCATGTGTGCTAAGGCAGTGAGTGAATCTAACAGCTACAGACTCGGTAATTGCCCAGATCCTTCACATTGAGCTATCACTGGGTGAGGGGCATAGAGGAGCTCAGAGAGCCTTTATTGCACAGACAAAGCCATCACACTAAGCTGAGGCAGCTAGTTTCAATTTCATTTTACACAGCTCAGAGGGGAGTAAACACAGAGTTCATGCAGCCAATCACAGCACAGGAGGCATGTCCTAACCAGGTCTGGACTAAATATCAGTCATCCAATCACATTAAAGGGGGTGTGGCCCAACCCAAGGCTTCAGATTTAGCTCTAGACATTCACAGATGAGCTCATAGCTGCTGTACTAAATGCTTTAGGTAATACAAACCAATTGCAAAACTGCCTATTTTTATTGTCCCCATCATTATAGATATGATATTTGAAGCGATAGTGGCTGTTTTTGTGTCACATGCAGTAATACTACTCCTCATTAATTTTCCCTATAGGCCCTACACAGTAAAACTGCATTGTTTGCACTACCAGCAACAATATCCTTTTTATACTCTTGCTCAGTAATAATGCCCATATTGATGCACTAAAAAATAATGTCTCCTCTCCTTACTCAGTAATTATATCTTGCTGTGCAGCCACTTAGTAATAGCGCCCTTTCTGCGGTTCCTATGTAGAAATTATGCTACTCTGAGTCTCCACAACGATAATTCCCCTTCTATGCCCTTTCTGAGTAATAGTGCCTCCTCTGTGACTGCTTCTCTGAAATAATGCTCTCACCCAATAAAAATGCCTTCTCTTCTCTGCTGTCATGTGTTCTTAGCACAGATCGGATTCTCTCTTTCTGTAATCTCTAAGATACAGAGTGCAGGCTGACAAATTCAATGGTTTGGCAAAGGAAGCACAATGCATTGATGTGCTTGTATTGTCTATGTGTTGCCACTGACTTTCTCTATGTTTATCATAGGCCGCCAACCTTAACCCCCCCGTGTCTGATGTGAAGACCTGGCGGGGGGTGGGGGTGGGGGGAGGGGCCATCCTCAACGCCACTGCCTGGCAGATCCAACTACTTTGTCCTTGATACTTGTTGCCTCTCTCCTCTGCCAATCCCTTTACTGGCTACCCATTGTCCAGCAAATTCAGTTCAAGTTATTAAAAATGACATACAAAGCTCTTCATAACCTGTCCTCCTGTACACAGGACTTCCTTCTCTGTTCTTCTCTGATCAGCTCCTCATACAACCATCTCTGAGATTTCTCCCACACTCTAGAACTCACTACCACAACACGTCAGACTTTCCGCCACCTTTACATCTTTCAAAAGTAACCCAAAAACCCATCTCTTCAAGCTTACAATTTACGATAATCCTGCTGTCGCTACACCATAATACAAGCATCTCTTTCCTTCACCTTCTGTCTCCCCCTTCTCCATTGTAGACTGTGAGCTCTCACAGGCATTGTTCTCTCCTCTTCTGTATCAGTTTGTTAATAAGTGTTATTATCATATTTTTTCTGGTCTTATATTATGTATGTGAACCCCTTGGCTTGTACATTTCCAAAAATAAATTACAATAATAAGAAAGCTCTCAGCCATAGCATTTGACTGCACCCTTGTCCTTAAGGATGTGTACCGTATACAATTGATAGTAGTACTTAATGGGTCCAACAGGAATAAAATAAGGGTGTGCAGTCTAGACAAACAGTATTTCCCTGGTCACAGTGGGCTGGGACCTGACATCCCAATGGGAATCTGCCTTATAGGACAAATAGCCGGTCTGGGTATGAAGCTGACTGTTTCATCTGAGTCTCAAGTTAAAGTTGCCAAAAAATGCTCCTTCTTCTTACATGCTGCCTCTTCAATGCATAGTCCATGATGGACCTATGTGTGTACTTCCCACAGAGATACAGAGGATTCAGCCAATGGTTGATTCAGAGAAAAGGGCTCTTTTAATTATGTGTCTAGTTGCTGAAACACTTCTGGGTATGACAGGAGAAGTCAATAAGAATCCAGTTAAAAGTTTTGGGATGTGGATGTTAATAGGAACACAAGTCTACTGGATCTATAGATATGTTAAGCAATATTGTGGATTGAACAATAGCATGATCAATTTTGATGTACAGAGTTTTGGTGGGTTGTAAGCCCCCAAATGAGGGCCTGTAGAATCTGTACAATTTGGGTCAAGGAGACAATGAGAGTCTCTAAATAGGAGACATTTTGAAATATTTAACTGCAATTTGAAATAAACATGAAGGGAAGATCGGATGTCTAATATTTGGGGCATAAACAAAATAGCAATTGTAAGATAATTGCCAGACAATAATACAAAGTGACCTTAAGGATCTTCTACAGATGCTTTAGAACAAATAGGGAAGATTAGAAAAAAAAAAAAAAAAACAAACATATAGCTACAACATGGTCTTGTCTGGGGCACTGGCTGAATGAAAAATCAGTAGGTATGGGTAGGTTAAGAATCAAGAACCAGCAGTACTAGAAAAGTGTGTCTCCTAGAAACACACCACTTCTGCATCGCAAATTGTGTGGGGAGTCAAATTTTATGTTGCAGGATACAATTCTTAATGGCATGGAAAGGATGAAAAATTACTACAGTCAATAGATTTGGGAAGCTTAGGGAGTCTTCATAGCGAGTCGACATAGCACCAAGAAAATATTTTGAACCCTCTTTTGGGAAGGAGGATGACAAAAGGAATGCGGGAAGAGGACAAAAGCACATAGAAATGGGAAGAGAAAAGCAGAATACCGAAGATCTAGATGGATAATCACATGACAACTTTGAGATGCAGGAGTGAGAGTTAATTGGACAAAAGGCCACTTAGAAAGTAGGCTGAGTAGAAAGGGCTGAGTAGCAGTGCTGTAAACGGTGGGGAAGTCATGAATACTTACAAGTGCCTGAGCTGTAGAAAATACAAGATTATTCAAAAGCAGGATGGGGGCAGGAGAGTGGCAGCCAGACATTCTTCTAAGGTGATGCAGAAGAAGGGAAATACTACAAGATAGTAATTAGTTAACAACAAACAACATATGTTGGAAAAAGTTAACTTAATTGGTTAACCAGTGTCTACCATGTCTTTACCTAGCTAAAAGCTAGAAAGTATCACCTCATGGTGAAAAGTAAGCATTATATAAAACCGAACATATTAATCTTTAGATCCATTTATATGGTTGTCATTTCTAAAATACTAGACAGTTAAGTAGAGATAACAAGGAGTCAAGTGAAGAAATCCTTTTAATGTTTTAAAGCGCCTCAAAATTGTGCGTAAGAGGCAGTTTACAAAACAGCAAAAGAAAAATTATTTATTTTTATGTATTATAACTGTTTTATCTATTGGTTCTCTTAAGTATGACCTGCTATAATAAACCTACTCTTGTGACCAGAAGATACCCGCGGACTGGAGACAAAAATGTGTGAGATCATCTAATCGGGTGATAGCAAGGTAAAGTAATATCTACTTAAGAGTAATTATAGTGGGGCAACAGGTATAAATGATATTTAAACTTTGGAAACATTTAGGTGCTTATAGTTATTTAAACTATGTTATAGGTAATTAGTTACACATAAATATATAATAACAGTGCAAGCAAGAAGAACACATCCATAGGTTGAAGAACATATGGCAAGTAGAAGAACATATGGCAATATAAACTTTATACAAATTTAGAGTTGTGTTAATCTGCATTTTCTAGGTGTTCAGCAGAACAAACAAGCTAGTGAACAGCAGGGATGGAAACTAATGGGTAACATGGCAGGTGAGGTCATCTTAGCAATGGACAGTAAAGGAGCAACAGTCAGGTCAGGTTACCTTACGCAAAGGGCGGATTTGTTCTGAGGTTAGCTTGTCTGATGACTTGGTTACACAAGTGTGAAACAAAAAACCAGGCCTTTCCATTTACTTTTCATAGTGATCCAGGACTGATATAGCACTGTCCCTTCTATGTTGTAAGACTATGATACAGGTAACCAGATCCTTTGCTTTATGGTTATGTATTTGGTGGACATTTTGGATAATAATAATAAAATAATTCAGCATTTAAAATAAATGCAAAGTGGCCAAAGAGAGCAGTTTGATCAGGTGGAGAGTGTGTGGAAATGAAAGATGCAGAGTGGAAATACAAGTCACCATCCATAAACCAGACAGTCCAGAAAACGTGGAGCATCTACTGGTAAGTATAGTCTGCAGCATGCAGAAGTGCAGGGAAGGCAGTAAGGTTTCTTCTTACCACTTTATGGAAGCATCAGCAGACCTAATGTTTGCTCTGGAGCTGTAAAAAACTGCAGCCCATCTCTTTGTAGCTGGCCTGGAAGGACCAGGTATAGAGTCTGTGGGAGTGTGGAGGATCTGTGCCATGGGTTTAACTATTGTAGCTGCTGCTATGGTGCCCAGAGCATGAGGGGGCCACATCAAGTGTAAGAATATTGTACCATTTTGTAGATAACGGGGGTTTTCTTCTACCTAGGACTACTATGTGGCCTCTTTGATTTATATTGTTAATTATTGCTTCTTTAAATTTTTCTGTCTTTAGGTGGTGAGGCCCCATCTCACTTTTCCATGGCACCCAATAAATGGTAGTTATGCCCCTAATATGAGCACTAGATGCCCGTCACTTGAAGCTGTGGTTTACAGACCTAGGAGGTGAAGGACTGGTGGAGATGCCAGATGTCTGCAGTCTCAGAATAGGAGTGTCATCGGGATCAAAAAACTTAGCCCACTACAGGAACTTTATGGAGTACATCTTCCACGTTGAGATTGTGGGCTCTGTCCCCAGAATCAGATGCGACCTTAGGCGGTGGCTTTATTCACATGGTAGACAGTAATGGTAAATTGACATTGATGTGCACAATAGAGAGCTCAAAATGATCAACAAAGGATGGACTCTATAATTATTTTTAGTGGCTTGTTTGGTTTCTTGAGCAAGGATTTCCTAGCATGGGGTTATAAGACTGTAGAGATGACACTTGCTGTTCAAGCCCCGCCATGAGCAAAAAAATTAAGGGGATGTGGTTTCTGCAGATGACAATTCTGTATTGGGTCTCAATGGGAGACTACATAATGAAGAAAGAGCCAGAATATTCTAAATGCATAATACATGGCATTAAAAATAATTATATTTACAATACATCTAAAATATTTTTACCTCATGAACAAATGATAATATAGGCAGCTGGGATCTGTCTGTACCAATACTCAACTGTGTCTTCAATATGAAGCTATATTTGTACACATAAAACTTAGTCATTCCCTAAGGCCTTAAATCAGAGACTCAGTAGAATCTGCTTATTCACATGGTTTAAATTTTTAATATTAAAATGCACTGAGATTTGCTATACACATGCTTCAAGATGTATCGCCCCAAGCAAAACGTGTTTTATAGGTGGACATGCAATTGTGTTAGCTTCATTATAGGTCACAGTTTTAAGACTGACAACCAGAAGTGTCAGCATTTCATTACAAAGAAGACAGAATTAAATTTTCTTTCATTTTAATTATTTTAAAACAAACATAGATGCAACAGAAGCTTGACACAGGTATTGTATTCAAAGAGTAAAATAAACTTATCAATGCACTAAACTGATAATATGTTGTGTGTGATATTACAGTTTTGGCAAACACCACTGAAAAAATATTTCACTAGATATAATGGGATTGTCTGTTTGCATATCACTCTAAGGCTATGTCTACACGGCAGTGACTTACAGTTGGATTTTTTAAAGAATTTGGTATATAGAATCTGCAAAAAAACAACTGTAAATCATCCCCATAGACCTTATCAAAAATTGGAACTGCAGTCTTCACAGCTTGCATTTTCTGAGGTTAAATTTTAAAATTGGCAGTTCTGAAAAAAACTTAGAACATGTTCTATTTTCTACCATATATCACTTCAAAATGGTGGCTTATAGCACTGTTCAATTGAGTTGGGCACCCGAAATACAAAAACTGTGGGAAAAAAAAGCATCAAAAACTGTAAACTAAGTGTAAAATACTGGTCAGATTCTGATTTGAATCAGACCAGTATATTGTCTTTGCCATGTAGATGTAGCCTAATTTATACTGCATTTTAGTAGTGGTAGTTTAGAACTTTAACAGAAATAACTTAAAAAATACACTTTCCCTACTACCACATAGATTGTAAGCTCCGGCAGGCAGGGCCCTCCCACCTTAAGTTAAATCGTTTAGAAGCTGTTTTACTATGTCATGTTTGTTTTTGTCTGTCCTTACACCTTCTGCATTGTAAAGGTAGGTTCCCACATGTCATTTCCGTGGGACAGGCTGCGGGCGCGTCCGTTCCCCGACTCTCTCTCCGGTACGGAGGCGAGTGGCCCCGCAGTCCGTGCACCGGGCGGTGGGCGCACTCGTCCCCCGGAGGCTAGGTACTCACCCGACCACACTCCTGACTCCGTATGCTCCTGTGCCGGCCGGTACGTGCGTCCCAGCTCCATAGGCGGCGAGCCGGCTTTCTCAGATATAAAGGGCCAGCGCACCTCCGGAGGAATTGTCCCCAACATCCTAAACATCTGGGAAACTTCTGCACCTAGGGTCCGTGGGAGAGGCGTCCCAAGGTGCAGATTCCTCTTCTCCACGCCTGATGATGTCGGTACAGATAGTGACCGACGCTGGACTCACGTTTCGGGTCTCCGCCTCCCTGGACTCTGGCTCAGCCTAATCTTACTGTAACATTGGCAGTAGTGGATCCGCTGGACTACCGCAAGCGATGGTGAAAGCCCATACCAGGGAGCGGAGTCTAAGTAGAACCCGGTTTTCACCAGAGCCCGCTGCAAAGCGGGATGGACTTGCTGAAACTACCAGCTTGCTTCCACTGGCGAGACTTGCTTGTGGTGGCGGCCAAGGGTAAACGTGGTACAAAATCGTAAGGCAGAGTCGTAGTCGGGGACAGGCGGTAGGTCAGGGCAGGTGGCAGAGGTTCGTGGTCGTAGGATGGTAGCAAGGTGGTACAGTACACAGGAATCACGAGACAAGATAATACGCTTTCTCAGTAGGCTCCAAAGGTGCACATAAAGATACGAGCCACCAAGAGGACTGCGGGAGGAAGACCTCCATTATTCATATGGTCAGATGCCCGGGCAAACATTGCCAATTAACCAGCACAGCTGGCCCCCTTTAATATCTGAAGAAAGCCGGCTGCCGCACTGCGCCCTAGGGAGCGAGGGACAATGTGCACCATGCAGACCAGGAGAGCTACTGGTACTGAGTCAGGAGCGTGGTCGTTGTGAGCTATACATCAGCATCGGGGGACTGCTTTTCTCGTGGCGCACCATCATGGCCCAACGCGCACCATAGACCACAATGCGGGCGCCACTCGCCCCGATACTCGGAGGATTGCTGTGTGTCGGTGAGAATCAGGACGCGCACCGCCAGATTGTCAATAGTCCTATTCCCCATAAAATCTTGCTTTTAAATAATCATTTCATTTCTTTCTAATTTCATTGTGATTGTGTCCATAAGCCATTTTTGCTTGGGGTTTTGGGACTGTCAGTGCCAACTAGCCTAAAGTAAAAGACACAAGTTAGTAAAGGTCCTAATTGAATAATAACGCTTATTTCACTTAATCATTTCTTCTATGCATAATTTTATACTGAGGATGCCCTATAAGGTCATTTTTTGCATTGTTTTAGGCGGTCAGGCAGTCTCTGTAAAAGGGATGCCACAGCGAAGTGCTGTTGCCAATAGGGCAGTACTCTATCTGTCTCAGTGGCTACTTTATCCAAAAAGAGGCCATGAGCTGGGGCGTTGCAACTAGAGTTACCAAACTTAACCGGGGACACCGGGACTCCGGCGCCCTATAGATAATGTGTTAAGTTTTTAGCATCAGAGGCATATAGGGCCCGCGGTTCACACGGTGTTGATTTACGCCCCACTGACCGCCGGCATGTGTTTTTACAGAGAGAAAAAACCATGGTTGCGCCAAGCGCGTCCTCTGAATAGCTCCCACTAATATTTACTTCTCCCTAAGAAAAGGGTAATCGTTGCTTTCATCAGTGACATGCTTTGAGGTTACCATAATGTTGGCCCCGTACCTTCGGGTGTATTGGAATCGTGCAATTAACCCGCCCCAAAGTATCGGACCAACATTATGTTATGTGAACATAAACACAGCATATTTGTGGGCAATAATACTGTTGAGTGTAATGCCGGCCAAAGTTCACCCCACTATATACAAGTAAAATCATAGCCGCTAGAATGAGGAGACTAGGTTTAGCATGCTGATTTTCCTGAACAATAGCACAACACCCCCGGCCCGTAAAAAATAAGTGACCCTGACACTTCTTATCAGGGAAGGGAAAGTGAAATACATGGATGTGATGGTGGCCGGAGCCAGCTGCATGAAATTACACGGCATGGAGAGCACGTAACTTTCAAACACGCGAGCGTGTTTCGATGATAGCGGTGCGCACATGGAAGTCCGTGCCACAATATAATGCTTGATTTGTGAAATCACCCTTACTAGCGGCAGTACACCGTGTGCTTTTGGAAGTACATGCTGTTCTTGCGCGTACTTCCAAGCCACAGGGGGGACCCAAGTGGGTCCATTCACGCCGTTCCACTATCAGGAGAGTCTGCCGACGAGACAGAAGAAGTGTGACATGTCACATTCTATCTCCCCCGGTGTGCCATAATATGTGTATTGTCAGCATGGGAGAGACGCATAGATGTAATTATCAGCTCTCTGTGATAGCATAACTATGTACTTACAATAATTGATGGAAGGCATTTCGTCGCGGAGATATCGAAGTGCCCATAATTACGCCATGAAATGCGCCCCCATGCAGTTTACGCAGTGGTAAACATTCCATAGTTTCTGGACTTTGCAGCTGCTTAAATATCATATGCCAACCACTGAAAAATGACAAGCTATTAAAAAATTCATATTCTAAATATGATTTGTCATTCAGGTTGTCAGTTTTACATAGTCTAAGTCGTGTATGTTCTCAAATGGCATAATTGCACCATGGTAATCCACAAGTTCTCATTAGAGAACTATGTGATTACACCTCATCTCCACACTGCGCTACAATACGTATGATATTGTATGCATAGGGAGTTATGTGACATAGTCAATTGCGATGTTCTATGGTGGGACGGCTGGGGCTGTTGCCCCCCCATCCTCCCCCAGGCTCCCACCTTCCGTGCTTCGAGGTGGAAAGAAGAGGAAGACGTGCCTGATCAGCGCGAGCTCTCTATGAAGCACACAAGTGTATTGACGGCGCGTACCAGTATCACGTCACACATACACTCCTGTGTGAACATTAGGTTAAACCTAAGGGACACACAGGCAGGATTATGTTTTAGCTGATTGTGAATGAGGTGATTTATTGTGGATATGTGTGTGTATACACCCCAATTATTAAATACACATATACAACAGTAGCATTCTACTCGAGAACATCTCCATACAAAGAGACATTTATTCAACATACGATACACACCACATACAAGTGCCTGATACTTACACACACACACACTGTTAGTACACATTATAAACATACACACAGAATCTATACAAACATATACACACATGCTATACACAAATAAAATACAATACATACACATTTGCATACACACACTAGCATACACATTACAGCCTACTACAGATTCACATTCCACGCGAACATATTTTGTCTCCCCCTTATTACACATGACATTAGAATTAATTGTTCAGCACTGAAGGCTCCTCAACTCACTCCTCACTCTCTTGTTGTCCTCTCTTCCCTGGTGCTGGTCCGCACGAGCGCTTTTCAACGGCGACATATAAGCGGCACACAAGCAGGGCGCGAGCCTACATCACGACCTGGACAGCGCGGCTGCTTTCCAGACTTTCCAACCTTCACAGTTGTGAAGCAGCCGCGCGCCCCCTTCCACCTCCTCCTCCTGAGCTGCCCGTCATCCCGGGCAGTAAGCACCTCCCCTTCATCTGCCGAGCACATAAGCTGCTAGCTAGCTCTGATACTGTTGAGTTGCGTCCATGGAGGGCAGAAGCACTCACTAGTGGTATCAGCTTGTCGGCCTCTACAGGTCACGGAGTAATGACCTGGAAACCGGAACATTCTGAGACTCGCGGGGCACAGCGCGACTAGATCAGGATCCGGTGCGGGGCCTTTTGTGCCCCGAACAAATCCTACCCTAGCAACGCCCACCTGCCCAGAGATATTTTTAAATAATAAATCAGGAACTAGTAATGAGTGGGGCGCCCCCATTTGATTTAGTTGCATGGGGACCTATTGTGAAAATGGTTTTAATTGTGACTCCTGACAAGGCATGCCCTGCATACTGCCTGCCACCCCTTATAAATATGCCACTCACCAGCTGACCCTTCATGTAATTCCACTGTATGATGTTCTCTGACCTGCCCACCACTATATGACATTTTCTGTAGGCATGCCTAGTGCAAAAAAGTTATAAGGGGGCTCTTGCCAGTTACCATGTGCTAAAATTTCCAATAGCGGCTAATGGTCCTCTTATGTGTCTAAGGGTGCCCACGTTGCAAGTTAGAACTGGCCTAGCCTGCGCTAAACCTTTGTCATTGCTACGCTTGTCCTCATCTTTTCAGTTAGCACCACTTTAAAAGGATTTAATTATTTTAGCGCTGGATAATTATTAATCTCTTGTGACACTTCTTATACGCCTAATTGTCGATGAATCATGCGAAATTGTACCACGTATTGCCTTTTTAACTATTGATGGATGTAATCTGACTAGCATTTCTCCTCACTTCTGTATGGCGTATAAACATTTAACCAGAACTCATCTATGTCATCTGTAGCTTTAATAGGGTTCAACAGTTTTGGATCAGAGTTAACTTAAGTGTTAGAGCGTCGACATTGAACCGTCTGGCTATACGTGGTGAATTACTCCGATGAAGAGATAAGAATCGCATAGTTCGACCGCAATTATCGATAAGCGTTTTTTCCGATAGGTGGAGACATCGTTTATGACGATTACCATTAACAGTCTATCCGGAGGAGAACAACAACCTTTCTATTTTTACACTACAAAACAAGGCCTGCGAAGAAGCTTGAAATTAACATACACAACAAATTCAAATGGATACGTGCTACTTCTTAAGGCAAACATCTTAGGCTTAGTAAAAGTTAAGAGACAAAAAAGTCACAGACCTTCACTGATCCCTGTCTTGTACCATAACAGACTGACCCTTAAACCTTGCATCACCTCAATCAATTAAAAAGTGCCAAGAAGGCAAGTGATATGATTTGAACCATCATGTGTTACTTGAACGGGACATTGAATATCCCTGTCAAGGAACGCCTGCAAATGAGCCCCAATAACCATGCATTGAAACCACTGCTATTTAAAATGTTGCCTGCGAAAAAGGAGGTCTTTTCTCAACCACCCATTTTAACGTTTGAATTGGACACGTAACTATATCTGTCCTGTTACCGCGCAAGAAATGACCATTACTAAACCTGTCTGACCCAACAGTTTAAAAGTGCAGCGAAAAAGACGCATTGTCTTTCAACCACCATTTTAGTTAGAACTGGACAATTCATACTTCACCGTTCCCATGTCTTGGGTCCACAGTAAATGACCATTAATCCTGTCTGACCCAACAGGTTACAATAGTGCCTGCGAAAAAGCGAGTCTTTTAACCACCATTTATAAGTATGTAACTGGACATTGACTAGAACTGTCCTTAGTGCAACCAGCACTTGACCCAGAGCCGGAGGCTTACATGTGGTGCCGGTTGAGAGCCAGGGCTGGTCGTTGATCCGTCATCTAATTAATCACGCAGGAGTATTTAAAAACTGACGCAGCTGAGACGCAGCGCACACAAAATATGCTCGTGCTGAAGCAGAGTGCGTGACTGCGGAAGTGTGATGAACTCCCGCCCTTCATCAGTACACAGTCAAGACCTGGTGTAGCGCTTTGGTGCAGCTCCTCCGTATGAGGTGCTGAGTACTAATTGAGACTTCACTTAGCTAAGAAATACATGGTAGGTTTAACGCTCCTGATTACACACCAGAGTGCACCCTTTGCCTTGGCATTCATTTTTCTCCATTTTTACTCATCGTGGCTGCGTAGGATATAAATGTCTCTGCTACTTTGTTTACTCATGTCATGTGACTACCATCTACTCAAATGTCCTGTTTCTGAAAAACTATCTATCTGGTCATAGTTTTCCAGTAGTACCTTCCCTGTGTTACAAATTTCTAGGGGAATTCTTTTTAACCATGCATTTTGTCATGCCAAGTTTTTTAGTAGATGTAATTTTAGAAAACACATTATTTAAAATAGGAAATGGATTCCCACCATGTTTTGTTTCTCATTTTATCATTGCTATTAATTGTAAAGCGGGTGTTAGATCTCACAATACAGGATTGACTAGCTATGTTAAAGATCTTGCCAAAAAAACACAGTCATTTTTGCCCCAATTCATGTGGCGTCCATTAACAGTGTCCATACCTATTCACTGTATTCTGAGCAGACACTCATCACCCTTGAGCCCAAATCTTGACAATGTGGCGAAGAAACAAATGTCTGCTCTGTTAGAGACAACAAAATTTTTTAGAATTAGCCGCTCTGTAGTATAAGCTGAATGTCACAGCAAAATGCCTCCCAGAAAAATTCAAAGACGATCGTACCCTTTGAGCACACTGTTTGGTCAACTGTGTAAAGGAACTAAATGTCTGTTCACGAAACACATTTTACTTATAATAGAGACCTGTAGTTATAGCTGCAATCAATGTCAACAGCAAATATGCACCCGCCCAAAAATTCAAAGCATGACCCTTGAGCCACTGTTGCGAAATAGTGAAACGAACACAATAAATGGTAACTATTAGAAAAACATTTTTTAGAATAGGACCTGTTAGTAATTGCTGCATTTCAAAAGCAAAATATGCCCCCAAAAATTCAAAGCATTGATCCCTTGAGCCACTTTGCGTCAATTGGTGAAGAACAATTGCATCTGTTAGAAAACAACATTTTTTTATAATAGCGAGTCCTGAAGTTATTGCTGCATTTCAACTGCCAGCTATGACCCAAAAATTATAAAAATGACCTCTTCTCGGCCACTATGACTAAAAAATTGTGAGGAGAAATGCCAAACTTTAGAAGCCATCATTATTTCTGACCTTCCTAAAGGACCACTGATTAGTTGCTGTATACCTCTACCAGCTACATGACCCAAAAAATTATAATTATGACTATAGCTCAGCCACTTTGATAAAAAATGTCGAGTGGAGAAATGCCACTTAGAAAGCCACATTTCATGTATCCAAAGGACCGATTGATTATTTTGCCTGTATCTTACAGACTACATGACCCAAAAATTATTAATATGACTTTCTCAGCCATATTATAAAATTGTGAGGGAGGAAATGCCCACTTAGAAGCCACATTTCTGTTCCAAAGGACACATAATTATAGCTCTTGTAATCTAACAGAAACATGACCCTCAAAACCATTGACAATGACGAAAACGTATTCTTAATAATAAAAGTTTTCAAGAGGACATTTCTGGTTGTTGAAAAGGCACATGTGAAGTAGACCAACCAGGCATATACGTAAATCCTGCGTGACCTCGGTCCAATTGGGGCCACATCATCATCAGAGATCCGATGGCCTGATTTCAATCTTGATTGGATAGATCAAACGATCCACATTATCTGTGGCGAAAGACAGCGATGCGTTTTGTCTGTAATGACTCCAGCTGTGCTGAAGCCCGTTTGACGCATCATAGTTATGACGCTGGACTGCCTGCTAGGGCAGTGACAACTACCTCTATGATGCGTGACGGAGCCAGCTCGGCCCAATTCGTCCATTTTGCGATACAGACAGTCCTATTGGGGAGTAGGTCGAACACATGCAAAAAACATAAGGTCGTTGACGACGGCTGATAGTCGTGGTGACATCCATGATCTTACAGTGATAATCTGTGTGTATAGGATAGTCGTGCCCTGCCATTGCATGCGTTGGTGCAGGTAGTGGTAAACAAGTATTGCCAGGAAGTCAACCCTTTTTCTTCTAGCCACCTTGCTACTAGCTGCTAAGCCCGCCTACGCCCTATTGGCACATCTACTGCTAGATCAATTGACGTCAGCTGAATGTTGTTCTCCACCGTGACATTTGGGGAACGTGAAAGCAGTGCGCAAACAGATGGTCCTCCAGTGATCAATCAGCCAAGCAGTCTCCATATCAAATGCACATATTTTACTCTCCTATTTGGGTGGTGTGGAAGGGAAAGTGCATTGAGTTTTGAGTTTTGTTCCCGGTGGATCCAGAAGAGGCCTGTGGCCACCAGTCATGATTGTTCCATTTTGAATGGCCTTAAATGGCGAGGGGATCTGTTGATGGAAATGCGAGCAATCCAATCGCACTGCATGCTGAGAGGATGGTAGCCTTTGATTTCCTAACGCCTTTACGGGTCGGGAGGATGGCACATTAGCAAACTGATCTCTCTTCATCTTCCTCCTCTTTACCGCAAACATAAAAACACCCCCACATCCCCCCCATTATACACCACCCCCACACTCAAATTCTGCCCTTGTTGTCTACCGCCATCCTCTTGCCAAAGCGCGCATTAGGGACGTCGCGTATAACTATCGGGTGGTTTAGCTTGTCTAAGAATACCTCTCTCCTTCCTCCTCCTCCATCCTCCGCTTTTAGCTCCGGCACAGCTTCAACACAGCCCTGACTTGCACTGACGAATGATGCACCGCTTGAGAGCTCGATGCGCCACCTTATGCATCTAGCTCTGTGACCCTGAACTACTGCCTAATGAAGACGATGAAATTGTGTGTAACTCCGTTCGGTGCCTTGTAAGGATTTTGACGGAAGGGAAAAGGCTCCGTCGGATCCGCATCTGTGTCTTTGTCATACCTCCTCCTCCCCCTAGGCTTGGTAGTGGGGGTCCTTTTGTTTCAGAGGTGTCCAACGATCGTTCCAAGAACTAAGATCAACACAATGCTCATGCTGACGAAGGGCATATGTCCGCCCTACTGACCTTTTGGTCGTGCCTTCTTCAAAACTCATGGCAAAGGATGTTGTGCAGAGTCTTTTCACCTGCTCCACTCTCGGTGGTTCAACACCGCCGCAGGTTCCGCCACGACTGCCTTGTCAGGCCATGTGTCCACTTCGATACTGCCGTAATGGCATTGCCCGAAATGCCCTGCCACACATCGCTGGTAGCAATGCTGCGAGGGTGGAATTCAGCGTTTGTTAATGCCAGTCAACAATGAGACGGGTTGACTGGTGGTCGTGGTCTGAGACTGACGCTGCAACGCATTAGCCAGGCGGGACGACAGCCAGTGGGTCATCTTACTTTCGGCGTAACTGGCCGGAAGTTGCGAACTCAAGACCTTGGAGCCCTTCTTCAGACAGGCAGTCCAGACGCCCGCGGTAGCTCTTTTAGAAATTTCCACTGGCCACAGACAAGCCGTACATGACATGTGCAGGCAAAGGGATCGCCATGCTCCAGCCTCACCGCGATTTAAGGGCGTGAGGCCAGCTGCATTACACACCGTGTTATCGACAAACCTTGCCTGGCACAACGGTTGCTTGCTATACCAAAGCACTAGCGCTCGGTCTCATTGCCGGAGAGCCGTCAACAGCCTCCCTCTGACCTGTGTTGTGGCACTGTCTCCAAGGCAAGATTAATTTCATAACAAGGCCTGGTCTGTTCTCTGGGCACTTGGATGCACCATGCAGGACCTTGGGCTGTGAAAGTACCCTTTGCCACCATCCCTGCCGGGTTTTTGTATGAAGAGCGTGCGGCAGATGCACCTGGAGAGCAACACGTCACCCCAGAAGACATTCCCACCCAGTCTCATCCAGTCGAGACTGTCCACAGAGACTTATATTAGCGGCCTTGCGCCGTGCCTTACTAGTATGTGTCTTGGGTGCGTGAGATGGGACTTTTCCCAGAGACTCAGATGCAGACTAACGCGCTTGAAATTTTATAGATCGTACAGCCCTGGACCTGCGATCCAGGGCTAGATGGACGGCTTTTACTGGCAAAGAATGATGCCTGACTCGGCACATCTCTGTATTGGCGAAGGCAGGGCAGGAGGAGGGCGCATGACAGTGGACGGACACAACTGTGTCCACCATGTCGGTAAGGCCACATTTCCAAGGCCAAAGCATGGCAAAACCAACCTTTTACCCAGCCTCAAAAACCAAATGCCCGACATCAGGGCCTTTTAGGCTTTGCCGGATGGCTTTCTGGGTTTTAAAAGTCTATTCTTCTGCCTCCCAAACCTGGAAAGACAGAGACAGGCTGGCTGCTTAGATGAGCCGACCTGTACGGCGTGCCAGCGTCTGGTCAAAAACTGGCGGAACCGGAGTATAGGGGTTAGGATGTTGTATTGTTGGTGCTGAGTGGCTAAACTCATGGTGTGACAGTGCGAGGCGTGGGGGGGGGGGACTGAAGCGGTAGAAGACTGATCCGCACTGATCATGGACTCTGGCAGAGACATGACGGCAAGCCTGAGCGAATGCATTAGGTGGTGTTGCGGCTGGAGGAGGAAGAGTGCGGAGACAGAGGGTTTGGTGATCAGTGGATTGGAGGACCCCGGCCGGGTTCGGTTATATGGCCTTTTTGGGGCCAAAGTGTTGCCTCCATTTCAACTAATGCATTCGGCCTCTGCCTTATGTGAACTAGACATGTTGGTGGTTGGTTTAACAACAATTAACGGTTCTTGCCTCTCTACTTATGAGTTTACGCGCAAAAGGCGAGCATATGACCATCGCTGGCGTGCAATGAATCAGAGGGCTTCGCCATCAAAGAATGTGCCAGGCTGAAGAGGTCCTGGACCTTTTTGACGGCGATAAGACGAGGAGCGTGCGGGTATTGCGCCTTGAATAAGTGGCTGGCGGAATCCATATCAGTGGACTTCTTCCGTAGCGATACACGCCCTCTCCCCATTTTTGTGCGGGGGATCCGTCCCTACTTGACACTACCCCATTCGGTGTTTCTCCTCATCCAATGATGAAATATGCGCTCAGCAAGCAAATCTAGCGGAAAAAAGACCAGGATGGAATCCGTCAATGTCGTATCATCATCATCATCAACTACCAGGAGGGACTTTGTGTCGTCACTGGAACTTTCTGCAATCCTAGCAGCCTGCGGTGCTACAAGCAAAGGGGGCCACTGCAAGTGCGGTTGCGAAGACCGCCGGATTTTTTTTACGCATTTGACCCAGGCCTTCCTTCACACTCTACTCAATCGGCATCACGTAACTGCGGCGTCAGAGCAGACTAAATCATCCTCAATCTGATATTTTTTACTGTCCCTCTCTGCACCCCAACGCACATTTTTGTCATTCAAAGAGCGTTCTTCAGACAAACTGAGTATTATCCACAGTGGTGGGTACACGAGGTTGACATTTAGGGATTGCTTCATGTTGACGGATGCTGGTCGATTGTTGCTGGATCGACGACATTTGTCGGGCCGTCGCATGACATGCTGATGAAGGATACTGAGGAGGTGACTATAGACTGCCTAGAATGCAGGGTTTGCATTCAACCACTGATCGCAAAGACACGATTGGCGGATGAGTGTCGTTACTTTAGATTCACGAGGGCCATCTGACCCCAGCACGATGAAAGGCCCTGACTGTGTTTCCTGCCCCCAAACTGACGATAGTGGGCCATGCGTTGTTGTCAAGCGTGCACTGGAAGGGATGCACCTTTCCTCATCGTAACTCTCCTCATGTGCTTACCCGCAGCCTCAACTGTTGCCGTCCGGCTCTCTACCAATCGCCAATTTCGCTCTATGTTCATAAATATTAAAATTTGAGATGGTATGCGAATAGTTTGGAAAGTCTCATTATTAAAGACGGCAATCAGCAGCTTGATTACTCAAATCCCTCCTAATCAAAAAAATTGCTGGGAATTCAATATTTAACTGCAGTTGTCCTATCATACAAATCTGGGACTAGGGCAAAAAGATCCAAAAAACACGTTATCTTGTTATGTTTTGTATAATAAACGGTATTTTTTGCACCTTTCAAAGTTCAACTGTGGTGAATAATAGAATTGCTGTTTTAAGGGATTTAACTGTAGATGCCCTGCGTCCACAACATGAGACAATGCTCTGAGGTGCGCAAAAGTAATAAAAAAAAAACACGTAACTGTATGTTTTGTATAATAAACCGGTATTTTTTTTGACCTTTCAATGTCACCTGTTGCGTGACATAATAAGTAATTAGCTGCTTTTAAGACTTACAGTAGATGATGCGAGGTCGTAAAATGAACATTTGCTGGGTGCTTCAAAATCAAAACACGTAACTCGTATATGTTTTGGCTATAGATAAACATGATATATTTGGTTGCCACCTTTCAAATTCACCCTGTGGTAGAATATAAGAATTGACTGTTTTAAGCTTTACGTGATGCTGCGGTCAATGAACCAATAGCCTTGGGTGTGCAAAAAGTCAATAAAAAACAACGTTAACTTCGTTCATGTTTTGATATAATAAACTGAGCGCTATTTTTTCTAGCACCTTTCCAAGTTCACCAATTGTGGTGTTGAATATAGAATTTGCTGTTTTAGATTTACTTTGTAGATGCCTGCGTCACATGAACATGTACTGGGTGACGCAAAACAAGTATCAAAAAAACGTCATATGTTATGTATGATTAATCAAACGGTATTCTTTTGCACCCTTTTCACAATTTACAAACTGTGGTGAATATAGCAATTAGCTCGTTTAAGATTTTACGTCAGTTAGCTTGCGGAGTAAATCTCATATGAAACATGCTGAGCTTAGTGCCGCAAAAGTCCAAAACACGTAACTGTTTTTGTTTTGGTATAATACAACCGGTATTTTTTGCCACCTTTCATACACCTGTATGTGAACTATAGAATTGTCTTGTTTAAGATTACGGGTGACCCCTGCTGCCAGTGTCAATGAACAATGCTGGGTGTGCGCAAAAGTTCAAAAAACACGTAACTGTGTTGTTTTCGTTACGATACTCGTATTTTTCAAGGCCAACAAACAACTCTGTGCTGTGACTACAAGATTGGCTGTATTGTAATTTAACTGCCAAGAGTCGGATAAATCAACAAGTCACAGTGTTTAATGGTAATGGCTAAAAATTGAAAAATAGTAACCACCTAACTGAAATGTGTATACTTGAATATAAGATGGAGTTTGTGCAGCTAATAAAGAGACCTACAACTGTTACCTATGAAATGATGTGTATCAATATAAGTTCTAGCGTCTGGCACAATATCCAGGAAATATTTCAATAGCAAACTGGTTAATAATAAAGATTTTTCCACATACAATGTCTACAATAAGTTTGAGTGAACTGTTATCACTGTGAGTTCTTTATAGATAGAGCTTGTCTGTGTTCAGAACCTCCCTGGGGCCCCCCCCCCCTGCCTCCCACTCCGCCCTGTGAATTTTACAGCAGGTTTAGATGATGCATTTAACAATCACTCTAGCTAACTACAATAAAATCTTCAAATCTCTAATATAAGTTAGAATGGAAGGAAGCTTCACAGCCTATTAGAAGAGGTTTCTCTGTGCAGAAATCAGACTTATCTTCGCTGAGCTGTTTAGGCCACAGGCCAGAGCGCAGGTCTCTATCCACTATGAGACGCCATGATGAGACCCTGAAGAGTCTGAAACGGCAAACCGCTCGTTCTATTTGTTAAACACGGAGTAGGTGGGTCATGTGATTTTTCAGACCTAATCGAACCATACACATCCAAGTCAATGACGGTCGCACTACACATATCACCCTGCCCACTCTATTCTGTTAATCTGATTTGCTAGGCCAACAAATTAATCAGCACAGCCGCCGAAAAAAGGACGCGATCTTAATAGATAATGCTCAGCCATTTTATACCTTATATCTATTATAGCCGTATGATCTGGAAATTTCGATCACCATAAAAACCTTGCACTAGATCTTCTAATCATTCTGTCGATAGATTAAAAAATCAGCTCAACACTTAAAGTCTTCAAATCTCAAACTTTTCTGGAACTCGAACTTCCAAAATATTGAACTTGAACTTCTCGAACTTGAACATTTTAGGGTTCGCTCATCACTAATTATTATTAAAGTAGCTAAACCAGCAAGAGCAATAACCTATGTCCTAGAACTAAACCAAACAAATATAATAATAATATCATCGCAAACAAGGTTCTATAAAAAGCTAAAAAAATGATATAAAAATAGATATCTTTATTGAACAATTTATAAAAACTCACAAATAACAAAATATCATGATAAAAAAACAACAATAAGCACAAAATGATGAAGAAAGTACAGCCACCAACTGAAAGCAATCAATAATATCAAAAATCCTAAATGTAGGTATTGCACCGATCAGACACAAAAGTACCATAACATACAATTCTATAATATAAGTAACCCCAAACAATCTTTGTAAGCTGACAAAGTGCTATAAAGATCGTTCTAATAATACTACTATGTATAAAGTAGCATACTGCGATACAAAAGTGTATCTGTCCTATATATATATATACTCTCAAATGTATAGCTACATAAAGAGTGCAAAAATTTAGTTACTATATAAGAATACTGCTATACACTGATAAGCACTATATACGAGGGCGGTATGCTCATTTTCCAGTCAGTATATATAGCTTCTAGGTACAAACTTGCATTTATGTTCCCCTGATGAAGTGATATACGAAACACACATCGGGATCGTTGGTAGTCTGGGCTAATCTTGATAGTTTAGTATGACATAATACGATTTTGTTTATAGTATTTTATGGTTCGATCCTACTACATATTGATATCGAGTGTATTTTTTTTCTTGTTTATTCCTTATTTTTATTCATTATAGTCCAATTTTGTGCGTCCTTTATGACGGCACTTATGGCTTTTATGAACTTTAGATGGACGTATTCTAGGTGTCAATAACTTGCTCAAGTCTTTTTTGTTGGTAAGCCATGGACATCATATCCTTAAATATTTATTATAGTATTTTATTTCCCAGTGAAACAGCATTTCTAATTTGGAGATCTAGTTTAGAAAAAAACAAATAGAATGCTCACTGCTTCCAGTAACAGTCTTAATAGAACACAAGTATGTTTGGGATTTTAAGTCAAATTAATGACAGGAGGAATAGACGATGCGGTAGAATTTTCTAATAAAATTTGAATTCGACCGACTTTGCCGAATTTTTCCCGACCAAAATCTCAGTTTAGTACACGCGATTAACTTCAAAGGCAGGAACGAATCACGTAAAAAACAGCTTATAGATTTCCTGAGCTGCCAGAGAGAGCCTGGAGGTGGATTGCTAGTACATTGTGCCATGCCCCTTAAATATGCCAGCAGGGAGATTGGTTTTGGTCTTCATACAATGTTGGATGTTGTATAGTATGACACGCGACAATGACCTGCCGCCACTCTTAATGGAATAGCCTTCACTCTAAATTCCCCTGTGCACTTACAGCGGGAACCAAAAACCTGACCAAAAAACTGAAAGCAGCAACTCGCAGCCTTGATTAAAGTCAATGAACTAGACAACAGCTGGAAAAAAACAAGCTGAGGGCTAAGATCCTACCATAGCGTCAAAGAACACAGTAGTAGGTTACTGGAGCCACCACAGATCGCAGCACAGTAAGGGGACAATGGCAATAGCCATGCCAGGCAGAATCTAAGTAGGTCCCGGTTTTCACCAGAGCCCCGTTACCCCTGACGGGACTTGCTTGCGGTGGCAGCCGAGGTGTAGCGAGGTACAAAATCGTAAGGCAAACTTGGAGTCGAGGACAAGCATTCGTAGTCAAGGGACGGAGTCAAGAGGTACGGTACACGGATATGACAGACGAGGCTTAAGGAGATGGTGGAGGTGGTTTTTCCTGTCTGTAATTTGGACATACGATTCACATTCTTCATACTGAAGAAGCTCATCCAAAGCCAGTTTTGCAGCATTTGCTTGTGCTTCAGCATTCCAGTTTTGTACTAAATCCCATCACTAATGACACCGAATCAAAATAAGCACCTAAAATATTCCCTGTAGTTAGGGTCTCCTTCAATTCCATATGCTGCATTTCAACAAATTGGTGTCACGCAGAAACTGGATTCAAACTACCACGTTTATACTTTATAATAAACTGCGTTGGAACTTTTTTAGGTATTAATGAAGAAGCTTATGGAGGCAGAGTTGCCTTGGCCAAAAATGGTTTCGGAACGTTAGCAAACTGACTATGGAGGATTTCTCTATAGTACTTGAGTTTGTCCTCCCTCTCAGCAGCTGGAAAAAAGGCTCCCATTTTGGACTGGTAGTGAGGGTCCAAAGAGGGTGGGAGCCGGGAAGCCATCCCTTGCCATGGTGACTATTCGGCTGTCACTAGCCGGGCAAATCAGCATGCTGCGGGCCATCTGAAACAAGTGACTCTGAGGGATTTCTCTGCCTCCATCCCACTGTATACTGCCACGGTGCTTGCGCGTTCATCTCCTCGTCTTCCTCATCTCTATCTACCTCTCCAGCTGCTCTGCTCCTCCGCTCCTGTCATTTGGGGTAGAAAAACCACTCATTTCACCAGAAAAATGCTTGTGCCCCAAATTTGTCCTCCTCCTTCTCCAGTTCAGTCCCCACCGGACTCATGTGGCCGCGAGATTTTAGTCGCCAGTCCCCAGTCCCCTGCCCAGACAGATTTTTCAACATCTGTACCAGGACATGAAGCAGTGGAATTACCTTATTCATCCCGTAGTCTTGGCAACTGTCAAATAACGTGGCCTCCTCAAATGGCCTCAGCAAACGGCAGGTGTCATGCATGAGCTGCCACTGGCTGACCTTTAAAGTTACATAGGGGAGTACTCCTGTCCGCCTGGATCATCAAAAAATTGGCGCTGGAGCAGCAGTTTGACAACGTGGAGGAGAAAGTTGTTGGTGTGGCTGGGCAGGAAGCACATTCACCCAGTGAGCCGTAAAGGACATGTACTGGCTCTGACCGTAGTTACAGCTCCACACGTCCACGCTGCCATGCACCTTGGAACAAACCGATAAGCTCAAGGAGTGGCCCACCTTCTGTTCTACATATTTGTGAAGGGCATGGTCAGCTTTTTAAAAAATTTAGGAATTTGGTTGGACCCCATTGTTCTCGGGTGCAAGCCCCCTTTTGAAAGACTGCTGCGCCATGAGTAGCGAGGAGCAGAAGCATCTGGACTGGGAGATGATGGCAAAGAGAAACCGCTCCCTTCTGCAGAAATGGTGGAGCCTTGACTGGCTGAAATGGCATGCGTGCCACTGGGCGCTGCTGTTTCTGCGGTGGCAGGATGGACCACCACATCTGAGCCACGTTTCTCCCAGGCCACCAGATGGAGACGCTGCATGTGTTGACGCCCGGGCCGTGGGTGCCAAGTTAGCTCCCTGGCCACGCTTCACTTTCTGCCCACAGATTCTAGATATACCCATACTCGGCTCCTCCGGTGTTTTAGCAAAAAACTGCCACACCGCAGAGTACCTGATTTTACCGCCAACTACTGCCGCTGCCTCGCTGAGCCCCTGTGCCGCTACTTTCTTGGACCTGAGAAGCGGGTTTTCTACCCCGTGGCCGTTTGGCTCCTGATCTCGCATTGCTGCTATCCTGCAGAATCACGGCCACACTACCCACTTGCTGGCTGCACCGCTGCCTGATGGGCAAGCTGATGGCCTCTTCTCCTGACGATGATGAAGCCCTTGCTTCCCCCGGCTCCCAAGTGCGGTCGGCTACATCATCAAGACATCCCATGCCACTCTCCGCATCCATTCTTTGACGCCTACTGCAAGAAGCAGGGGATGTCGGCCCCATTTCTTCACTGCCAAGCAGCTGCTGACTGTCCTCAAATTGTTCATCCTCGCTGTATAGTGGTGCTGATCCCAGACCACATAGTATATCTCTGGCTGAGAGAACCGGACGGGACAGAGGCAGGTTGAGGACAGGTGAGAGCCGCTGAGCTGTTCCCGGGCCATGCCAACTAAGGGTTGTGTCTGACGTTCTCACCGACTCTTGGCTGGGGTTGTCAGATGTCATCTAGGAGGAAGTGGAGGACCTAGTCAACCAGTCAAGAACCCTTGGGTTGCTGGTCAACACACGGCCGCTACATGACACCGGCAGTTCTGGCCTCACCGAGTGACCTCTGCTGCGACGTCCCCTTACTGTTCTGTGACCTGTGCCTGCTCCGGGAATGTTTGTGCCCCGGCCACTCGCTTGTGAGGAGCCTGCCACCTCTCTGTCTGACATACTGTTTGTTCAAAAATTTACAGACTCTGCTTAATGAAGAAACCTGTATTTGATAAATACACACCCTGTGTTTGACTCCCAATGACCCACTAACAGACTTGGGTAACCCTTGGATCTAAATTGCGCAAAAGAACTGAGCAGCAAAAATTTAACTGGTATGTGGCGTGTTAAAACACCATTTCTATTACTGAATACAAAAGCAGAAACATGCTTAATTTACCTTCGGACATAAATTATGCTACAGAAATCAACCGGAAAAATTTTGTCTTTGGCGTTGAAAAACACCATTTCTTTTACTGACTACAAAAGCAGAAACACGCTTAATTAACCTTCGGATATATATGCTACAGGAATCACAAGAAAAAATTTTGTCTTTGGCGTTGAAAAACACCATTTCTTTTACTGACTTCAAAAGCAGAAACATGCTTAATTAACCTTCGGATATAAATTATGCTACAGGAATAAACAGGAAAAATTTTGTCTTTGGCATTGAAAAACACTGTTTCTTTTACTGACTACAATAGCACAAACACGTTTAATTAACCCTTGGATATAAATTGTGCTAAAGAAATGAGCAGCAAAAAATTAACTGGTATGTGGCGTGTTAAAACAACGTTTCTTTTACTGACTACAAAAGCAGAAACACGCTTAATTAACCTTCGGATATAAATATGCTAAGGAATACCAGGAAAAATTTAATCTTTTGCGTTGAAAAACACCGTTTCTTTTACTGACTACAATAGCACAAACACGTTTAATTAACCCTTGGATATAAATTGTGCTAAAGAAATGAGCGCAAAAAAATTAATGGTATGTGGCGTGTTAAAACAACGTTTCTTTTACTGACTACAAATGCAGAAACACGTTTAATTAACCTTCGGATATAAATTATGCTACAGGAATCACCGGGAAAAATTTTGTCTTTGGCGTTGAAAAACACCATTTCTTTTACTGACTACAAAAGCAGAAACACACTTAATTAACCTTCGGATATAAATTATGATACAGGAATCACCAGGAAAAATTTCGTCTTTGGCGTTGAAAAAAAACAGTTTCTTTTACTGACTACAAAAGCAGAAACACATTTAATTAACCTTCGGATATAAATTATGCTACAGGAATCAACAGGAAAAATTTCGTCTTTGGCGTTGAAAAACACTGCTTCTTTTACTGACTACAAAATCAGAAACACGCTTAATTAACCTTCGGTTATAAATTATGCTACAGGAATCACCGGGAAAAAACCTGTCTTTGGCGTTGAAAAACACCATTTCTTTTACTGACTACAAAAGCAGAAACACGCTTAATTAACCTTCGGATATAAATTATGCTACAGGAATCACCAGGAAAAATGTCATCTTTGGCGTTGAAAAACACCGTTTCTTTTACTGACTACAATAGCACAAACATGCTTAATTAACCCTTGGATATAAATTGTGCAAAAGAAATGAGCAGCAAAAAATTAACTGGTATGTGGCGTGTTAAAACGACGTTTCTTTTACTGACTACAAAAGCAGAAACACGCTTAATTAATCTTCGGATATAAATTATGCTACAGGAATCACCAGGAAAAATTTCATCTTTTGCGTTAAAAAACACCGTTTCTTTTACTGACTACAATAGCACAAACATGCTTAATTAACCCTTGGATATAAATTGCGCAAAAGAAATGAGCAGCAAAAAAATAACTGGTATGTAGCTTGTAAAAACGCTGTTTCTTTTACTGAATACAACAGCAAAAACAGGTTTAGACCCTTGGATATTCAATGTCCTCCAGAACTGACCAGATGTCATTAAATTGTATATGCAGCAGAATTGGACCCACACTGGACTTCAATTCCAATACCACACAAAATCAAAATTTGAACAGAAGGAGCATTCTCTGATAAAAGCTGTGACACACCCTCAAAAAATCGCTGTTAAAAACTAATTTCTTTTGTGTGAGATCTCGGCTGCTGCAGCTGCAGCAGCTACAGCATGGCACAGACCGAGGAGTGTGAGCAGCCAGCCTCGCCTCCGGACTTATATAGTGCGGTGACGTCACAGAATCCCGCCGATCTCTGATTGGCTTCATCTCTGCACATGTCATTGAAGATGTTCCTTTCTTCCTCCCAGATTTCTTTGCCCCATGTAATGCCATGTGCTTGCAGCCATTTTATCAATTAAAAACATGCTTCTTTCCCACGAATTATCCCAAACGTCGACTTCGTTCAGAACCGAAGTTTTCCTGAAAGACTAAACGAAGTCCACTTCGTTAGAATCAATTCGCCAATCTCTACAGGAGACCTATTTTGGGAAGTGTGGGAATTTTTGCCCTTGAAATACTGTCAATAGAGTTCAATAGTTATAGCATAACAATAAATCAAAAAATACCAAATTGTACAAAAAGCATACCTAAATGCCAGACAGTCGAAGAGCCTGTTTTCACATTTTTTTCCATGAAAACTGCACCTGATATACAACCTCAATCCCCAAAAAGTTGGGACACTAAACAAATTGTGAATAAAAACTGAATGCAATGATGCGGAGGTGCCAACGTCTAATATTATATTCAGAATAGAACACAAATCACAGATCAAAAGTTTAAACTGAGATAATGTATCATTTTAAGTGAAAAATATGTCGTTTCAAAATTTCATGGCGTCAACAAATCCCAAAAAAGTTGGGACCATGCCGTTTTAACTACTGTGTGGCGTCCCCCCTTCTTCTTACAGGAGTCAACAGACGTCTGGGGACAGAGGAGACCAGTTTCTCAAGTTTAGAAATAGGAATGCTCTCCCATTCATGTCTAATACAGGCCTCTAACTGTTCCATCGTCTTGGGCCTTCTTTGTCGCACCTTCCTCTTTATGATTCACCAAATGTTCTCTATAGGTGAAAGATCTGGACTGCAGGCTACATAGCCTTGATGTTGTGATTGCTGCAGAATGTGGTCTGACATTATCTTATTGAAAAATGCAGGGTCTTCCCTGAAAGAGATGACGTCTAGATGGGAGCATATGTTGTTCTAGAACCTGAACATAGCTCTCTGCATTAATGGTGCCTTTCCAGACATGCAAGCTTCCCATGCCACAAGCGCTCATGCAACCCCATACCATCAGTGATGCAGGGTTCTGAATGGAGCGTTGATAACAACTTGGGTTGTCATTGTCCTCTCTGGACCGGATGACATGGCGTCCCACTGTTCCATAAAGAACTTAAAATCGTGACTCATCTGACCACAGAACAGTTTTCTATTTTGCCAAACTCCATTTCAAATGACCCCTGACCCAGTGCAAACGGCTGAGCTTGTGGAGCTTGCTTAGAAATGGCTTCCTCTTTGCACTGTAGAGTTTCAGCTGGCAACGGCAGATGGCACGGTGGATTTTATTCACTGACAATGCTTTCTGGAAGTATTCCTGAGCCCATTCTGTTATTTCCTTGACAGTGGCATTCCTGTTTGAGGTGCAGTGATGTTTAAGAGCCCAGAGAACACGAGCATCCAGTAGAGTTTTACAGCCTTTACCCTTACACACAGCGATTGTTCCAGATTCTCTGAATCTTTTGATGATGTTATGTATGGTTGATGATGATAACTTTAAAGTCTTTGCTATTTTACGCTAGGTAACTCCATCCTGGTATTGCTGCACTATCTTTCGGCGCAACAATGGTTGAATTGGTGATCCTCTTACCATCTTGGCTTCAGAGAGACACTGACACTCTGAATAGCTCTTTTTATACCCAATCATGTTGGCAATTCACCTAATTAGTGTTGATTGGTCCAGCTGTTTGTTATATGCTCAATGTCATTTTTCCAGCCACTTATTGCTACTTGTCCCAACTTTTTTGGCATTTGTAGACACTGTGAAATTTTGAATCAACATATTTTTCCTTAAAAATGTTACATTTACTCAGATTAAACTTTTGATCTGTCATCTATGTTCTATTCTGAATAAAATATTAGATGTTGGCACCTCCACATCATTGCATTCGGTTTTTATTCTTAATTTGTTTAGTGTCCCAACTTTTTTGGAATTGAGGTTGTATGTCGGCACCGAAGTGTGCTCATACATGCGGGCAAACTTCGACGCCTCCAACAGACAGACCACATTGAAATAGGTCTGCCTGTCGGAGCTCTAATGCTCCTCACTTTGCCGACCCACATTCATACATACGTTGGAGATTTCGAATGTGGAGAGTCCCGCCCCAGAACGCCCACAGAACGCCCCTTCATGTTAGGCGCATAAGAAAGTGGCGAGACTTGCGCCTAACAGCGTATTACTGCATTCGACAGTGGAGCTGGCACAGTGAGGCGCATTATATGCCTGAAAACAGGCGAAAAGCCCGATCATACATGTCGCTCCTCTTGTTTATATGGGTTTTACTATAACTCTGGAAGTAGCAAGAGCAGGTCTTACTAAGTTGGTTTAAAAATTCGACAGCCTTGAGAGAAAATGTGACAGATTACTATACAAAAAAATAATAAGTGCATTAAGTATGTTTTATCATATCAATCCAGGACAGAAAAGAGAGAGTGAACAAGAGTTAAATATAGCAGTTATTGGCATGAAACAGATGCTAAAGTTGAAAAAGTAAATGGCTTTTGGGTGTGATGCTCTATTTCCACCCAAAAACTGGTGGCCTAGATGGTGGTGAGAGATTTTAAAAGCTTGGGATTTTGTCTCATAAATTAAAACATTTTATATTGCAATTATAGAATGTGATGTAATTTGAAATACTAGAAAAAGGGATTGGAAATTATCACTCATAGGTCATCAGCATATGTAGCTAGTCAACAGGATATTTTTGTGGGATGCAGCACATTCCTTGTATTGTTAGATTTCATCTTGAAGGAAAGTTTTTATTATAAATATGAAAAGCAGTGGGAAAGGTGAGCACCCCCGGTGTATTCCATGCTTATTTGTAACTGGTTTCCATTTATTCTGAGGGAAGAATACATGACAGGAGTAACTGAAGAAAAGAAGAAAGACACATTTTAAGAATGTGCCAACAATCTCTAACTCAAACATCAATCCTAACTCTTACTTCATCCCCAACTCCAGCCAAAACCTAACCCTAACTTCAACCCTAACTCCAACTCTAACTCTAGAATTAACTCCAACCCTACCTCAACTCCAACTTGTAACTTTCTCCAACTAACTCACAAAATAATGGAGGCTCACTTTCTGATCCTCAGGCAGGTCAGAAACCAATTCCCAATAGGATTCAGAGAAGCCATAATGCCATATGGGAGGGCTCCATTGGTGCACAGTACTAATAAGCATACCACTCACACACCTTGAGCGACATGTATGAATCTCGCCACGTCAGGGCGCACCTTTCCGCCGGTTTTCCGGCGAAATCTGCGCCTGATTTATGTCGGCACTGGGGCGCGCTCATACATTCTATGTAAAGTCCGCCGCGCCTCGCCAGTGTTTGAGGCGCAGTGCGGGACATAGGCGCAGTGCAGCGCTGCGCCTATGATTCGCCGCCCGAGGTAGTGCACTCATACATGCGGGGAAAAGTCCACCACGCCTCGTCAGTGTGGGGGGCGCAGTGCGGGGACATGGGCGCAGTGCGGGGCTGCGCCTAAGATTCGCCGTCCGAGGAGGTGCGCTTATACATGCGAGGAAAAGTTCCCTGCGCCTCGCCAGTTGTGGGGCTAAAGTGGGGGGGACTTTGGGCGCGGGGGGAGGACAGGGGCCCGTTGTGAGGGACTGCCCCCTCACATTTTTCCCGTGCGGACAGGCTGGAGTACAGAAAAAAAATCTTTAAAAAGATGTCCGGGGCGGAGTATAAATTTTAAAAAAAAAATCCCCCTTTTAAAAAAGGCGGAAAACAAATTTCCTAAAAAAGGAGCAAAACCCTCAAAAAAAAAAAAATATATTAAAAAAAATCCCCTTTAAAAAAAAATCTAAAAACGGCGCTCCCATAAAAAATTTGGGAAATATTGGAAATTGCCGGGAAAAAAACAGTAATTCAAACTCTGAAAGCTATTCTCATTGGACGGCAGAAACCCCCCAAACAAAAATAAGCAGAAGTGAACCCTTAAAACCTATGGAAAAACTATTGAAACCAAACAAATCAAAGGCGGGGGCAGTTTTTAAAATACAGTAAAAAAGCAGAAAAGACTATTTTAGCTTTCGGGGGCTTGGCTATCCCCTTTGGGCCCCTCAGAATAGGGGGCGACAGGGGCCCATTATAGGGCCCATTTAGAATTTTGAACCAATCAAAAACAAAGGTGGTACAGTTAAAAAAAAAAAGTAAAAAAAGCTGAAAAAGCTGGGTTGGCTTTAGCTAGCGGGGGCTTGGCTATCCCCCGCCAATCAGAGCGCGAGCTAACCCCTTTTCCCATTGTAGTCCCATGGAAAAGATCAGCGCAATGCAAACCCCTCTCACGCCATGCGGCATGGAGTAATGAATAAAAAAAAAACATTTTTATTAGTTGTAAAAAAATCCTCTGAAAAAGAATCAAACATTCTATAAACATAAATCAATTCAATCCCGAACAACGCGTTTGTTTGCCCAAAACCCGGGGGCTACCTAGGGAATTGCAATAGAGAGAATTGCCGGGAAAAAAAACAGGGAATTCAAATTTTAGTTGCTATTTCCCCATTGGTCGGCATAAACCCCCAATCAAAAGGAGCGACAAAGACCCATTAAAAGCATGGAGGAGAATTGCCAAATAAAAATGGAGCGAAAAAAGACCCATTATACCCTAGGAAAATTGGGGACCAATCAAAATCAAAGGCAGGACAGTTCAAAATACTAAAAATACAGAAAAGGCTGATTGGCTGAGTTAGGGGTGGTTTGCCTACCCCAGCCAATCAGAGGCAGCTACTTCTCCCATTGAGTCTATGGGGGAAGGGGGCGCAATGAAATTTCCGGCGCTCAGCGCTTGCGGCATGGAGTATTAATAAAAAACATTTTTTTTAAATTGTAAAACATTATCAGATAAACCGCAAAACCCTTTTCTCTAAAAAAAAATCATTTGAACCCCCTAAAAAACGCGTTTGTCGCCGAGCCCGGGCGCTACATGGGGAAATTGCAATAGAGAAATCCCGGGAAATACGTAATTAAAATTTTTTTTAAGCTTTTGATTGGTCGGCAAAAACCAGCCAATCAAAATAGGGGGACAGTGGCCCATTATATCCTTGGGGAGAATTGACCAATCGAATAGGAGCACGGGGACCCATTTAACCATGGAGAAAAATTGCCAAATATAATCAAAGGCGGGACAGTTCAAAATAAAGAAAAAGGAAAAAAGGAGTGTTTGGTTAAAGCGGGGGGGGGCTCGTCCACTTACCATCAGATGCGAGCTATTTTCTCATAGGTTCTGTGGGGAAAAAAAATTCCGAGCGAGCTCGTGATTGGTTAGTTAAAAAGGCGTGGTTTTTTTTGGACCAATGGGGAGCGAGGACGCCCTTTTGGGTTTTCTATGCAATCTAAAAAAAATTAAAATGTACATGGTGAAATCAAAAAAAAAGACTACAGAAGTTTCCCTTGTGTATATAAAATAAAAATTTTTAAAAAGGGGGTAAAGAAAAAAAATATTCATAAAAAAAAATAAATGTTTATTTCTTTATTTTCTTTGCACCCATCATTGATTTGGATACGAAAAAAAGAAAAAAACATGATTTTATTAAAATTTAAAATTTTTTTTCCCTTCCCCCTATTATTATTAATTTTATATACCTCGGGGCAATTTTAGTTTTAATTTGATTTCGGCCAGTACAGTTTTATTTCAAATTTCATTAGAAAACCCCCTAGGAGCGTCGCTCGCTCTCCCCTTTTTTTTTTAGGTTGAACTCTTTTTCTGAGTAATGTTTTCCCGCCTTTATAAAGGGCGATTTTCTTTGGAATCATACTCCATGCCGCACGGAGCGAAGCGCCGAGATTTCTCTTGCGATCTTCTGTATGCTTCCTCTCATGTTCCGTTCTTGCTTCACTTCGCCGCCACCGGAGCATTTAGACCAAAATAAACTAGGTCTGCTTGTCGGAGCTGCAGAGCGCTGCATTGCGCCGCGCTTTGGCGAGCCGCGATTGTACATGCCTCGGGGTTTTCAAGCGCGCCACGTCCCGCCCCGGAACGCCTACACCGCGCCAACACCGCGCCCATCGCCCGCCCCTTCATGCAGGGCGCAGCTGAAAGTCGAGAACGCTGCGCCTAACACTGCATCCCTGCGTCCGACAGGGGGATTCGGGCCGGGAGGCGCAATTTACTCCAAAAAACAGGCGAAAAGCCTGTTCATACATGTCGCCCCTTGTGTGCATGAGGGGAGTTGTGTGCTTGCCTATTTTGATTAAAAAAAAACAAAAAAAAAAACTAATACCTCATGTTTGATATTTTTTAGCATGCAGTCTAGCCTTTTTATTTTGGAGAATGTGTGGTGTCAGTAACTTAAAGTGGTTCTCTGGGACTATCTTTCTATTTGTTATAGAGCTCACAACTTAAAGGGGTTTTATCACTACAGGCATGTATCTCCTCCCTGTAGGTGTGTCTCCCCTCACTGAAGAGTTGTGACATCTTCATTCTGTGTTAGTAGTGGACTAGAGAGGATGTCAGCTCTGCAGACCTCCTGCATGCTTCTTATGGCTGCAGAGCTGTCAGCAAGCTCCTTTGAACCAGACCCCTGCATTGGTGTAAACAGTTATACATACAGCCTGAACTGATGAAACAAATGTGAGGAATGCACTCTGCCCTCTCCCCTCCTCCCTCTGTTATCAGACAGGAGATGGCGGGTGGGAGACTGTATACACTGTGTTATTTGGGGAGAGAGAGTGAATCTAGCAGCTACAGACCTACTAATTGCCCAGATCCTTCACATTAGAGCTGGGAGATGAGCATAGACAAGTTCACACAGCCTTTATTATACAGCCAGCAATGAAAGCTGAGGCACTTGGTTTCACTTTCATTTCCCACAGCTTAGAGGTGAGTTAGCACAAAGTGCAGGCAGCCACTCACAGCACAGGGGGTGTTTCCCATCCAGTGGTCATGTCCCAACATGTTGAATGACATATCAGGCAGCCAATCACAGAAAAGGGAGCGTGTCCCATTCAGCTGCTGCAGAAATAGCTATAGATGCATAGATTAGCTCAGATCTGCAATACTAAGTGATATGGGTAATGCAAACCAATTGCAAAAGTGCTCACTTTTACTGTCCCCACATGGCAACACGGACTTTCAACTCCCTCCAAAGGTTTTCTATGGGGTTGAGATCTGGAGACTAGCTAGGCCACTCCAGGACCTTGAAATGCTTGAAAAGCCACTCTGTCGTTGCCCAGGTGCTTGGGATCTTGTCATTTGAAAGACCCCCCCGTTCATCTTCAATTCTTGCTGTGGGAAGGGGGTTTATACTCAAAATCTCACATACAGATTTATTCTTTTTGCCCCCGTTTGTCGTTCTGGTCTCATTGCAGAGAAACACCCCAAAGCAATGAAACCCCACCAACCTTTACGTAGGTATGGTGTTCTTTGGATCAACTAAGATTCTCTCACCCCCAAAACAACGAGTTTTGTTTTTACCAAAAAATTTTTTCTTTGGTTTATTGATCATATGAAATTTCCCCAATATCTTCTGATCATCCCTTGCTTTTAGCAAACTTCTGTACTGGCTTAAGCAGGGGGGGCGTTGGAAAGCAGGATCTGATCCCTGGCCGTATTGTTACTAAAGGTAGCCTTTTTTGGGCGTTGGTAACTCTCTGCAGGTCATTCACTAGGTTCCCCCGTGTGGTTCTGGGATTTTTGCTCACTGTTCTTGTGATCATTTTTGCCCCATGGGGTGAGATCTTGCATGGAGCCCCAGACCGAGGGACATTATCAGTGGTCATGGCTTCTATTTTCTAATTATGCTCCCACAGTTGATTTCTTCACACCAAGTTGCTTGCCTATTGCAGATTCAGTCTTCCCAGCCTGATACAGGGCTAAAATTTTGTTTCTGTTGTCCTTCGACAGCTCTTTGCTCTTCACCATAGTGGAGTTTGGAGTGTGACTGTTTGAGGTTGTGGACAGGTGTCTTTTATACTGATAACAAATTCAAACAGGTACCATTACTGCAGGTAATGAGTGGATGACATAGGAGCCTCTTAAAGAAGAAGTTACAGGTCTGTGAGAGCAGAAATCTTGCTTGTTTGTAGGTGACCAAATACGGTGTTCACATTGTGGAATAAGTACCATTATGCATGGATGAAAGTTTATTTGACAGTGATATCTTACTGCCCTGAATTATTTGATTATACATCACAACAAAAACCAGTGAAAAACACTGAAAAAATTTAAATAGCTTTCTATGCCACAGTAGCATAATGTGTTAATTGTCAAGTTTAGCTTTGTTACACCTATATATATTATTAGTTCTGACTTTTATGGATGTGACGATGCCAACTGTATTCAATTGTTTTATTATGTTTTTATACAATAGGGAAGGTTTTTAATTTTTTAATTATTCATTTATTTTTTATAATAATTTTTAGTCTCTCTTGGGGACTTGAACATGCGATCACTTGCTTACTGCAGTACTTATTATTGCATTTTAACAATCTCTTATTGGACGTCTGGCAAGGTGTAATAGGAAAACAATGGTGGCAGATCTTATTTAAGCCCCAGGCTGTCATGACAACTAAATGACACGGGCCACATGTATGAAACGGTTTTGGTCTAAAACTCACTTTTTTTCCCATAGAAACCTATAGGGAAAAAAGTGAGTTTTAGACCAAAACCGTTTCATACATGTGGCCCTTAGTGATCGCATTTTGTGTGTGAGGGGAGATCAGGAGTACAAGTTGATACTACCTACCCTCATACTCTCTAACTCAACATTGTGACATACATATATGTCACAATGCAAGAAAGGTTAAAGGAAAACATCAACAATGCATATATGAAAATACATATTTAAAAAAAAATCAATAAAACCTAAAATCCTACACATTTTGGAAACCTGAAGTAATTTTGTAGGCAGATTTTAATGCAGTTTTAAATGTACATAAAATAACATATGAACCTTTCTCACAGTCTGTCTTATTTTATCAACTGAAAGCACAATTGCCACTGAGTTGAGGTGACAAAGGCTGTAGAGGACCTAAAGTTCTAACATGTACTTAATAAATAAACCTCCTTGATCATGAAAAAATAAAATAACTTTTGTAATAAATCTAGTTGTTTCTGCCAATTTCCAGGCCTTTGAATATATTCTTTGCAATTATTTTCTCTTGAAATTGTACTCATGTTTAATGGTTAGAGCTCCAAGAAGATGATGATAGCTTGTTGACTTCTCCGACATTTAGTGGGCATAGTCTCTTAAATAGTAGCACAGAAGAGCAGTTGTAGTTGCTTCTTTACTTTTTGTTTTGTTTGTTTGTTTAAAGGAAGGTTACACTCCAAGATGGCAAATGCCTTTTTACTTCCTACCAAAACATATAGCGCGACTTCACAGTAACTATATATTTACAACCTCTGTTTCTGGTGCCATTTGCAGTGTTTCAGACTTGCAGGAGGAGGGTTATTACATACTATCACTTGAGCAGTCACTTGTAGTCAAAATCCATTCCTCTTCCACTCTTAATGGGCTCTCACTTAGAGCCACATGTATGAAACAGTTTTGGTCTAAAACTCACTTTTTCCCATAAAGCTATGGGGAAAAAAGTAAGTTTTAGACCAAAACCATTTCATACATGTAGTCCTTAGTTTAAATCTCTACTTGGACCTTTTGCTATCTTGTTGGATTTTTAAAGGACATTTTCTTAAAAAAATAACCCATTGGTTTTTTTTTATTACATAACCATTACTGCTTATTTAAAAAAAAAAAAAGTTTACACTGGCCAACAACTTTAATAACAGCCTGACAAGAAGAGACACAGAGCCATAGCACTAAAGCCAGCCATACTCATTATCAAGTGCCTTCTTTCTCTGTACATCAATCCATGCTGTTGATTGGTTGCCCTGCTGCTGTGAAGTCCTGCTTCAAGTCTTAAATTCTAAGGGGTGAAAATAAACAAAACAAAAACAATGGTACCCCACTTTCAGCCACATAAATACAACATTTAGGCTGTGGCAAGCAAAGGCATCAAACCCTAAATCAGTATCCCGAATAAATACATTACACATCCTTAAAAACCTCAGACCTCGACTAGTACAGATGCCTGACCCCAACATTTATTAAAACCACACATCATGCACCAAAAATTATTGAGATCACAGGCCAGATCCCAAAATGTATTCAGACCCTACACCAGATTCCAAAATTAAACACACTTTAAACCAGACAACAACATGTTCATAAACCTGAACCCTAAGTTCTTTTAACCACAGACTGGATTCTAAAATGTATCAGATTCCAGAACTGGCCAGCCTTAGGACATTGTGTGCCAACTCCATCTAGTGCACCAGTGCTTAGTTCAGAGTGGCCAGTGGCAAAGGAGGGGGCAGTAGCTGGCAGAGAGAGGAAAAAAGTATTCCACTGAAGCTGCTGGTCCAGTGGGCTCACAGAGACACAGTTATCACTCACTGTATCAATAAATTGCCACTAATCTCAGCTGGATTTCTGCTAAATCATTGTGGATTCAAGACTCCAACAACCACATTTTTTTTTACTGAAGACTCTTCTTTCAACTCTCCCCAAATGTGACTATGCGTGTCATGACATAGTGACTGAATATCAAGGGGTCTGACTGATTCTCTTAAATTATGTTGTTACTCTATATCAACACAATAATCAAAATTAAACATTAAAATATTTTTTGAAAAAAAAAATATATAACAGTACATTTTTTAAAATTCAGTTTCACAAGTTCAATATGTCAGTACAAATACAGTGGCCCACAGCAACAGATTTTAACATAAAATGCTCATACTGCAAACCTGCAAATGAATACCATATGCAAACCAATCAGTGTTCATAAAAACATAAAAAGTTCATGCTTTCATAAAAAGAGAAAATAAAAATGATCTGATCAGCATTACAGTAATAATCATCACCTGGTACTAACAGTTTGTGCAGTTACAGAAAATAGGAGGAAAACAATTTCTCAAATGTTAAAATGTTGGAGATCACAGTGGGGCATTTTGACATTGCAACATGTTTTCCACATTAAAAAGGAAAAGGCCAAATATCATACCATGTTATGATAATAAAGATCTAAATCATAAATATGTATTGTATAATAACCTGTACATGTGGTTTTCACATTAGGATTTACACTTGACAATTTTCAACTTTAACTGTGTATTCCCTAAAAGAAGCCACTGGTGGGCAGCAGTTAAATGCATTAAAATAGTATCTGTAAACAACATCAGGCAGCTTTCTGAAGCCATTACTTACATCTTACATGCCGAGCACAGACCATGGGACATTTCCAGTGACCTGCATTTGTAGTGTAACCAGTACAAGCTTAAAGTTCACACTGCGTTCTGATGCACAATGCAGACATTTTTTGCACACATCCTGCCTAGCTTTAAGCAGGGGCTTTAATGAGGTGTCCCGAACGGGTTATTATGGTCTCCAGCTTTATTTGCTTTTTAAAGAATAGAAAAATGTCACAAGTTATTACAAGGAATTCTTCAGAATCATTTGCTTTGTATCAATCAGCAAGTTTCATCGTCCGTTATCTCTCAGACTCTCTTTTGTACTATTCTTTGCTAAACATTCACTGTGGTTGAAAACTTTTTGATTGAAATAAATAAATCATACTGCTTTCTGCCTTCAAAATATTTATTACACAAGTAATAGGTATAATGTCTATCAACAAAATGATCTTAGGACAAGCATTCACAATGCGTGAGAATGTAGATATTGACCACATCAATGTTGCTTATATATATACAGTTATATGAAAAAAGCTATATGCCCCCTTTTCTTCTGAAAACATATTTGTAGCACTAAATGGTTTTCTGATCTTAAATCATCATGAAATTATAGACAAAGATAACATGAGTAAACATATAACATAGGGCAGATTGACCAATATGGTCTTAAATTTAAACAACTTAGAATTAGACTAGATAGGCCAAATTTGTTACAAAGGTTTGTGCTGTATGTTAAATCTGGTACAGTATGTATTTAGGCACTTTTGTCAAACTTCATGTCACTTCTTGGTCAGTTTACTTTAACCCCTTTCCAAAACTGAACTAAACTGTATGTCATGATTAGTGTTGATCGAACTGTTCTAGAAAAGTTAAGTTCTAGTAGATCTTCTCAAATTTTTAGAACTCAAACCGAACCGAACATTTTACTGTTTGTTCGAGTAAAGTTCTAGTTCTAGTTTGACACGCCATTTCAGTTTCATTTTCAGCGGCTTTTTGCACTTTGGCGGCCATCTAATCAGTGCAGAGCACAGAGAAGTGTCAAAAACGTCATCACTGAAGTGTAGTGCTCTCATTGTGTGCTAAAATCACATAATAATGTTATATATTTCACTGTATTGCTTTGTGAACACCATTTTCAGCTCACTCTCTGTACTGTACAGATGCTCTTTGTTAGTTAGATAGCATTTTCCTCTCCATAGACATCAATATTAGGGAGTTTAGTATTGCCGGCTGCATCTTCCCACACCCAGAAGCTGTTATTTGGTGAGATTTGCAGGCTCGCATAGCACTTAACTCTCATATACATGGATATATATTTTACGGTATACAGAGTGCTTGGATTTGCTAAATCATACTCAGTGCCCAAAAGTTCTGTTTTTGTGGTTTTGAGGGTCAGTAATTGTATAACACACCATCTCCTATGTGTCAAAGGGGCTTTTGGGCCCCCTCAGGATGCAGGACCCCATAGCAGCTGCAACCACTGCACCTCCTATAGCTACGCCCCTGCTTGCAAGCTGTCCTCATCTTTTCAGTTAGCCATTAAAAGGAATTAAGTATTTTAGGCTCTCAATTTTTTTCTGTCACTTTTAGAGCCAAATTTTCTTCACTAAGTTGTTCCACATATCCAGTTTACTGTTATGAATGGTAATTCCAGCTTCTCCTCTCCTGTATAGGTATAAAAATTAACCAAAACATCTTCTCCTACAGATTTTAATGGGGTTTGAAGTTCGAGTTTGAATAAAACTTCGAACCAAACTCACAAAGGTTTAAGGTTCTAATAAAACTAGAACATTTTACTGTTCGCTCAACACTAGTCATGATGTTAGGAAGAATTTATGGGGTGGGTCCAGGAGCTGAGTCCACTCCATTTGGTCAGTTCCAGCCAGTCAACATGACCCTGGCATAAACAATGGAGAGTGGAGGGGGGGGGGGTCAACCACCCACCCACAATGCAATTACAAGGTGCTAACCAGTTGTCATGATAGCTGTTAGCCCCCAAATCTGCCAGATTACTGCTTATGCAATACCTTTTCAGAACAGTGCACAACACCTTGAGGTTAAGTACCCTGGGGAAACTAAAAATGTGTCCATAAAATTCCAAACTATTAAAAGAAAATTCTATTTATCCCATACCGTGAATGCCATAAAGAAAAATGCCCAAAGCTAAAATTGTATGTTTTGGTCAAAAAGGGATTGAAAAGTATTATGTACCCAAAATGGTACTAGTAAAAAATATAAAATGAGTTCTCAAACAAGTCCACAGACAGAAAAATAAACAAGTTATTCACTTTAGAAAATTACAACACAATGCATATTTTTTTTTTAAAAAAAAAAAAGTTTACTTGCTTTTTTACTATATTCCCTTTCTGTTAAACATGCGTAATTTTCCTCTAAAACATGCCTCTTTGAGGTGCAAAAAGGGTAGAAAACATCTCATTTATATGGTGCGATGCATGTGCACCAGAACAAATTTTTTGACATATTTTAATAAGTAAATCTATCCCACCTATTTGTTTATTTGTAAATAATGAATGTATCTAGAGAATAAAGTTATCCAACATTCCTATTTAGCATATGTAATACGCTAATAATTAATGTTTTTAGAGAGCAAAGTCATCCAACGCTCCTATGTAGCGTATGTAATATATATATTTATATATATATATATATATATATATATATATATATATATATATATATATATATATATATACATACATATAAAATACATTACATAGGAGTGTTGGATGACTGTTCTCTAAATACACTAATTATTTACAAAAAGGTGGGGTAGATTTACTAACTAAAATGCGTCAAAAATGAGTTCTGGTGCACAGAACATATATGCAAACATTTGTTTTAGACATTGTTTGCACCTTGCTTGACAAAAAGGGCATGACTTTAATGCAAAGGGGTAACAGTACAGTGGAAAGGAGTGTGGCAACCAAATTGTAGCATAAAATATTGACCTTAACATAAAGTTAGAAAATAGTGTCTGGAGACATATCAAATTTATCAAGGAACATGAGCCAGTACAAAAAAATTGGCATGTCTTTAGAGGTGCTTCTACTAGCTCAGGCAGTTTAATAAATATAGGCCATTGTCCTTAATGAAATAATCCCTTTCATAATATTTTTAGATGCAATAACTGCAACCAAATGTCTCCAGTAACTTTCACTATTTTGTTTTGTTTTAGATATTAAATAGTTTTGTACAGAGATTTTTTTTTGCTAATGTTAGTCTACCTCATTACCTTGGTGTCATTTCTCTTGACCTTTACTTTTGTTTTCTGGGTTTTCTTAGACACTGATATTAACCTTTATTGATGCAACAAAGGTTGGTAATTCTTTGGAAGCTTTTATGGAATTGTTATGATTCAGATAAAGTGTCACTTAATGTCTGATCACTTCTGTGAAAAATTGTCTTTGTTTCATGTCTTCATCATATGGGTCTGCATGTGAGCGTGATGGACCCAAATACTCATTTGACCTGGGTAATTGTGCACTGTGCATATGTGCAGACTAAGGGCCTGATGTATGAAAACTTGGGATAGACTTTCTTTGTTGTCCATAGCAACTAATCAGAGCTCTCCTTTCATTTCATATAGTGCTCTGAAAGAATGGAAAGGGAGCTCTGATTAATTGTTATGGGCAACAAAAAAAAGTCTTAGGCCTAGATAGTTTTCATACATGTCCCACTAAGAGACTTAGTACTAGAGAAGTGGTATCTGCTAAGGGCAGATACTAAAAGTTATCCCAAGTATACATGACTAGAGAAGTGGTACTGTGCATATGTGCAGACTTAAAGTAAATTATAAGATTTATCCCTAGCATACGTGACTAGAGAAGTATTATTGTGCACTATGTATATGTACAGACCAAGAGCAGATACTAAGAGTTATCCTCTGTATGCAGGAATAGAGAAAACTTTACTGTACATTTGGAGACTAAAAGTAGATACTAACAGTTATCCCCAGTACACATGTAATGTACAGGATTAGCCCTTTACGTGTCAGTTTAACCTTTTGAGTACATTACAGAGTTTATTGCAAGATCTATTATAATTGATTGTATTGTATTGTTTTGTAATGCGTTGATGATGATGAGGTGTGTATCCTGAAGGGCCATGCTTTGGTTAATTTATCCTCCTTTCCTCTGAAGGAGAGGTAGATTAAATCTGTGTGAATGCTTTGGTTTATATGAAGCTGCAGGTATACAGTGTTTATGGTAGTGATGACATGTCTGTGCTGAGGTGCCATGCCTTGTGTTTGTTTTTCTTTCATTTATTGGTCAGTCGGAAGGGTAGATGGACGACCCTATAGTGTATTATGTCTGTAGAATATGAGTTAAATGTACTGACTTAATAATCTGCTAAATTATTATGAGTGAACTGTTTCTGTTTGAGTTCCTGCCAACAGCAGGAAGGATTGGTAAGAAGTAGTTGTCATAGTAGCAAGAGAGGAGGGGTAGATAGAAACAGAGGTTATAATTTGGCCCTACTGTAATTAGTAGTCATGAGCTTGTGTTTTCTAGAACTAGCTGACAAGCTTCAGTGTTTAACTCCATTTCTAAGGAAATAAGACTGAGTCAGAAATGGAGGGTGTGACTAAACCCTTGAAGCCTGGGTACCTGTCAGACTGCAGCTGATAGACCAAGAAAGCCTTATCTCCCAGCCACATATTCCTAACCTATGTATTCTAAAGACATCTTTGGAAGAAAGCTGTATCCATGCAGTTTGGGATTGTTATTGATCAGCAGTGCAATAGTCTGTCCCACGCCTAGCCTGCCGCCCAAATGATGTCCAGAATGATGCATATGGCCTGGCTCATCTACAAATCCAGTCTTCTCCTGGGGAAAGGACAAGTACTCCTTGTAGTCTGATTATTGGATCTCAGAAAGTAGTCAATCACCAGACCTCCTGGGGTTAAAGTTCCCAAATTCCTTGTAGTCTAAGCTGGGATTCCAAACGGAGTTTGTGTTATTGAAGATTTAAATGATGATAGCCCGCTTCTGGTGAGAGATTAATATGGAGAAAGGACTGTAACAAGCTGAAAGTAAAGGAATCCTGTGTGCCAACATCCAGGGGCTTAACTAGAGAAGCCTGGGCCCCATAGCAAACTTTTGGATGGGGCCCTCTAACCCCCTCGCCTGCCTCCCCGACCACGAACATTTACCAGGACATGCAGTTAGATAATGTACACTCACCGGCCACTTTATTAGGTACACCTGTCCAACTGCTCGTTAACACTTAATTTCTAATCAGCCAATCACATGGCGGCAACTCAGTGCATTTAGGCATGTAGACATGGTCAAGACAATCTCCTGCAGTTCAAACTGAGCATCAGTATGGGGAAGAAAGGTGATTTGAGTGCCTTTGAATCGTGGCATGGTTGTTGGTGCCAGAAGGGCTGGTCTGAGTATTTCAGAAACTGCTGATCTCCTGGGATTTTCACGCACAACCATCTCTAGGGTTTACAGAGAATGGTCCGAAAAAAGAAAAAACATCCAGTGAGCGACAGTCCTGTGGGCGGAAATGCCTTGTTGATGCCAGAGGTCAAAGGAGAATGGGCAGACTGGTTCGAGCTGATAGAAAGGCAACAGTGACTCAAATAGCCACCCGTTACAACCAAGGTAGGCAGAAGAGCATCTCTGAACGCACAGTACGGCGAACTTTGAGGCAGATGGGCTACAGCAGCAGAAGACCACACCGGGTGCCACTCCTTTCAGCTAAGAACAGGAAACTGAGGCTCCAATTTGCCCAAGCTCATCGAAATTGGACAGTAGAAGATTGGAAAAACGTTGCCTGGTCTGATGAGTCTCGATTTCTGCTGCGACATTCGGATGGTAGGGTCAGAATTTGGCGTCAACAACATGAAAGCATGGATCCATCCTGCCTTGTATCAACGGTTCAGGCTGGTGGTGGTGGTGTCATGGTGTGGGGAATATTTTCTTGGCACTCTTTGGGCCCCTTGGTACCAATTGAGCATCGTTGCAACACCTTGTGGAATCTATGCACGAAGAATTGAGGCAGTTCTGAAGGCAAAAGGGGGTCCAACCCGTTACTAGCATGGTGTACCTAATAAAGTGGCCGGTGAGTGTAGATAATACAAGGGGAAAATACCTCACCATACTTCTCACTATCATACTGCTACCAAACAAATCCACTATACCAAAACCAACATTACCAATAGCACTATTACACATGGACCTAATTATACTGCCAGAACATGACCACAAATTACCACCACATAGTGACTGAATAATATCCCTACACTATTACTGATCAGTATACAAAGACCAATAATACCGCCATATAGTGACCATATAGTGGTAGAACCATTTGTACGCAGGCTCTGCAGACTGTATATAACCACCATATAGTGACCATATAGTGGTAGAAACCAGTGTACACAGACTCTGCAGACATATAACTGATTATAGTGCACTTACATCTTGTGACTCACAGGTGACGTTTCTGATAAGTCATTGACTTTCCCTTTTGTTCTGCATCCAGTCCAGACCAACATGATGACTTGTCCCGGCCACTTTTCCCTGGAGATTTAGACACAAATATCTTAGAATTCTCACTTTTCCAGCATCTCACTCCCTGCCCTCCTGGCTATATGGGGTTCATTTAGGCAGGTTTAGGTAGGCAATAGGGTCCCCACATAGGCAGGGTTTAGGTAGCCATATGGCCCCATATAGGCATCAAGCAGAATCTAGGTAGAGTAAAGGGCCCCATATAGACAGGCAGAGTTTAGGTAGAGTATAGGGCCCCATATAGGCAGGCAGAGTTTAGGTAGCTACAGGATCCCATATAGATAGGCAGGCAGGGTATAGGGGCCATATAGGTAGGAAGGCAGGGTTTAGGTAGCTATAGGGGGCCCATAAAGGCAGGCAGGGCATAGAGCAAGCTATGGGGCTATGTAGGCAGGTAGGGCATAGGATAGGCTATAGGGCCACACACACACATATATATATATATATATATATATATATATATATATATATATATATATATATATATATATATACAGATAGAGCATATGGTAGGCTATAGGGGCTATATATAGGCAGGCAGGGCTTTGGGGGCTATATATAGGCAGGCAGGGCTTTGGGGGGCTATATATAGGCAGGCAGGGCTTTGGGGGGACTATATATGCAGGCAAGGCTATATACAGGCAGGTAGGGCTATATACAGACAGGAAGGGCTATTTACAGGCAGGCAGGGCTGTAGGCAGGCAGGCAGGGCTATATACAGGAAGGTAGGGCTATATACAGGCAGGCAGATCTATATACAGGCAGATAGGGCTATATACAGGCAGGCAGGGCTTTGGGGGGGGGCATATATAGGCAGGCAGGGCTATGTAAAGGCAGGCAGAGTTCATTAATATTAAAAAAATTAGAAATCCCTTACTCACCTGCCCCACGCTCCCTCGCAGCTCAGCTCCCAGGCAGTCTGTGCTCGGTGCGGCCGGCGCACGCTGCCCACATCAGCACTGTAGGCCAGCGCCTGCGCCTAGCAGGCTGATTAGCAGAGTGGAGTGCCTGGAGCACTCCGGTCTGCTAACACCGGACAGTCCTGTCTTTGAATGCTCGGGCCATAGGGCCCGGGCGTTCAGAGGCAGGATGCGCCGGGCCCCTTAACTCCGCGTCCGCTGGCAGTGATCTGTTATGTTCACTGCTGGAGGCTGCAGGAGCAGAACTACCGGGGTAGCAGACGTGTTAGCAGATTCCCCGGGGACCGGGCCCCCTAAGAGCCTGGGCCCCGTGGCATCTGCTATGTCTGCTACCCGGGTAGTTACGACCCTGCCTAAATCTCTCTGGTAAATAAAAGGACTAAGTAACTGGTTTTACCATTTCCTCTTCGTCTGCTCTTCTGTTTCAAACACCTGCATCATCAACGGCACCTCACAACACCATCCTGGGAAGGAGAGTACTACAACTACCACCATGGACTGTGCCCCAGGGATTAATAACATCTACACAAGGGCAGAGGTCACATCTTAATATTAACTGCGTGCCAGACGAGTAAAAGAGGTTTGGTTGGAGTCATGACAAGAGCTGTGTGAGTACTACAACTCCCATTCCTTCTCCTCTGCTCCTGCCCCGGCTGCACACTACACACATGACAAGAGAAGTGCTATTGCGCATTGTACATATGTGCAGACTAAGAGTTATCCTCAGTATATAGGAACAGATAAGTGGTACTCTGTAGTGTCCCCACATACAGAACAAGAGCAGATAATATGAATTATCTACATCATACAAGAATAGAGTATTAGTAATATGTAGTTTCTATGTATGTAGACTAAGAGCAGATACTAAGAATTACACCTTGCATACACGACAGAAGATATAATAATATGCAGTGTCTATGCTGTGTAGTTAATGCCTGGTTTACATCAGTGTCAGAGGTTCCGTTTGGAACCTACATCACAAATTCCAATGGGAATGACTAAAAAAATAGTGCAGCAAGCTGTGATATTTTTTCCCTGAAAATTATGGACAGTCGAAACCCGATGAACCCTATTGTAGTCAATGAGGTATGTTGTGCACCATCAGTCTGCAGCAAAATTTGTAATAACTGTGGACTTACTGTGGATTTTGACTTCTGTGTTAAAGACAATGAGGAAAACTAGCAATAAATCCACAGTGTATCCAAACACATTTTGAAATGCTGAATATTTAAAGTCTACACTGGTGGTCAATTTACACTTAGTTTATGTTTTGTAGCACCAGGATGAGATTAGTGAAAATGCAACTATGATATGCAGCACATTTTCTGCAACAAAAATCGCTATGTAAAATCTGCAGCCTACCCAACCCAATTGAAATCACCCAAGGATATTGGTCTCAAAAATTGCAAGCAGGATACATCAAACAATATTGATTTATATTCTAATAGATCCACACAGAGAGACATACTGTAGGTACATAGACATACAACACCTATATATAAACATCTATATAGTGAAGGAAATAATTATTTGATTCCTTGCTGATTTTATTTCAGTCTTCCCACTGAAAAAAGACATGAACAGTCTATAATTTTAAGGGTAGGTTAATTTTAACAATGAGAGATAGAATATCAAAAATAAAATTCACATGTATAAATTATATAAATTTATTTGCATTTTGCTGAGAGAAAGAAGTATTTGATCCCCTACCAGTCAGACTAACCTCTACAACACAGGCAAGATCAAAGAGCTTTCTAAGGATGTCAAGGACAATATCATAGACCTGCACAAAGCTGGAATGAGCTACAAAACCATAAGTAAGACACTGGATGAAGAGGAGACAACTGTTGGTACAATAGTAAGGAAATGGAAGAAATACAAAATGACTGTCACTCGACATCGATCTAGGGCACCATGCAAAATCTTACCTCGTGCGGTATCCTTAATCACAAGGAAGGTGAAGGATCAGCCTAAAACTACACCCAGGGATCTTGTTAGGACTACAGTCAAAGTCACCAAGAAAACCATTGGTAACCCATTATGCCATAATGGTTTAAAATCCTGCAGTGATCACAAGGTCCCCATGCTCAAGAAGGCACAAATGAAGGCCTGTCTGAAGTTCGCCAATTAACACCTGGCTAATTCTGTGAGTGATGGGAGAAGGCTGTGTCGATGAGACAAAAATTAAGCTCTTTGGCATTAACTCTGGAGGAAGAGAAATGTTGCCTATGACCCAAAAAACACCAGACCCACTGTCAAGCATGGAAGTGGAAACATTATTGTTTGGGGGTGTTTCTCTGCTAAGGGCACAGGACTACTTCACTGGAGCCATGTACCGTAAAATCCTGAGTGACAACAATTAAAAACACATTAAAAATGGGTCGTGGCTGGGCCTTCCAGCAAGAAAATTACCAAAACATACAACCAAGGCAACAAAGGAGTTGCTAAAAAAAACACATTAAGGTCATGGAGTGGCCTAGCGAGTCTCCAGCTCTGAGTTGTGACAGACTCAAAATCCTATTGATTTAGAGATGATCTGCAAAGAGGAGTGGACCAAAATTCGTCCTGACGTGCGAAAACCTCATCATCAACTACAAAAAATGTCTGACTGCTGTACTTGCCAACAAGGGATTTGCCACCAAGTATTAAGTCTTGTTTGCCAAAGGGATTAAAATAAACGATTTCTCCTGCAAAAATGCAATATATGTATACAATTTTTACAATGTGATTTTCTCGGTTATATTTTTGGATATTCTATCTCTCAATTGTTAAAATTAACCTACCCTTAAAATTATATACTGTTCATGTATTTTTCAGTGGGCAAACTTACACAATCATGGAGGGATCAAATAATTATTTCCTTCACTGATACATACACAAAAATATACATGCACCCACAACACCTATAAGCACACATACATTCAATCATACATATTTAACACCTGTGCACACACACATACTGTACATTCATACATGCACACAGACTTCTTCTCTTCTTATTCCCAGCAGCATCCTTTGTCTTAAAGGGATGTTCTCACCATGCAGTTTCACAGAGTCACAGCAAGCTATAGACTCACAATTCCTGTTTAGGCTGTGAGTGGAATTACAGCAGTGATTGGTATATTAACTTTGCCGTTCTAAGCTAAGCCTGTCAGAGTGACATAAGTGCAGGAGGTTTGTAAACTGTAGTGCACAAGGCTACAGAGCTCTATGGTATTAAAGTTTGTTAGTAACATAGATAAACAAGTTCATGTTTTACTGAGTGAGCGATAAAAAAAATATATATATATTTGAACACAGCACCAATACTACAATTCAACTTCAGCATCCCAGGGAATGCAACAGAAGCTCTGAAGACAAGTCAATTCAAATTTGTATATTCAATCCATAGGAAAAAAAATGATTATCCAAGGTTTTTCATTTTATTCAAAGAATCAGTACATAACACATAAAAAAACGAAATGTTTTGGCTGTATAACAGCCTAATTCAAGTATATTAGCTTATAATGACAACCACATACAGTTGAAATCAGAAGTTTACATACATATATAAAAAGACACATTTGCATGTTTTTCTCAGTGACATGACATCAGAATAAACCTTACCTGTTTTAGATCAATTAGGATTACCAAAATTATTTATATTTGCCAATGCCCAGATATAATGAGAGAGAGAATTTTTAAAGCATTTTTACATACTACTACATTACTAGGGACAGCCCATATGATGATGTCATGTCTTTGGAAGTTTACTGGCAACATCGGAGTTAATTAGCAACACACTTGTGGAAGTATTTTAAAGCACATCAGAAACACACTTCTTCTGTGTGCCTCGTTCATCTGTACAAACAATTATACGTAAGTACAAATGAGATGGGAATGTCCAGCTATTATACTGCTCAGGAAGTATATGAGTTCTGTGTCTCATACATGAACATGCCTTTGGTCCGACATGTGCATACTAACCCAAGAACAAAAGCAAAAGACCTAGTGAAGATTTTGGCGGAAGCTGGCAAGATTGTGAAACGACTACTGTATCAACATGGGCTGAAAGTCCTCTCTGCCAGGGAAAAGCCATCACTCCAAAAGAAACATATAAAAGACAGATTATTGTTTGCAAATGCAGACAGGAACAAAGACCTACATTTTTGGAGACATGTCCTGTGGTCTGATGAAACTAAAATTGAACTATTTGGCCATAAAGACCATGGTTACTTTTGGAGGTATCAGGGAGTAGCTTGGAAGCCTAAGAACACCATCTCAACTGTGAAACACAGGGGTGGCAGCATCATGTTACAGGGTTATTTAGCTGCAGGAGGGACTGGTTCACTTCACAAAATAGATGCATCATGAGAAAAGAAGATTATGTAACAATACTGAAGCAACATTTCCCGACATCCGCTAGAAGTTAAGCTATGGGTGGAAATGCGGTTTTCCAAATGGTCAATGACTTGAAAGTATACTATCAAACTGGTACCAAGTGGCTTAGGTTAAAACCATAGTTCTATGTTTTGGAGTGGCCATCAACAAAGCCATGGATCTCAATCTATTGAAAATTTATGACAATGCTTTTAAAAAGGTAGGTGTGAGCAAAGCATACCTACAAAACATGGCTCCAATTACACCAGTTATGTAAGGTGGAATGGGCCAAATTCCTACCAACAATTATGAGAACCTTGTGGAAGTATATCCAAAACATTTGACTGAAGTCATACAGTTTAAAAGCAATGCTTCAAATAGCAATGAAATATATGTAAACTTCTTGAATTTTGCAGAAAGAAGGAAAGTAATAAAAATTGCTTTAATAAAAAATTATCTCTCATCATTATGGCATTTGGCATATTTATTTAATTTTAATAATCCTTAATTTTCCTAATATGGGTAATGTTTTTTTGGATTCCATGTCAGAATGAAAGTAGTGAGAAAAACATCGGTAGTGTCTTTGTTTGGTGTGTTGTTAAACTGCGGGTTTCTAAGGTATAGATAGAAGTGGTAAGGGGCTATAGTGTTGACGTTGGATATGTCACTCACATACTGCACAGGAATATGATCATATTATCGGCACTTTTAGTTTTTTAAAAGCACCAAAGATGCGATCATTCCTGTACAGCCCCATAGGCAGCAATAGAAAAGAAGAGCTGTAGCCTCCACATCTCGTTTTTTCTCTGCTTTTTTCTGGCGCCCGGCGTAATTATACACAGTTATATAATACGCAAGCACTTTAGTTTTTTTGTCCGTCTTCCCATTACACAATTTATGGCGGTGACGTTAAAAAAAACAGAGAAGCAACTTTTTTTTGCACGAAGCATGACAAAAAACAGGGTCCTGCATCAGAAAAAAAACAGCCGCTTTCAGACTGTTTTTTGTCCTATGCAGTGGAGACATAGCCTAAGGGCAAAAACTGTCTTGGTATAAGACTTTCTTTATTGTCAATAGCAACCGATTAGAGCGCCCCTTTCATTTTTCCAAGCACAATATGTAATGAAAGGGAAACTCTACAAATATATGTTGCCCTAAGAGGAGATACTAAGGGTAACTTTAGACAGCACAACTCTTCAGGGGAAAATCAGGCTTTTATTCACGACACTGGAACATTTGATCATTACACTTCTCTTAGCCACAACACCAGGCAGTGGTACACTTCTCCAACACAAATGCACTTCTTACAAGGAAACTCGCTTTCAATCACCTCACTTTTCTCCCGACCTCTTCAGTAGCCTCTCTGTATGTCTTCCTCTTTGGGAGTGTGGCTGAGCGCAAGGAACCTCTCTCCAGACCTCTTGTTACACTACCCAGGACTGAATGTTTAGGCCTACTCTCTCCTAGGTCCTCTCAGTATCAACTCTCTAGCTGACAAGCTTAAACTCTCAATGTGTGTCCCCTACAGCTCTCTCATTGGCTGCCTCAGCCTTCACTAGCTCCATAACAACCTTGCCCGTTCTGGAGGTCTCTTGCAAGAACATCCTTTGTGTGCATTGCTTATATTTTAAATGGATTAACTGCGTCTGCCGTTTTGTGCTCAAGAGCTGGTTCATAAAGTTGTTTTTGTTGCAAGGAGGAGGGGTGGTGCCTGATACTGTGCACTGAGCAAGGCAGCAGGTGAAGCCAGTGCCAAGCAAGGTAAGCTGTTTACCTTTCTTTCCATTTTTGCCTCCCCTATAGCTCTCTCGATGGCAGCCTCAGCCTTCACTATCTCCATAACAACCTTAAAGTTCTAACCCTGACTGCTAGGACATTAACCCATTCTGCTAGTGACTTAGCAGTTCTATACATAAGCATCCTAAACATAATTCTATACAGTACTGTCCTGTAGCAACACATTGTCTCTTATCCACACAAACACAAATTTACATTTTTACCCCCTCACAGAACAACCATGGATTGCGGACATCTCTTCCATGCTGCTCTCCACCACCTACAGTTGAAACCAGAAGTTTACATACTGTGGCACTCAATTTCATCTGGCCGCCATCTTGGACAGTCTTAGGGGGTCTTTAGCTTTCGGGAAAGCCGTCTTTGGTAAAACGGATGGCACACTGACACAGGTCTTCCTTTTAAAACTGGCCTCAACCAGCTTTATTGAGGCACAGTATACAAAACACAAACATCAAAAAACATAAATAAAATCCTCGGCCGTCTAAAGCCGACAACTAAACACTAAATTGCCTCTCTAACTGTGGTCTGAATCTTACCATCCAGAACCACCAGCAACAACTTCCCAGTCTTCCACTGGTTTCGGTTCTCCTAAGCCTGGGGGATTCAGAGTCTCTTCACCAGACTACCACTGCTACTCCAAACTGCAGCTGACCACACACCTCCCTGATTACCTGTAGTAGGAGGCCTCTTATAGGTCTCCAGAGGACCTACCCAAATATCTTGGGCTGGACTCCCGGGGACCTGGAACTGTGGAATCGATGGGGAAGAGGGAAAACTAGCACCCACCATATGCAGCTGTTCCGGAAAAGCCAACCCATAATGGCTGGTCATCAGCGTGCTACTTAGAGTGTCAGCAACCTAATGTTTGCTTACCGATAACACTTGGCTTCCCTACCGAAGACCACTCCCTCAGTGATCCATTTCTTGTAGGTCTCCTGCCCGGTACGTCACCTAGTGGCCAGCCACCAAGCGACCAACCTATGGTCGCTCTGCCACTATACACTTTATAAACAAGACACTTTGCATGTTTTTATCCCTATTGACATGAAATCAGAATAACCTTACCCATTTTAGGTCAATTAGGATTACCAAAATTATTATATATTTGACAAATGCCAGAATAATGAGAAAGAGAGAGAGAGAAAATATTTTAAGACATTTTTATTACTTTCTGCAAAGTCAAAAGTTTACAAACATTTCATTAGTATTTGGTAACACTGCCCTTAAACTCTATGACTTGGGCACCATACGTTTTGGATATCCTCGCAAGTTCTCCACAATAGTTGGTAGGTTATTTGGTCCATTAATCCCTGACAGACTGGTGTAAACTGAGCCTTGTTTGTAGGTCACCTTGCCTCGCACCTGCCTTTGCAGCATTGCCCATACTTTTTCAATAGGATGGAGATAGGGCTTTGTGATGGCCCCAATTTTTTCCCCTAAATATTGACTCGGTTATCCTTAAGCCACTTTGCAACCAGTTTGGCAGTATAATTCAGGTCATTGCCCATTCCGAAGACCCATTTCCACCCAAGCTTTAACTTCCTGGCTGATCTCTTGAGTTATTGCTTCAGTATTGCCACAAATAATCTCTTTCCCTATGTTGCATCTATTTCTTGAAGTGCATCAGTCCTCTGAAGCAAAAACAACCCCCACAACATAAAGCTGCCACCCCCGTGTTTTACAGTTGGGATGGTGTTCTTAGGCTTCCAAGCTTCTCCCTTTTTTTTCTGTATGTAACGATGGTCATTATGGCCAAATAGTTCAATGTTAGTTTTGTAAGACCACAGGACATGTCTCCAAAAATGTAGGTTTTTCTTACTCTGTTCATTTGCAAACATTAATCTGGCTTTAATGTTTCTTTTGTAGCAATGGCTTCTTTCTAGCAGTGTGGCCTTTCAGCCCATGTTGATACAGTACTCGTTTCACTGTGGACAATGACAGCATCTTCACAACGTCTTTTGATTTTGTTTGTTGTTATTGTGTTTTGTTTTTGTTTTTGGAGCGGCCTATAGGGATATTATTGGTTTAAGTAACTCATAAATTATGATGAATTTTTCTCGAACTTATTCGAGGTAAAGGCCAATAGGGCGCACTGATTACGTTGGCTATCGACATCGATTCGATAGTCGAATAGTCGGCACATCACGATAGGTTTTCGATTGTGCTAGTCGATCATCTCGATGACCATTAAAGTCTATGGGAGAGCAACAACAAACCACCTTCATTCTTCCTCCCAAACAGGGCTGGAGAAGCTGAACTTAGCAGCCACCACAGTCAAGTGGATACGTGCGACATCTTAGGCACATCACTTAGGCTGATATAAGCACAGAAAAAAAGTCCACACACCATTCCACTTATCCCTTGTCTTGTACCACAAGCATGACCCCTAAACCTGCATCACCAACAAATTAAAAAGTGACCCAGATAGGCAGTATGAAAATGAACCATCCTTTTACTTGAACTGGACATTGAAGTATCCCTGTCCTGGTACGCAGCATGAGCCCAAACCTGCATGACGCCGCACATTTAAAAAGTGCCGGAAAAGAGTCTTTCAACACCATTTTTGTTGAATGGACATTGACTATCCTGTCCTGGGCCACAAGCTGAGCCCCAAACCTGCAATGACCCCAACATTTAAAAGGCTTTGTAGTGCGGAAAAGGAGTCTTTCAACACCATTTTAGTTGAATGGACATTGGGACTATTCCTGTCCTGGGCCCCAGCATGAGCCCCAACCTGCATGGCCCACATTTTAAAAGTGCGGAAAAGGAGTCTTTCAACAACCATTTTAGTTTCACTATGGACCATTGACGTATATCCTGTCCTGGGCCACAGAATGAGCCCAACCTGCCATGACCCCACCATTTTAAAAAGTGCGGAAAAAAGGATAGTCTTTTAACCACCAATTTTAGTTTCACTGGACATTGGACTATACCGTCCTGGGCCACAAGCACTGACCAGGGACGTGAGTTACAGTGGAGTGCGGGTGAGAGCCCAGGTGGCGTCCGTCTCTTATTAACCGCAGGTTAAAATGCCCAGATGACGCTAGCAACGAAAAACTGTCGTGCTGAAGCAGAGTGCGGAAGCGGGACGAGTGTGAGAACTCCAGCCTTTCTCAGTACACAGTTCCAATACCTGGGTAGCGCTTGGCCCCTCTTAATGAGTGTGGACCAATGAGTTTCACTTGGAAATACCGGTGGTTTACGTTCCTGTTTACACCAGGTGCCTTTATCTTGCATTCTTTTCTCTTTTTACTCAACGTGCGGAGGAAATGGTCTCTGTACTTTGTTCTCTGTCCGTGCTCATACTCCATGTCCTTATCTGAATAACTTCATCGGGTCAGTTTTCCTCGGTACCTTACCTTGTACAATTCAGAGGAATTTTTTTTAACAGTCTATTTGTACATGCAAGTTTTTTTAGTACTTTAATTCTAGAAAAACAAATTTTAAAATCGGATGAATCCCACACCATGTTTTGTTTCTCTTTTTTAAGTGTATTAATGGGTTGTCTCAATAAAGGGATTGACTAGCTATGTTAGAATGATCTTTGCAAAAAGAAGTCATTTTGCAATGTGTGCTCTTTAACAAGTGTGTCCTACCTTATTCCTGTTTTCTGACAGCACCATCACCCTTGAGCACTCTTGACCATTTGTGAAGAACAAATGTCTGTTAGAAAACAACATTTTTTAGAATAGGGCCTGTAGTATAGAGCATGTCACAGCATAAATGCCCCAAAAATTCATAACATTGACCAATGAGCACTTTACACAATTGTGAAGAACAAATGTCTATTAAGAAACAATATTTTTTTAGAATCAGCGGGAACTGTAGTATTGCTGCATTTCAAAGCAGCACTGACCAAAAAAATTATAAAAAGTTGACTTCTCAGCCACTGTTCAAATTGTGTGAAGGAGAATCACTTAGATGCCACATTTCTGTTCCAAAGGACCATGATTATAGCTTTATATCACAGCAACGTGACCCCAAAAAATTAAAATTTGACTTCTCATCCTCTGGTTAAAATTGTGAGGACAAACGGCACTTAGAAGCCACATTTCTGTTCCAAAGGACCATGATTATTGCTGTATCTCACAGCAACATGACCCCAAAAAAATTAAAAAATATGACTTCTCAGCCACTGTTAAAAATTGTGAAGGCAAACAAGACCACAACCATTGACAATGTGAAAAATTCTAAAGATGAAGTGAGTTACTGGAATATGGGTTTGTGATTAAACCTTGGTGTTTTTTAGTCTCCTCACAGCAATACCTGCAAGATGATCTGTTGGGAATTTGAGATATAAATTGCAGTAAGAAATGATCATTTAAAAAAAAAGTTTTTCAAGAGGGACCATTTTCTGTTTGGAGAGGATGTGAACAGTAGACGGCACTAATCAGGTTGATCTCGGCAATTGGGGCCCACAACATCATCAGAGATCATGCCCTGATTCATCGTTGATGAAAGTAAACGATCCACATTATCTGTGGAAAGCAGGATGCGTCTGTCTGTAAATGACTCCTCTGCATGTGCTGAAGTGCGCTCAGATATGGCCGCTGGCTGCTGAGGCAGCACAACACCTCATCTGGCGTGGCGAGCAGCTCGGGCCCATTCGTCCAATTTTGGGTACCCAGAAGTCTATTGGCGTCAGGAACAAACAAATACATCGTGTTTTTACGCATATAGACTTGCACATGATTTAATCGTATCTCTGTTTGTTGAATGTTTTGCCTTCAGTGCATTGCGTTGGTGAGGTGGTAAATAAAGAATTGACAGATGTTCACCCATTAGGCTTCTGCCAACCTTGAATGCTGCTGCCGCTGCTGCCGCTACGGCTACTTGGCACTTACTGCTGTCACGTCGCTGGCGTTGGGTTCCACGTGACATTTTGAAGAACGTGAAGCAGACGGCAAAAGATGTTCAGATTGATCAATCAGCAAGGTCTCCATTCTGCATTTTACTCTCTATTGCGTGGGTGGAAGGAAAGTTGCTGAGTTTTGTTTTGTAACGGGGCTCCAGGAGGTTGGCCACCAGTAACTGTTGTTCATTTGATGGCCTTATTGCGGAGGATCATGTTGCAGGGAAATGGAGCATCCAAGCACTCATGTGAGAGATCGGAAGCCATTGAGTTCCCATGCCTCTGGGTTGAGGGGGCACTAGCAAAATCATCTTCCTCATTCTGCCTCAAATTCACGCCAAACCTCTTTCCAAGGCTAGGGACTGTCGGTGTCTAGGACATACCTGCCTCCTCCTCCGCTTCCTCCGCACAGCTTCAACACAAAGCCCTGACTTGCCTCAGATGAGTGCACCCTTGCCACTAGCCGCCTTGCACTAGCTCGGACCCTGAACCACTGCCTAATGAAGACCGGGCCTTCGTGGATTTGACGGAGAGGCAAAGGCTCCGTTCCGATCTGTGTCCGTCTCCTCCTCCCGTCGGGCTGGAGGGACCTGATGTTTCTTAAGGTGTCTACGATCGTTCCCAGAACTAAGAATCACCTCAAAAGCTCATGTGACAAGGGCATGTCCACACTGACCATTTTGGTGGCTTTTTAAAAACTTGGCAAGGATGGTGCAGAGCCTTTCCCTGCCTCCACTCCTCGGTGGCTCAAACACCCCGAGTGTCCCGCAACGTGCTTGTCAGGCAACGGGTGGTGTCACTTCGTATTGTGTAATGGCATTGCGCTGCTCCCTCACAATCACTGGAGCATGTGGAGGGTGGAATTCCAGCGTGTTGCCCACGTCAAACAATGAGACGGTTGATTGGGGAGGCCGAGCTGACGCTGCAATGCCAGCCAGGCGGACAAAGCAGGTGCGAACGGCGGAATGCGAATCAGACTCGAGCCTTCTTTCAGCAGGCAGTCCAGACCCGGGTAGCTCTTTAGAGATTTCTGGACGACAGGGGGGTTCAGGGACATGTGAAGGCAAGGATGTGTTCAAGCTACGATCTTAAGGGTGGCCAGTAGACTTCGCCCGTTATCGACACATCCACATGACTGGCACAAGGTTCTTGTCACCCCAGCCAGTGCTCGGTCTCGTTGCGGAGAGCCGTCCACAGCTTCCTGACCTGTGTTGTGGGTCGGTTCTCCAAGGCAGATTTAATTTAAACAACGGCATGGTGTTTCTCTGTGGCACGTGATGCCACTCCAGAGGACCTTGGGGGGAAAGAGCCCTGCACCTCCTGCGGTTTTGAAGAGCGTGCACCGAGCCTGAGACCCACTGTCCACCCAAGAGGACATCCACCCAGCTCCCACCCAGTGAGCTGTCACAGAGATATAGCGGCCTTGGCCGTGCTTATAGTCCATGTGTCTGGTTGGTGAGATGGACTTTTCCCGGACACAGATGCAGACAACGCGCTTGATAATTTTAGATGACACTGGTGGCTGGCCAGGGGCCCTGGGACGGCTTTTCTGGCAAAGAAAATGCCTGCTCGGCATTCTAGGTATTGGGGGCAGGCGAGGGCGATGACGTGGCAGAAACCCTTCTGTGTCCAACCGAGGACAAAAAAAAAGGAACATTTCCAAGGCCAAAAGACCTGGCAATGCCGACATTCAGGCTTTTGGCTTTGGGTGGTTTTGGGTTAAGTGTTTCTTCTGCTCCCACACCTGGAAACAGAAGGCTGGCTATAGACGGCCGCTGTACGGCGTGCAGGTCGTCAACTGGCGGAAGGAGAAAGGGTAGGATGGGGGTCTTGGTGGTGCTGTGGTACTCGGGTGACGTGCAGGCTTTAAAGCGGAAAAGGCTGATCCCTGATCGATGACTCTGAGAGACATGGGCAGCTAGCTGAGGAACGCTTGGTGGTGGCGGAGGAGGAGGAGGCGGAGACAGTGTGGTTTGTGACAAGAGGTTGGAGGGCCCGGCGGTCAGTTGCCTTTTTTGGCCAATGTGTTGTCTACATTTCAACTCATGCATTCGCTGCATGTGACCTAGACTTGTTGGTGTGGTTAACCACTTAAGGTTCTTGCTTACTTATGGTTTACGCATAAAGGCGGCATATGACAGCGCTGGGTGGAATCAGAGGCTTGCTCAAAGAAACGGCCCAGGCTTGAGAAGGTCCTGACCCTTTTTGACGGCCGATAAGCGAGGAGCGGGGTTGAGGGGTTTGTACCGCCTGACAGTGGCTGGCGGAATAATATCAGCGACTTCTTGCAAGGTGTTTATCACAAATCTGGACTGGGCAAAAGTGCAAAAAACACGTATCTGTTATGTTTTCGTATAATAACGGTATTTTTTTGGCCCTTTCAATTTCACCTGTGGTGAACTATATAAGAAGAATTGCTGTTTAAGATTTATTGGATGCTGCGTCAATGAACAAGCTGGGTGCGCAAAAGTCAAAAAAACAAGTATCTGTCTATGTTTTCGTATAATACACGTTATTTATTTGGCACCTTTCATTCACCTGTGGTGACTATTTCGAATTGCTGTTTTAAGAATTTACGTGGGAAGCTGCGTCCCAGATGAAACAAAAGCTGGTGGCAAAGTCAAAAACACACGTATCTGTTATGTTTTCGTTATAATACACGGTTATTTTTGCACTTTCAATTCACCTGTGGTGACCTATAGAATTGGCTGTTTTAAGATTTACGTGGATGCTGCGTCAGATGAACAAAGCTGGGTGCGCAAAAAAAGTCAAAAAACACGATCTGTTATGTTTTCGTTTATAATACACAGTATTTCTGTGCACCTGTCAATTACTGTGGTGGACCTATAGAATTTGCTGTTTTATGATTTATGTGGATGCTGGTCAATGAACAAAAGCTGGGTGCGCAAAAGTCAAAAAAAACTATATTTCTTGTTTATGGGGTTTTTTTTTATCAAAAATTATAATACACGGTATTTTTTGCACCTTTCAATTTTCACTGTGGTGACTATAGAATTGCTGTGTTAAGATTTATGTGGATGCTGCGTAATGAAAAAGCTGGGTGCCGCAAAAGCTCAAAAAAAACACGTATTGTTATGTTTTCGTATGATACACGGTATTTTTGGCAACAATCAACCTGTGCTGACTACCAGGATTGCTGGTTGGTTATTTAACTGCAAAGGTGGATATATCAAACACAGGTGGAATTGGTAAAATTGAAACATGAAAATCTATCTGAAATGTATATGATAATAAAGTGGAAGTTTTGCACCTAAACCAAGAGACCTGGCAGTTACTAGAAATGATGTGTATCCAATTTAAGTTTAGGGTGCCCAATATCCAGGAAATATTTCAATAGCAAACTGTTAATAATTAACGATATTGCAGTGGCAAATGTCTACACTAAGTCTTGGTGAACTTTATCCATGTTCTTTATAGTTGAGCTTGTCTGTGTTCGCCCACGCCCCCCCCCCCCGCTCCCCTCGTGGACTTGTCAGTGGTAGATGCTGCCTTCTAAAATTCGTCTAGCTTAACTACATTAAAATCTTAAGTCTCTAATTCTATCTACTTGGAAGGATCAACAGCTATGTAGTGGTTTCTCTGATGCAGAAATAGATAATTTCGCCTGAGTGTTTGGCCACAGGCCAGAGCGCACGTTCCTATTCCTATGAGACGCCTGAGAGACCATAAGGTCTGGTGGGGTGACACGGAAGGTCTGTTCTATGTTTAAAACGAGGTCATGTGATTTTTCCAGCCCATGACAACCTTACACATCACGTCATGACGTAGCCACAACATCTCACCCTGCCTACTTCTGTATTTGATTTGCTGGCGCCAAAATGACAGGAAGAGCAACGAAAATGGCTCGATCTTAATTGATGATGCACAGATCATTAACCTTAATTATCGCATTGATCTGAAAATTTCGATCACCATAAAAACCTTGCGATTTCAACTTTGTCGATAAAATCGCTCTCAACACTAGTTGTTTTCTCTAATTAAACTAAGATGTTACCAATAAAAACCGTATCAGGAAGCTTCAAAGACATGACATCAATATATGAGGCTGTCCCAAATTGTTTAAAATGCATAGTAAATCCTAGTGAATGTAAACTTTTGACTTTGCAGAAAGTAATAAAAATGCCTTAAAAATTCTCTCTCTGTCATTATTCTGGCATTAGGCAAATATAAATAATTTTGGTAATCCTAATTGACCTAAATTGGGTAAGGTATACTCTGATTTCATGTGAGATAGTGAGAAATACATGCATCCTAGTGTATGTAAACTTCTGATTGTTGGTGTGTTTCATATTGTGCACCATCATTGCTGACATTTTTGAAGAGTAGTTTATAATTAGCTGATCTTCTATAACTTCTAATCCTGGAACTGAGCATGCTCAACCAACAAGATAAATTTAAACTTCAGGTCATAAATTAGGTGATGAGCTATAAACATCAAATATTGGGCCAATAATTGTTGAATGATTATGTATCAAACTGCTGAAAAGATTCATTTAATATATATTTAGATTTTTTTACTTTGTACCCATTGCTTTAAACAGAAGTCAGGTTTTGCATACCGGGAAACTCCTAGAACTGTATCATACATTGAGTCATACCTCCTTCTAGTCTTTTTATCATTTTCATAATGGTCAACTTTTTTCTCTATTTTTAGTTTATGACTGAGCTAGAGCTATTCTGTAAAGATAATTGGGCAAAAATTCCAGTCTCTAGATGTGCAAAGCTGATAGATACATACCCCATCAGACAGTTGTCATTGCAGCTAAAGGTGGTCCTACAAAGTATTGACTTAGAGGGGATAAATACATAGGCATGCCATACTTTTCAATTTGGAGAAGCATGTATTATTTTCTTTACCCTTTACAAATACTTGCCACTTTGTGTTGCTCTGTTACATAACATAGCACTGGACTCCGGACGGCCGCAGACTGTATCCAGCACATGCAGCATGCTGTTTCATCACGCTGCCTGCGTGGCCTGATGACATCACACTGCCAGAAGACAGAGCGCCCGGTAGTTGGAGCAGCGAGGGAGTGTGGTAAGTACTTGTATTTTTTTTTAAACCCTGCCAATAACCTGCCTATAGGGACATATACCTGTCTATAACCTGCCTATTACCTGCCTATGGGGACATATAACTGCCTATACCTACCTATAGGGACAAAAACCTTCCTATAACCTGCCTTTAGTGACATATACCTGCTTATAACCTGCCAATGGGGACATATACCTGCCTATTACCTGACTATGGGAACATACACCTGCCTATTACCTGCCTATGGGAACATACATCTGCCTATTACCTGCCTATACTTGCCTAAAGGGACATATATCTGCCTTAGACCTGCCTATGGGGACATATACCTGTCTATAACCTGCCTGTTACCTGCCTATTGGGACATATATCTGCCTTTGACCTGCCTATGGGGGACCTATACCTGCCTTTAACCTGACTATGGGGGATATATACCTGCCTATGGGACATTAAACTACCTATGGGGGACATCAAACTACCTATAAATGCATCTGTAATTGTATTGGTATCCATTTTTATTTTTTAAATTTATTAGTAGCCACTGCATCTTCCACCCTAGGCTTATACTCGAGTCAATAAGTTTTCCCAGTTTTTTGTGGCAAATTAGGTGCCTCAGCTTATATTCGGGTCAGCTTATTCTCGAGTATACACGGTATGTTTGTGGCTGTAATGTTTAAAAATGAGTAACAGTTCAACTTTCAACCCACATATTGTTTGTATTGTATGTATTGTTTTTTTTTTTTCTTTCAACTGCTCTTCTTTAGTTCCTCTAGGAGACATAAACAAATCCTCCAGCAAATTTAACAGGGTACTGAGATGGCAGGCCAGGTGGCCTTCATCAGGTCCCCAGCTGCCATACCGACCTGACTGCAATTGTGCCATAGAAGAAAGCAATCAGATGACAAAAGAAGCCACACTTTCTGTCTCACAACTTAGATGCTGTAGTTCACTATTGTAGTAGACAGCTGTACATGTAGTGAGCAACTCCTGAGCCTGCAATATACTGTACACACCTTCATGACTTCTACAGTGCATATACAGCACAGTTCTGTAAGAGATTTATGTGCTCGACTCAAAGAATATGAAGGAATAAAGTGCTATTATTATTTTTTTTTTTTTTTGTGTTCCTTTAAAGGGGGGTTCTAGCTATCACAGAGCCACAACCAGCTTTAGACTCACATTTCCCAGCCAGGCTCTGGGTAAGACAAAACCAGTTATTGAAATATCAGCTCTTCTATTCCTAGCAATTTCTGTTACAGTGAGTGCAGGAGATTTATAAAGTGTAGTAAATAATGCTAAAGAACTTTAAAGGGTGAAAGCTTGTCATTTAGTTTCGTAAAACAACTCTGTTGCTAGAGATACGACTCTGCAAAGAGTGAGTCACCATGATAAAACTGACAGCAGCTTAAAAGGAACCTGTCACATAGTTTATGCCCCCCTTGTGGAGGGACCTTACGATGATGAGAGTAGAGGAGTGTAATACACAGACATGCTGATCCGCACGACGCGCGCGAGCCCTTTATATCGCGTTGTTTAGCTACTGTTCTGTAGTTTTAGAGCATTTAATGCTCAAATATGCGGTTTTCAGCCAGAAAAGAGTTCTGAAAAGAGTCTGTTCAATTCCCCACCTGAGGCTAGCCAGGTGGGCGGGGCTAGCCTTGGGTGGGCAGGGCTAACACCTGGTCATGAATAAGCTGGACACTTTTATGGCTGAAAACTGCCAGTTTTGGCTTAAATACTCTAAAACCGCACGGGAAAACGGGATCCCCTTTCACAGCTTGTGTGCCCTCAGCGGGGGGGCAAAATCTATGTGACAGGTTCCTTTAAATCAATAAGGTTAAGAGAAAAAGGGGGAAGTGGGGAGGGGTCGGTACCAGATAAACTTTTATTTCAAAGGAATACCGTGGATGACACAAAATAAAACACACAATGTTTTTGGGAAATTTCTAATTTTCCTTTTTCTCTACATTTAAAGTTAATCTTTGGGGTGAGAAAACCCGTTTATGTTTTTTCTTTTTAAAATTATAGGGCTGCATCAACTACCCTCCCATCATTGAAAAACAAATTAGCTTTTCTCTATTTTTTCTTATTTTAAAGGGGTTTTGTAAATTTTTAGATTCTGAGATCTGCACTGTAGACATCATCTGTAAATTTTTTCTACAAACCTTGAGGAAGAGTGTTTAAACTGCATGATGGGTGTCTTTAAAGCTTTTTGTTTCTTGGGAACTGAAATTAGATGCAGAGCAGTTTGTTTATATTGTATATAACATTTAGTGATGATGTTATTTCATATTTTAATTTATACATACCAGCTCAGAAATTAATCATACAATATTACTAGATATACTAACATCAGCATTTTACAAGAACAAATTTTAAAACCCAGAATATTACTAGCTATGTGTTTGGGGCTTTTGAAAATTTCAGCATAATTTTCTATTTTTTTGGGAAAACAGACACGTGCAAAAATCAATCTTTGGTTTTAAAGACATTTAAAAAGAAAGGGAAAATTAAATTTTTGGGAATCTCCCCTTTTACAAGGGTACTTGAACACCCGGTTTTGACTCCCCTTTGTAAAATTTTCCTTTCAAAGCCAAACCATCCTTTGGGAAAAAATTTTTTAAAGGGGAAAGCCATTATTGCACAGAATGAATAAAAAAATAAACATAAATTTAAACATATGCCTGGTAAAAAAAACATATATAAATAGCCAGAATTCCCAATTTAAATTTATTTTCCAAACAGTTTGAAACTATGTCCCGAGAGTATTAGGGACAAAAAAATTTCCCTTAAAATCATAAAAAAAAAAATAATAAAAAAGATCCCAAAATGATATAGTAAGAAAAAATTTAACTTTAAAAAAAAAGAATTTTTAAAAATTTGTCGATTCCAAAAAAAAACCCCGGTTTTCATGGATAAAAAAACATAGCAACCATCGAAAAAAACCCTCTTTTTAAAAATTTTAAAATAGGCCTGAAAAAAATGAAAGGGGAGCCCTGAATTTGGGTTTTTTATGGGAAAAAAAAGAAAGTCCCTTAAAACCCTAAACTTAAAATGTCTGGCTTAAAGTGCGGGCAGCGCCAAAGAATTTTTGCCCCCCGACCCTTTGTGCGAAAATACATGCCGTTAAAATCCACCGCCGCCCCCTCTGAAGCCGGGGTTGGGCGGCAGAGGGGGGGACTTAAAGGGGCAGTGCGGGAAATGGGGCCCCATATTCGCCCCCTCTGAGGAGGTGCGCCTCCCAAAAAACCACCAACGGGGGAAAAAACCCCCGCGCCCCCGCCAATGTGGGGGGGCACAGTGGGGGGCTTAAAGGGGCAGTGGGAGGACTGCGGGCCCAAAAATGTAATTTCCCCAACGAGACAGGCGGAAAAAAAAAAGCGAAAAATAAAAAAGATGTCCCCGGGAGCATGGGGGGGTAAGAAAAACAAAAAAAATAAAAAAGCCTTTATAAAGGCTTAAAAAAAATTCTCTGAAAAAGGGGCTCAAAACCTTTCTAAAAAAAAAACTTTAAATTTAAAAACCCCTTTCCAAAAAACTAGAAAAGCCGGCCTACATCGGGAATTTTGGAAAAATTTAAAAAATTTCCGGGAAATATAGTAAATTCAAATAACGGAAAAAAAAAAATTAATTCAATAAATTCATTTTTTATTTCTTTAATTTTTGTTAGCCCCAAAAAACAATATTAAGGGGTGTAACGGAAAAAAAAGAAAAAAAAAATTTTTTATTTTTTTTCCCTAAAAAAAAAAATTAAAAAAAATTTTTTTTTTTCCGGAATTTTAAACCCCCCATATTAAAAAAAGATTTTTTTTTAAAAAACCCCCATCGTTTAACCAAAACCCTTCCCTTTTGGGGGTTTCCCAAAAATTTTATTTTGGGCCCCGTTTTCAAAAATTTTTTAAAAAAAATTTCCCCCCGAATAGCGCCCCTCCCCAGGAAAAAAACCCCCAAAATAACCCCCCCTCCGCCCCCCGGGGTTTTCCCCCCATTGTCCCAAAAAATCCGGCCCCCGGCCCCTCTTTTTAACTTAAAAAACCCCCCCAATTTCCCCCCAAACAAGCCTCCCCCCCTGCTCTGCATTTTTTTTTTTTCCTCCTATGAAATCTAAGGGGAAAAGGTTTTTCTTTAGCCGGATTGGCTAAGCCAGGGAAACCCCCCTTCCCACCAACCAATCACAGTACAAAAAAAATTTTCCCCCAAAACCCGTAAAACTTTTGGGGCGCCCCCTATCGTGCCCTTCTTTTTCCCTTCCCCCCCCCTTTTTTAAAATAGACCCCACCACTACATAATTTGGTGGATTCCAAAAATTCTGGCCCGCCGGGCTCCCAAAACCCAAACAGCTCTTTTTTGCCCTTTTTTTTCCTTTTATTTTGAACTGTTTGCCTTTTTTTATTTGGTTGGTCAATAATTCCCCCTAAATTTTTTAATGGGGTTAACTGTTTCTCCTATTCCGATTGGGTGGTTTTTCTGTCGAAACCCAAAAGAAAGGGGGCTTAAAAAAAAATTTTGAAATTAAATTATTTCCCGGCAATTCTCTATAAACGCAATTCCCTGAAAGTAGCGCCGGCTCGGCGACAAAAAGCGTTTTTTAGGGATTTGAAATTTATTTTTGTTTTTAAAAGGTTTTAGCCTTTTTCCCCGAAACAAATTTCCAACCTAATAAAAATGATATTTTTTCATCATACTCCATTCCCCATGGCGCTTGGGGAGCCGAGGGTTTTCATAACCCCATCTCTCCCTCGACTACAATGGCCCAAATAGCTCGCCGGGTCCCGGAAATTTTCCCGGGGTAAGCCCCCCCCCCCCCCCCCGCAAACTCAACCAAACAGGGTCTTTTTTGCAATTTTTTTTTTCATACCGTATTTTTAAATGTCCCGCCTTTGATTTTGAATTTGGGCAAAATATTTTCTCAATAGGGAAAAACGGCCACTGTCCCATCCTATTTTGATTGGTTGGTTTTTTTGGGCCCACCCAATGAGAAACTTACAGAAATTTTTAATTCTTAAATGTATTTCCCGCAATTCCCATATCCCCCAAAAACCAAAATAGCGCCGGTTTACGGGGGAAAAAAAAAAACCGGGGTTGTTAGGAGATTTTAAAATTATGCCAAAAATTTTTAAAAGAAATTTCAGCTCTTTTTTTAAAATATTTTTTCAACCTAATTTAAAAAGAATTTTTTTTTTTTTTTTTTAAACATACTCCAAGGGGCCGGCGCTGGGGGCGAGATTTCAAATTTCCCCGATTTCCAAAAATAATTGGGGCAAGGGAGCTTTGGGGCTCGGGTTTGGGCCGAGATGCCAAAACCCCCGCTAGCTCAACCAAACAAACTCTTTTTCCCGCATTTTTACTGTATTTTTGGGAAATGTCCCCGGGCCTTTTGAAAATTTGGGTTAGTCAATACTTCCTCCATAAAGGGTTTTTAATTTGGGGCCCCCGTCGCTCCAAATTTTGATTGGCTGGTTTCCCTTAAAAGAATTTGAAAAAACTGTAAATTTTACCTGGCAATTTCCCCCGATCCCCAATTCCTGAAGTTGCGCTTTTTCAAAATTTTTTTTGGGAAAGGGGAAAATTTTTTTTTTTTTTTTTTTTTATTTTTTTTTTTTATTTTAATTAAAGGGTTTTAGGGTCCTTTTTTTCCCCGAAAAATGGTTTTTTTCTTTCCCCTTTAATAAAGGCGAAAAATTTTTTTTTTTTAAAAAACCCTACTCTTTTGGGGGGCCCCCAATTTTTTGGTTGGGGGGGTCTCTAAAAAATGTTTTCCACCCCCCCCCATGTTTCGTTCTCCCCGGCCCAAAAAATTCGCCCCGCCAACAAAAAATTTAAGACCAGAATCCCAAACCCGGGCCCCCCTGGGCCTGAGCGGGCCCACGCTGCAATGCCCCCGCAAATTTGCCGACCCGTGAATCGTAAAATGCCCCGGAAATTTTTTGAGGCGCCGCGTCCCGCCCCGGAACCCCCCACCAAAGCGCCCGAAAATACCGGCCCCCATTGGGGGAAAAAGGCCCCCTTTAAAAGTAAGGGGGGGGGGGGGGGGTTTTTTGCAGCCCCAAAAATTGCGAAAGCGTGCGCCTAAAATCGAAATTTCCCGCCCCGACGGGGGGATTCGGGCCGGTGTTGGGGGGCAGTGAAACGCCAAAAACAAGTGTGGAAAATTTCCCCCCCTTTATAAAATTTTCCGCCCTTTAAATTTTTAAAAAACCCTGGGTCAAAAACCCCCAAATTTTATTTAGTTTTTTTTTTTTTTTTTTTTTTGACAAAAAAACCAAATGTGTTTTTTTATTTTTTAAAGCAATATTTTAAGGGGAAACTATCTCAAAAAACCCTAATTCTTATTTTTCTGAATACAGTGTTGTGTAAGGGCTTGAAGTGATATTTTTATTGGTACCACTTTGGTGTTCATATGACTTTTGATCACTTTTTATTCCATTTTATGTGATACGGGATAAACGAAAATTGCAATTCTGACTTTTTTTTTTTTACAGCGTTCATCAAGCGGGTTAAATAATGCAATGGATTTATAGGCTAAGTAAATATGCATGCAGTGATACCAAAAATGCTTACTTTAGTTTTTTTAATCTTTCTTAGGCAATTGCCGTTTGTAAAGAGGAAAGGGCGGTGTATGCATTTTAATTTTTTGTGTTTGTGTTTAACTTTTTTTTTACTTTTTAACATTTTTTTTACTTGTTCTCATGGGGGATCATGAGATCACTTTTATAATATATAGCTATGCCTGGCCAAGCCCTCAAGCATGGGGCCAGCTGTAATATACAGCCAGTTCCATGTTCCGATCATTCAAACTCCGCTTATGAGCCCCCACGATGTCCAAAATGTAACCATACATACATTTGCCAGAACATCTTCCCGGCCGGGACGTATAGATACGTCGAATGTCGGTAAGTGGTTATAGAAAATGAGGCAGATAACTAATCCAGATAAAGCACGTCCTTACATATAGCAGTTGGAAACAGCTGCTGAAAACTGGAAATTACTTTCTATTGAAGGATTGGAGCTTCTTTGGTTCATGTAGTATTGTGCTGTACTGTAGAGGGGCACTGCTAGACCACCAATCACTGTATGCACTTTATTAATACATATGTTTTACAAATGAAATGTTCATGATAATTGGCTGGATCAGTGTCTAGGGCATTTACATTGAAACCACAGTCAACACATTCAACAATTTTGGTCAGAAAAATCACAGCAAAATGGGACATTATTTACTCGAAAACAAAACTGCAAGATCATACTTACAGCTCAATGGCTGGACTAAAGACTGAACCCAGTAAGATGCAACAGACACCCCTGTGCTACTTGGGAAAGATATAACAGGTGCAGATAACTAATAAACAAAAAGTTTTTATTGACTGTCATCATGGGGCTGAAACAAGTATCCTACTACTTTCAAGCTTTGCCTCCTACCTGAGCCTAATATGATTTTCATACATCCCTCAATTATACCAGGAACTGAAAACAAAACCACGTGGTGAGGTGAGTGTTTCTTTGACTTTTTTATACACAAATTTTAAGCTCTCATTGGATTACTTCTTTGTGAACAAAAGAATAAGACACATTACAGCAGAGTGCAGGAACAGGTTTACCATTAACCATACTACAAACTGAATTTATATGCTTTTTGGTGGTCCCTGTCCACTATGTGGACCAGATGCCAAAGCTATACTTAGGTATACAGAAATATCATGGTTTTAACTGTACAGTATATCCATAGCAGCTGTCATTGGGCCCTGAGTTAAAGTTCGTAAACATTTTTTTGTGGAGCGCAACAAATTGGTGGGTTGATGCTATCTAGTAGTCTTGTGTTGAGGATTCAGGTCAAAGTCAAATTTGGGTCATCCCAAATCGATATTTGGTGTAAATCGCCAAAAAATAGAACATAATCCTAACCATGACTCAAAATTGCAGATACAATGTTTACTGATTTAACTTACTGCTCCTTGGTGCTTCTGGTCCAACAGCACTCTTGGTCTGACACCAAATTAAAGAAACCCTAATATAACATTGGAACAGATGCAATGTCAGACCAACAGTGCCACCAGGCCAGAAGAACTGTGAGACAGTAAGTAAACTTCAACAATGATAAGAAACCCTACCCCCAATTTTGGGTTAGGGTTATGATTATGGGTAGAGTTAGGTTCAAAGTGAAAAATTCAGCTTCTGGATATCAAAAACACAAATGTTTTAACAAATTCAGTCGAACCAGTGTTGAACCCAAAAGGGACAGGTTAAAGCAACACTACTATTTAGAAATACTACTGTGGGTTATGTGAGATGCCACTATATCTATACCTATAACTGCTACATATTTAGCTGTTTCAGTTTTCAGGCTCACCTCATCTTTTGTGGCCCTGTAAATTCTATTTATGTGCCTAAGTGGAGTTGTTTCTTGTGTCACGTGATTGAAGGGATAAACCTGTAAGGGTCTTTTTTGTTATATTTGGAAATTAATCTCCTTACAATTTTTACAGCAACTCCCAACCCCAGCACAATGTTTATCTGAAATTGTATCTTTTTTAATAATGTGCTTACAAAATCAATTATCTTATTAACATTTTGTGCTGACAAATGATAATGCTACCACGGGAAGTTTTCAGATATGTCTGTAGGATCCATAATAATATGTTTACCACAAGTTTGTAATTAAACTATAGTTTCTCAACAGAAGCAACTCTGCTGTGTATCTGCTTTCAAATCTATTTTTCTATTTTACTTGTTCCTCTTGCAAAATCAATACTCTTCTCACCTTTGTCAGCATTTCTTACCTCTGCTAAGTATCTCTCTCTTTCCTGTGACATAATCAATATACATATAGCTGAGCAATGAGTTATGAATAGTACAAAAGGAGAGAAAATTAATTGATTTGTATGAAATATTCAAAATGGAAATAGTAACTTAAACAAATATAGTTCATAACAGGCCAAGTTTTAACCTCAGGGGTTTAAAAACATGACATTACGAAGACGACCACAACAACCTAATTAAATTTAAGATCAACCAGTGTGCAGTTTTAAGTCATATTAGAACAGTAATATTACTTGGCCTATATACTGTTTTTAATGACTGGATGGAGCTTTCCTTCTGCTAAGCTGAATAACCATTACACTGATTGCACCTCCTGCATTCCATCACTTAATCCATATTCTGTCCCTGTTAATTCAGCAATCTTTAAATATTTGTGCTTCTATGATAAACTTTTAATGTTAGTCAGCAGTTACGTGCAT